>CM074918.1:30386135-30396399 GCA_037576815.1 Pangasius larnaudii | reverse complement strand
AGAGAGGGAAGAGAGGGAAGAGAGGCTGTTGAGGAAACGACTGTTTCTAGCTTCTATAATGCAAGAGAGAACAGGATCGAGCTTGTTTCATGGACGTTCCCCAACATTAACTGTAATTATAAACGGATTAAAAAGTATGACGTGTCATTTGTAGTCAAACGAAATATCATGATACTCAGAAATACGCAAAATAAAATCTATGGGAATTTGGTCGCACTAACACAAACTACTGCAGTAAATAGATCTCTATGATACAACTTTCTGTCTGTCTCTCTCTGTCTCTCTCTCTGTCTCTCTCTCCCTGTCTGTCTGTCTCTGTCTGTCTCTCTCTCCATCTCTCCCTGTCTGTCTGTCTCTCTCTGTCTCTCTCTGTCTGTCTCTCTCTGTCTCTCTCTCTGTCTCTCTCTCCCTGTCTGTCTGTCTCTGTCTGTCTCTCTCTCCATCTCTCCCTGTCTGTCTGTCTCTCTCTGTCTCTCTCTCTGTCTCTCTCTCTCTGTCTGTCTGTCTCTCTCTGTCTGTCTCTCTCTGTCTCTCTCTCTGTCTCTCTCTCCCTGTCTGTCTGTCTCTCTCTGTCTGTCTCTCTCTCCGTCTCTCTCTCTCTGTCTGTCTCTCTCTCTCTGTCTGTCTCTCTCTGTCTCTCTCTCTCTGTCTGTCTCTCTCTCTCTGTCTGTCTCTCTCTCTCTCTGTCTGTCTCTCTCTCCGTCTCTCCCTGCTTCCTTTTGGATGTCATGTATTCAAGAGAGAGAAAAATAGCCACGTAAAGTGTGAACACTCATTTAAAAAAAATGCTTTCAGACAAAGAGCGCAGCTGCATTCGTTATTCACCCAGAATTGAAATGATAGACTAATGATATACTGTCAGGTCCAAGCTTCTGCATTCACACACACACACACACACACACACACACACACACACACACACACACACACACACACTCTCTCTCTCTCTCTCTCTCTCTCTCACACACACACATACACTCACATACTCTCTCTCTCTCACACACACACATGCACACACACATGCACACACACTCACCCTCTCTCTCTCCCTCTCGCTCTCTCACACACACACACACACACCTTCTCCATCAGATGAACACTTGCGCACTAATGGATGGACTAGTGGATGGCTCATTTATCTGTTACGTGTGAATGGATCCCGACCCAGAGGGAGAGAGGAACAGAATTACTCTCCCAAACAAGAACACACACACACACACACACACACACACACACACACACACACACACACTGAGAGAGTGAGCAACACAACAGCTTTCCCATGTACAAAAACTTCCATCCACATGTCCACAGCCTTCATGCAGCTTTTCCTCAGTGAAATTAAATTATAATTTTATATCCAGTGCAAGAAAGATTTTGTTAAAATGCTGCTAGCTTGTTTTTCCTCACGTTAGTGTGCTGTTAGCGAGTGCGTAAACAATCTTCGGCTCTGTTCTTTATGCACAAGTTACTGAGTGGGATTGCACTGTTGATTGGATATATAACAATTTCACACACACACACACACACACACACACAATTAGTCGTTTCATTTTCATATTAATAAATAATGAGCCATGAGTACATTAATGCGTGTTGAAACAGGCGTTAAAGTAAGGACCAGTGTTACGGAGTAGGAGACAATGCACACAAAGGTTAGGAGGAGATCTGCATCTGTTCTGCCAGATGTTTTTGAGAAGATGCACGCCAGAGCCGAACTGATTTAGAATAAACCGCATTCAAATGTGACAGATCACATGATGGCGCCAGTGACTGACGTGCTCGAAGGGCATTTGAGTAGCAAAGCCATGCACTTCGCATTTGCATTCTCGTTGAGTCATTTGGCCACCGCTCTCGTCCAGAGCGCTTTACACAACAGCTGGAGGTGCACTGATACAAAGCACTTCGAAAGAATCCGGAGACTAACGCAAAGGCAGGTGAGTGCCTGAGGAAGTGCGTGAAGAGTAAACGCCAGTGAAGAGAAAGGCAAATGAGTGTTAGCTGAGGTCTTTCGTTGTTGCCGTTTAAAGCGGAAGTGTCGTATGGAGACACGGGGCTGCTCGGAGAATTTCAGGAGGTTATAAACCACGCATGCAGAGGAAAGCAGAGCGGAATTCAAGTCTGAAAATAACTACAGCTTGTATGAGATGTTAGTCAGAGTGCTTTTCTTTTGATGCTGTGGAGAAGAGCTCTGCAGGTTCTGCTGACGCGCTGAGCGAGAACTTGAGCTGGCCATCTAGTAAAGAAAGCTCGGAAAATAACTTGCACTTCACTGTTTTCAACACGAATCCGCATCCTTCATCTGAGTGCGCTTTCCAAAATGGAAATCTATTAGCACTCGCTCGGGCATGTGTCGCCTGTGTTCCCATGGCAGTGGTGATTCGAGAAAGCTGATTGGCTACTCCAACGCCCAGTGATGCCAAATGTGTGGTTTTCCAGCGCCGGCTGATGAATCTTTCGCTCCGTGGGTTGGAGCTTTGGACGCCGCAAATACATTAAATTAATCTATTGTAAAAATGCAGTGAAATAATTTACTTATACACAGATCTAATGCCAGGCTGAGCACAAGATCATCTCAAACACACACAATATACTGCGATATTTAAACGTTTTTGTTTTGGGGTTTTCCCCATTTGGCTGGTAAACTCCATTAAAACTAAATCTGAGTTAATCATCAGAATTAACCCTGATGACTTCCCAGTGACTGAGAACACTGAGAACGGTTAGAACTGCACTGAAAAATGTAGAAGTGCAATTAATATTCTATAGGTGCAGTGTGAAGTCCGGAAGTGCAATGAGATTTCTAGAATCCAGTGAGATTTGAAGTGCCACTAGGAGAAGCCTAGAGCTGCGTTGAGAATTCCAGCTCTACCTGAGCTCTACCACGGACAGATGGCTGTGAGTGGCGCTAATCAGTAGATGGAGAAGGCATTAAGGCCGTCTTTCCCGCCCGGACTGCGGGGCGGTTATGTTCAGCTGTAGCATCAGCAGGATTTTAACGCATGTTATCTCAACAACGGAACAAAACCCTCACAGATGCGCCATTTGGCTTGGACCAGGGAAGTAGGGCATTAAATTTAACCGGCCACATGGTGCTCACTAAAAAGATTATTCCACTAATTAATGAATTTATTCTGACCGCTGTGTGCAGCAGTGGTCATATAATTTCATATAACATTTCTTGATGGATACGAATGCTCGCTCTCTAGCCACATGGGAACAGGCGGGAGGATGATTAGGCGCGTTTTAAGGACAGACTGCGTTCACATTCGGTTCAGTGGGTGTTTTTTTTTTTTTTTTGTGATGTTGTTGTTTTTGCACATGGACTCCATCCAGGATGGGATTTCACAGTCTGAGCAGAAAGCTAATTCTGTGAGTGACGGTTCAGAAGAAACGCCTGTAGCTGCCTCTGCCTAGCTCTGCTGAATCCACGCTTTAACCATTTACACCCTAGAAGACTTCTTCAGCTTTCCCTCAGGGGCTCTCTTCAGGTGTTCTCCTATCAGAAAGGGTTCAAAGTACAAACTTTCTAACAGGATAAGAAGAGTGGAGCAGGTACCAGGACTTTTTTTTTTTTTTTTTTTACATTCCTGACAGGTTCTAGGTGTTACGATGAAAATAACTTGAAGTATGTACCACACACTAACACAATAATAACACAATAAAAATTTAGCATATACATTTTCAAAATTTTTCTCTTCTCCCCATTTAAAACATTTTCTCAATCTTGTTTTCAAACATCATCTGAAGCTCATAATTTGCTGCAAAAGGTAACAAGATATCAAGAACGCTATCAGAAATGGAAACTTCAGACTTTCGAATATATTGAGTTATTTTCAGATTGATTTTGTGGAATAAGTAGATCATCAATATCCAGCACACAACACCGACAGCTAGCCAGCTAGTTATCTTAAAATGCAGAAAATCAACAATTGCTTGTGATTCGTTTGTGTAACTGTGATTACACGGATTAGCGGAAAAGCATAAGGGATTAGCGGAAAATAACGTTGGTATTAGTTTAACCCCTCCCTTCATTTACCCCTAGTTAGATAGCTAACTTACGTTAGCTAACTTACGTGATCCATCCATACAAGTAGCCATCAATGATTTCTTAATTATCTGGAGAAAATGTTAGAGAAACATCAATCTGCTCATGATCACAGACTTCTCAAAAAGCATTGGCTAGCCAGCCAGCTAGTTAGCTAGCTAATGACAGACAAAACTGTTGCTCTTGGCTGCACCTAACTTACTCTGTTATTCACTGTTATTACTCATTGTTAGGGCAGAATATTGCTAAAACATTACGTCCACATTGCTTTTTTCTCACATTTGTTGCTGCCAAAGCAAATGAAATGCTGATTTTTGCGCTACACTGAGCGATGTCCTTTGAAACTGTCGCACTTGCAGGTTTCAGCCACCAGGGGGCAGTCCGAGTGATCGAATAAGCAGTTCTTTATGACTTGATCTCTACTGCATTCGTCCTGCTAGCATGCTAGTTGTCCTTTAGTCAGTCAGTAAGTCAGTGAGTGTGTGAGCCTAAACATTCGGACTATTTTGGACAGTGTTTTATTTTCGTAAAATATGAGGTGGCTTTTTGTTACAACATGCACAGTATCATTCAGATAATATCTTTTTTGTTTGTTTTTTTGTTTTTTTCACGTCATGTAAAACTCATGCACATTTCAGATGTTAACTTTGCTTGCTATGGTTCTTTTTTCATTAAAACGCATAAGCCACTTTGTTCTTTTCTTCTTACAATATATAGTATCATTTACAGTTTTACGACACACATCTTGGAGGCAACTGGAGGCCGAAGTCAATTCAGAGACACAGACTTGTTTCTGTTTCATAAATCGTGTAGCGTGTTGAACGGTTTACGATCGAATTCAGTCACGGAGTCACTTAAAGAACTGATTCTTGCTACTGTTGGTTTTTTTTTTTCTCCTGCAGTTTTTCTTAAGACACACTCCTCTTCTTCACCATCCTGCGCTCGCCCGTTAGCATCGCAATGTGCGAGTCGCTTCTCGAGACCCTGAGCGTCTCGCGTTTGTCCGTTCCCTGCCCGAGCGTCCCGTGCAGCTCCATGAGCTCGAGCTCGTGTCTGGCTGCAGTCTCGAGCACCTTCTGCTTGTTGTAGTAGACGACAAAGTTGTTGATGATGGGGTGGACAGGCAGCGCGATAGCTACTACGCCGCACAGGAAGCTGAGTGCCGCGTTGCACCTCCCCAGCGCTGTCTTCGGGTACACGTCTCCGTAGCCCACCGTCGTCATGGTGATGATGGCCCACCAGAAGGAGTGTGGGATGCTGCGGAACATTGTCTCCGGGTGGCTGTGCTCCATAGTGTATCCAAGTGCCGAGAAGACAAAAATTCCAACACCCATGTAGGTTAGCAAGAGCCCGAGCTCGGCGAAGCTCCGCCTTAACGCGTACGTCAGAGTCTGAAGTCCAGACGAATGACGTGCTAACTTTAGTATGCGTGCTACGCGCATCACGCGTAAAGCCTGCACGGCCCGTTGGACGTCTGTGAGGTCCATCGCAGCGGTGGCACCGAGATGCGTCAGCGCCAGTACGATGTAAAAGGGCGCAATCGCAGCCAGGTCCACCATGTTGAGGAAGGACAGGACGAAACGTGTCTTTTCAGGAGCTGAGGCAAAACGTAACCCGTATTCCAACGTGAACCAGCACACGCACGCCGTCTCAATGGCGTCCAGAGTCGGGTGTTCGGCAACGTGGCCATCCGCGTCTTGCACCTGCAGCTCTGGAAGCGTCGCCAGGCACATCACCAGCGAAGACGCGAGCACGAACAGGAACGACGCCACTGCGATGGCGCGCGCCACCCAGGACGACTCCGGTTTCTCCATGAGCCTCCAGAGAAACCTCCGGATGCGTTCGGACCGGGTCGCCAAAGGCCCTCCGTCTATGTCCAGGTCGTCCAGGATGGCCTTGACCTTATCAGCTATTTCAGCCAGCTCTTCCTCCTTCTCGCGCACGTTGCTCTTGCAGCACTCATCCAAGCAGCTCGAGTCGATCCTCCAGAACTCCATTTCCTTCATGAAACACATCGGGCAAATGCCCTTCTTCATGTGCACCTCGCCGAAGTAATACACCTCCACGATGCACTTGAACGAGTCCGGGTCCCGGTCGAAGTAAAACTCCCCCTTCGCCGGCTCGTAGTCGTCGCACAGCGAGGAGATGGCGTCGAAACCGCGCGTCGTGCAGCGCGCGAGCTCCGCGAGGCGACTCTCCGGGTAGCGGTCCAGCATGTCGCCGCGCAGCGCGAGCCTCACGCCGCCCACGTTCACGGCGATCTGCTTCTCCGCGCCGTCGCGGTACCCGGGCTTCGGTAACGTCCACATCGTCCGTGTTTTAAAACATGTTAAAGACAAACGCGGATAGTTTTGCGCTCCGGTTCATACAGAAGCGTCGCGTCAGGACGTGCAGAAGCGCCTTCTCTCTCCGCGCGCAGTTTGGCACTGCGCTCCGTGCGCTCCACTCAAGCGCGCGCCGCCAGGACTCTGTGAAGACGAGCGTGTGTGTGTGTGTGTGTGTGTGTATGATGTCCGCCACCCCCCCCCCCCACCCCCTTTAGCCCACCTCCTCGAGCTAAAGCGTGTCAGATCTCCTTCTGTCATAATTATGAAGCATTATAAAGAATATTCTTTAACTTTAAATCTATATTTGTACATTTAGATAACTGCTCACTTAAGCAACGTGTTTATATGGGGGCTGCAGATGAGTCATAAAATCCTCATATAGTAATAATAATAATAATAATAATAATAATAATAATATAGGGTGCATTGCTTTTCTTAATAGCAATAATACACGAGAAATGATGACTGATAATATTACTGAACTTTAGCTTATTTAGGGCGCGCACTTTTACAGCATAGACTTCAAAAATAATAAATAAATCTCAGTCACTTGTATGCAACAAGTTATGAATGATCAGAAACTCTGTATATGTGTCTTTAGTGTTCTGTAGAGGCTTACACTTTTGATTAAAAACCTTTACAGGCTACAACATCCTTTAAACCTGTGCTATATAACATCCAAACTCACACACATCTGTGTATCAGATCTTAATGCTGAGTTCAGTGAGCGCGCCTTCAGCTCATCATCTCAGGGCTGGTTTGTGTCTCCATCTAGTGGCCAAACACTGTAATTACAAAACCCCTTCATTACTACTATTACTACTACTACTACTACTACTATTATTATTATTATTATTATTATTATTATTATTATTATTATTATTATTATAGGCTATTTGAGCACTAATATACATGTAAAAAAAAATGTACAAATGAGCAAATGAACTCAGATCTGTTAAATAAACATAATTCTTTTATATACATTTTATATACATTAATATATTGTAATGTCTTTAACTTCTGTATGAATATAAATACGTTTTTTGTTACACTTTCACACACACACACACACACACACACACAGACATGCGCATAGTGAAAATTATTTCATCATTGCTGTTTTTTTTCCCCTCCACATTTAACATGAAATTATATTCACTGGATCCATTTTCTCACAGGTTTAATAAGCGCTGTGTTCTCTGTATTGCTGTCTGTACGTCGCTGTGGTGGAACCATCAGGCCTGCATCCTGTACCTTCTCTCCCTTTACTGTGGGTTAGACTTTGAGCACCACTCATGTACCACTCAGCTGCACTCTAAAAGCTGATTAAAGGTGCCACATACACCTTCTCAGGTAAAAGATACACACTAAAGGTATGAGGTACAAGGAAAAGGACAGTTTGATGCCTTTATCTCTGAGAATATACATTTTTTCTTACATACTCCTATCTTCCAGTTCTTTTTTTTTTTTGCATGTATGCAACTGCGCATGTCAGTAGTTTTGTTTTGTTTGTTTTTTTCACATTCAGGATTGCTTTTTATAATGCCAAAGAATTTTTTTTTGCTCCCAGAGTGCACGTGACTTCCGTTTACTCACAGTAGCGCGCGCTTCTCAGCTGATCCTCGTGAACTCTGCCTGAATTTCTCACTGAAAAGCAAACAGACAGAAATTAGGAATGAGAAGAAAAAATAATAATAAAAATCCTACTCAGACTCAGTGTTGACAGGATGTACAGTGGGGTCCAAAAGAATCTTCTTATTTACATGTTATATTACCATCAACAGCCTGAGCGAAAAGCAGACTGAGGGATATTTACATGAAGCTCAGAAGTTCTGAGCGAGTTGTACCTGTGCACATCGTCCACAAGAGGGCGCCAGATCCCCACCAGTGGCTTTACAGCCCTAATGAACAAGACAAATGCGATCCTGGATGCGATGTCGACATGACATTAAGAGAAACTCAGCTGGTAAATGACTGTTTTAAAAATCAACCTCAGTTAAGGCAGCTCACCCAAGCACATTATGTTCTGCACAACTCTCAACTCACACACACACACAAAGAGGATGAAAAAGCAAATATCTGGCAACCCTGCCAACAGTGACGCTATGCTCAGTAGTGGTGATGCATGCGGAGGGTATCATTGCATCATGTAACGTGAATCTTTACCCCTTTTGTCGGAATTGCTGGACCACTAAAGCAGGCGACACTGTCCTCATGTGCATCACACCCTCCTGTTGGAATGAATTATTATTATTATTATTATTATTATTATTATTATTAGTTGTTGTTCCTGGCAAGTAACCAAACCCTACTCAACCAGTGCCATCTGTCTCACACTTTTCACAACCTCTGACCTCTGGGGTCATGACCTCTCACTGACATTCTTTGTGTGTGTGTGTGTGTGTGTGTGTGTGTGTGTGTGTCTTTAGGAATGTTATCAGAAAAGTCTTTCCCACAGCCCAAAACAGAGCAAAAATAAGGTGCTTTGGGGATTGGAGCTGAAATGTAAATATTACTTTCATTTCCTAACATCCTGATATCTGTTAAAGCTCCTTTGTAACCATCTCTCGAAATACACAATAATCCCAGGAATAAATAACGTCCTGGTGGTTCCATCAAGGGGATCATCATTTCTACTTAACTTTAAATTAACCTTCAGCAGCATGTCATGTACTTCAGCTTTAACAGGTACGTCACTGGTGTTATTTTGTATTATTCTAAACATACACTATATTCCCATTTCCAGGTGAAAGATAAATATTAAAAGGTATTTTTAATTAAATGGCGTCACCTCAGTGACAGGAGTGACTTTAGACAAATGACTCCAACCCCAAGCCTTGACCACTCTACATTTTTATTCCAGATTTATTTTGGTCACTGGGGTGGAATATTTAACATGAAAGTGCATGAAGTGTAGCTTTAAAGCTTTAAAAACTAATTACAGTCCAAAACTAATAATGTGTCTTAATGTGCCATTTTTAAAGGTACTCTTCAGGGTACAAGGACAGGTTACTGTTTAGAATTTTTTTTATTATTATTTATTTTCTGAGAGTGAAGTAAGGTCTATTATTTTTTTGTTTTTGTTTTGTTTTGTTATTTTAGAAATGTGAAAAAAAGCTATTTCTTTCCCTACACAATTCAAAAGAAGACCCAAAAAAGTGTAATCTGGCAACACTGGATGATGTCCTTATATAAGGCCACGGAAGTCTCAGAAGTGGACCTATATATAGGCTAGTCCTATAATAATAATAATAAAAAACATATATAATATATAATATATCATAAACAACAAGGTTCTGTGCTCATATCAGAATCATTTCATACCACATTGTTGTCACTACACACATTTTCTCACACACGCCGCCGAAAGACCCCCCAAAAAAAGCCCAGAATCTGCAGGACTGGAAAAGGCGACGAGTCTGTGCGAGAGCGCGAGCCGACAGACACCCGCGAGCTGCGCTGGAGCGGAAATTTCCGACGCCGCTATGCGGATCTCGAGTTCAGCCACACCACGCTGGTGCCAAACCACGCCCACTTTTGAACCAACCTACGCGTTCGAGGCTTCTGATTGGTCGACCCGGAGGCGCGTCTTGCCGTCTCATCGGGAAGCTATAAAAAACGCGGCGGGGAATAAACTGAAATATTTAACTCCGGTTCTGGTGGAAAAGGCACGGCGTGTTGCTTTGTGTGTGTATGTGTGTGTATGTGTGTGTGTGTTTGTGTGTGTGTGTTGGTGAATTTACACAACAAAGCGCGCTCCTCATGAATATGAATGAAGCCTAGATGATCCATCCAGAAGAGAAAAGGAGGCGTTACTTTGTTTCACAGCTTCAGCATCAGATCCAGAGCCGGAGGGGGATTAGAGATTAGAGGTTGGAGGTTGGAGGTT
>CM074918.1:30346961-30364363 GCA_037576815.1 Pangasius larnaudii | reverse complement strand
AAACGGGACCCGGGATCCCAGTGTCGTTTCAACTGTACGTCAGTTTCACTTCTTTGTTAGAAATTTGAACGTTGTTTTAATTCACGCACATTTCACCTCCTCCCCACTGCAGCTACCTAGAATCGTACTGTTTTTATACAGAAGTAAATTTGTTTTTGTTTTTTTTTTTACTACTGTTACATTCATGACAAGAGAATTTAAATATTTAAATATATATACATATATAATGTGCGGAAACACTTATTATGATTGGCCACGTTTTCCTACTTTTCTTATATGAAGGGTCACATGATGGCCAGTTGTGGTCTGATCACATTTAACTATTTTCTTAACGATTTAAGGCATGAAAGATTTTATATGTTTGCAGTCGACTGAAAGTCTTGCAGAAATACACGCACATTCTGGTACTGCTGTAATTGTGGGGACTGGATGTTCTCAAAAGCACATTAATGTAACAAAATCACTTGCTGTTGTGCCATATGGAGAGACCTAGCTAATTTGGAAAAAGAAAATGACTGAATTGGGAGAAAATTGCTTAGGGAGATGGGATGGGAAGTTGCACCTTTGAGGTATCCAGTCACTTAGTGCTGGAAACTTTTCCTTAGAATTTTCTCATTTAGGGGTCGAAGCACTTTGTCCTAACACCCTGTTGTTTTGTCAGGATTTTTCTGGTCCTTCTTCTTCTTCTTGACTGGATAGACATGAGCCCAATTCGAACAATCAAATATATATATATTTTACTCTGAGTCACTGACACTGAACAGAAAAGCTTAAACAGATCATACAAATCCATCTGCAAAGATTTTGAGCTACTTTGCGTACTAGGCAAATCCTACATCTGGTACCTTTGACCTAATCCTTGCAAAAAATTTGTCGTCAAATCTCAGAAAAGTGTAACTATTAAAGGTTGGAAAAAACACTGAAAAATTAAATAATAATAATAATAATAATAATAAATGATATGATCAAACCTGTTCACAATGGAGCTAATCTAAAGAACTGATTTGAAATTTATTTTGAGGCGTTGTGCCCAATAGGGGGTGCTATAAAAGTCAAATAACTGTTTTATCAGAATCATCTAATAAATCAAGTTATATTTTGGACCCAGAAGTGGGTGTTTTTTTTTGTTTGTTTGTTTTTTTGGATCAGTGTGATAATTGTCAGACAAAAAGACAATAACCAATCACATTTCAGCTGGTATTTGACAGGCTATGTTATTATTATTATTATTATTATTGTTATTATTATTATTATTATTATTATTATCATAAAATGGATAAATACGGATAGCATTGATGAGATTTCCGCTCAGTAATGACACTGTGTCACTTGTGCATACCCCAGAATCAAACTGACTTACGAAAAAAAGTTATTGCTTCATCATTTGGCAGGATTTAATTCCATTTACTATATGACTGTATTTACATGCATCAGTCGTATGTATTCTGTGCAAAGGACAGTGTAAACATTATCTGTTATTATCTGACATCAGTGGGTCCACAGAGCAAAAGCACAATGTTTCCCTTTAAGTACTGAATTATCCAATGAACCGAGTGATTAAAGTGATTAAAGGCAAGCAGGTGAAAAGAAAAGAAAACAATGAATGGGTCAGACGTACGACTGAATGTCAAATCACACACACAGCCAACATAGAACAACACACACTCCAAAAAACTTGACAAACTCTCATCCAAAGACAATGCTAATCATTTCAAAGAGCTTTAAATTCTGTATTGCTCGTACAGACGATATGTTAAAATATTCTTTTAGCATTATAACATTTCACAAGTGCTTTAAACATCTGTGCTGTTTGCAGAATTCCCTTATCGTTTCGTTTTATTTTTTTTTATTACTAATGCCCTCGTTCTGAGGAAGCATATATCCCGCAGTTTGACCACAGTAAATCCATGACATTCAGTTTTTCTATACTGGTTAAACAGCAGCATTGCAAAATGTTTCTCAAGGAAAATCATACTCATTTCTTGAAATGAAAAGATTAAAATACTGATCCAACTGTGACTTGTCTGTATAAACCCCAGGCCAGTGGGCGTGTCATTGGGCATGTCCTTGAAGTTTTAATATACGGAAATCTTCTCAGGATGCCCGTCAGGTTCAGTTATGCTAGCTAGATGGAATATGACTTAAAATCCTGTGCCTGTGTGGTTAGCTCATGTTAACTAGCTGGATAGAACAAGACTTAAATCTCTGTCAGAAATCCTGTCAGATTATCTCAAGTTAGCCTGTTAGCTAGAATATGACTTAAATTCCTGTCAGGCGAGCTCATGTTAGCTTGCTAGCTAGAAAAGGAATTAAAATCCTGTCAGAAATCCTATCAGATTAGTACATTATGGCTTACTATATAGAATATAATTTAAAATCCTGACATAATGTTAGCTAGCTGTATGAATACGATGAAATCCTGTCAGAAGAAGCACATTAGCTTGCTAGTGAGAATATGACCAAGTTCTGACCGAAATCCTGGCTATCTTTAGCTGGATAGTTTATGACAAAATCCTGTGAGAAATCCTGTCAGATTAGTGCAGGTTAGCTTGCTAGCTAGAATATGACTTAAAATGCTACAAGAAATCTAGTCTTAATAACTCAGACTTGATAATTCTCTCAGTAATCTTGTCAGACTAGCTACATGTTAGCTGGACAGAATATGACATAAAAATTCTGTCAGAAATCCTGTCAGGTTAGCTCATGTTATGCAACCGAATAGAAGAGGACTTAAGGTACTATTAAAATCCTTTCGGTTAGCTCATGCTAGCTAGCTAGCTAGCTGCATAGAATATGATTTAAAAAGACCTTTCAGAAATCTTGTAAGATTAGCACGTCTGCTTGCTAGCCAGAATATTTCTTTAAAACTGCAGTAAGAAATCCTTCGCTCATGTTTGCTAGCCGACTAACAAGATCTATCCCCAGACAATGTGATAATACATGAATGCTAATGACTTCCTCCATGAAGACTTTCATATGTAGACTCAAAAGACACACTTTATGTAGTCTGAATACAGAACCTACTAATCAAACGAATGCAGTATAAGATGAAAGATTTGCATGGTTTAATTCATATAAGCCCGAGACACAGCAAAGAAACAAAGCAGAATCGGTAAGGAACGATACGGAAGCACCCTATTTATCTGAGGTAGGAAATTAATATGAGGCTAATACTGGATGCTGCCAAAAAGATTTTCGTTTAGTAACTGAACACTATTTATTGAGCCCAAACTCAGCCATTAAAGGAATACACAGCGGTTCTCTTACGCCAACTGTATACGATCGACCAAGACATTAGCTAACGTTAGCGGACTTTAGCTTCTTTAGTGAGCTACGAGACTACTGTCGCTAACGAGTAATGGAAGCTTATAAACGTTACGGAGTTGTTCAGTGCTTATGTGGATTTTTAGACTGTATAAACGTGGACAAAAAGACATCGCAGCGCTAAAAACAGTCGTAGCCACATCAGACTCTGTCACGATCCGTGGCCTAAAGTGTGTAAATCAAAAACAATTATGTAATAATATAGTTCGCATTTATATGTTAACCTTATAATACTGACTTTTTTTTTTTCAGGAAACCTTATGTACGGTTTTCTCTGAAGCTGATGCATGATGATTTACATATGCAGTTTGTAAGAAGGTAAACTGGTAGCTATTAGCCTCTCTTACTTGTTAGCTATATTAGCCTCAAAGCTCCACTCTTGGCCTGATTGAGTGAATTTGGAGTAGCAGGGGAAATTGTGTGTATTGTGTGTATTGTGTGTTTTATTTTTGGCCAGACTGTTCATTTAAGAGCATGCCCATCTGTTTGAGAAAGCTGCAGTAAAATTGTGAGTGGTTTTTAAGATGTAATTTGATGCCACAATTGTTCTGTACTGGCTTTTGTAAGTTATATTACCCTGTAGTAAAGAGTACAACGCCTACAATGCTGCCGTTAAAAAGAAACTTTGCTCTTGTGTAGACATGTCCTTACGGCAAACAGCTAGGGGTTGGTTATGGTTGCGACCCTAAAGTCACATGACCTGATCACGTGACGACTTGGGGCATGTCAGTGATTCGTTTCCAGCATCTCACAAACCCACGACCGCCCGAACAGACCAGAGCTTTGAGCCCCAGTCGGTCTTTTGAAGCTACAGTCCATCAGAAATTAAGCCACCGATGCTACCTGTTGTTGCCGTGGCGTTTCCGTGACGCCGGCTCCCGGTGTTCAGAGAGCCACTGACGGCAGATCTCTTGCATGACGGAGTCGCTCGAGACCTCAGCGGCCTGGAGAACGTCCTGTATGAGCAAACACGCCTTCACAGGGTCCAGCTTCACCGCCAGGAGATACGCCGCTCTCAGCTTACTGCACATCAGGTACGCTTTTATCTACACACACACACACACACACACACACACACACACACACACACACAGAAAAGAGTATTTGTATTAGATGGCATTACTAACAGTACTAACATTTTTAAAAAAGGAGAATACCAAAGAAATGGAAGAAAGATTACTTTATTCTCTGTGGATTTGGACTCCAAAATCAGCGACTCCAACTCTTTGGCCTGAAAGAGAACAAATCAAACAGAAGCTTTCATTTAGGTCCATGACAATATATCGGACATTGTGCTCGTCTGCGTTACTAATAAAAATAAATTAATGTGTGACCTGTTTTTCAAAAGGTATAAATCAGATAAATCAAGAAATTTAAACTTAGAATGTCTGTTTATCAGTTTAGTTTTCATATGGCAAGTTTATGCTGTTTATCATAAAATACCCCCACTTTGAGGACATGTTCTTATCTATTTCCAAGATCCTTTCCAGAACCATCAGTGTAGGAGGTAGAGCACTCATCTATAATTATCTGCCCTACATCCATAATATTCCTTAGGACTTTATATGGAATGATTACGGATTTCTACTCACATCCGCGGGGTTCTTGTCCGAGGCAGAGATGCAGCTGAGCACAATGGTGTCGCAGTCGTGTTTGGTGGCGGTGCCCGACTCGCTCACACACTTCAGCAGCTGGCGAGCGGCCTGGTACTCACGCAGGCACACCAACCGCTGACCAACATGCATGTACACAGCCAGAGCATCTAACTGAAAATCCTGAAAACACACAGAGAGGGAGAGAGAGAAAGAGAGGGACAGAGAGACAGCAAGAGTGTCTGATCAAATACAAGTCTCGGTATTGGACCGAAGCTTTTGGACTTGGCTGTATATCGTATTATACAGTAGATGTGAATGATGTGAATCGTATCATCTTACCTGTATGACTCGATAAGCGATGCCGAACCCCTCCTCAATGTTTTTGCCCCCCAGCATCACCTACAGAGAGAGGACACACACACAAGCAGTGCATGAAAATTATGCTTTTTTAAAAGGTTCAAGTAATTCTTTGAGAGAATATCCTAACGTCACCATGCGTCAGCAAACAGAACACACCCCCGCGCACAAGCACACCAACAACACACCAGCAACGCATGTTAGTGCATTTTCTGAAAACAATATCAAAACTATTGTTTTAATACAAAAACTAGAACCAAATCAACCTTCCTCTTGTTCCATGCAAACAGAACTTCCCTGAATAAGAAATAAATAGTGCGGGCAGCTCACCCTGCAGGCCACTTCCACCTTCATGGAACTGCCTCCAAAAAGAGTAGGCGGGGCACTGTTGCCTGTAGAGGCGGGGCTTGTGGCAGATCTAGAGGAGGAGGAGCTTTCACATCGATGCAGGAAACGTGTCACTTCCAGCTGCAGCATGATGGTGTTCATGTGTCTAATGGAAATACAACACAGCAGTCCCTGTTAGCTGATGTGTGACCAAACGTGAATAAATCAAAGACTCTGTAGATAAATAATCATCGTGAAGGAATTCCTGATTTTGCTGATTCCCTAATCCACATGAGGTGTCTGACCTGGAGACGTCGTTGGAGCTCATTCTTTTCCTGAAGGAGGAAGATGATGACGATGTAGAAGAGAAGGTTTTGCGGCGGTTCTGTTGCTCCTGTAGGAAGGCCCTCAGGTGCTCTTTGGCGCGGACCAGCCAGCGCTGCTGCTCGCCCAGCTGCACGTAGGAGTGAGCGCCGTGTGTAAAGAAGCGGATGCACGTCATAGCCGCTCGCACGTGGTCCTGAACGTGCACACACGCACACATTTACAAAATGACGTAACGTACTTATACTACTTTCATTAGAATTTAGAAATGTAAAATAATTACGATCAATTCGGAACATATGCCGCGTTCGACTAAAACTCTTTACTCGTTCGACTTCCAACAAGGAAAGTTCCACTTCAATCTAAATGTGTGTTCAGTACCATCATGAACTGCTGTAGCTGGTACAGGGTGTGGTAATGACCCTTGCGCTGGAGCATTTGGCACACTGGTATCAGGTATCGCCCCCAGCTCTCCAATGTAGCATCCTGAGCCTCCAGGAGCCCCTGCAGGACACCCAATCGGCCTCGTTCCAAACACGGCTGGAGTACGCCCTCCAGAAACACCTCTTCTGAACACTCCTGCAGAACATTAAGACAACCAGACACTTGGTCTCCATTCATTTAACATACAAAAAGTATGCACCCGAGATAGCGTGCTTTTAGCAAGGAAGGATTTGGTTTGGGACGCAACCATAAAAAGACTGAAACATCTCTCCATAACCTTTTAATTCACACAGTGACCCCAGTATTTTGACTTGCTGGTGTTAACATTCAGGGTTTCTTAAGAACAAATTCAAAATAGTACACAGAAACCCCAGGACTGTCGCAGGATGGCACAGGACCTACATTTACACAGTGAACATGACAGTATTTTAGACGGTGTGTATTGTGGGTGTAACCTTGCTGAGCAGATATGCGAGTGCGTCCTTCAGGCAATCGTGACGCAGGTAGAAGGAGATGAGGCTCAGGTGTGTGCCGTAGCTCAGCAGGTAGTACACACACTCCTGATGGTGTCCACAGCGCTGCACCCGGCTGTCCGTCCGGTCCACCGGTGCCGTATCGCGCAGAGCCTCCTCCAGTTCAGTCAGGGACGCCAGGATATCGTCATCTACTGTCTGTAACAAACAAACACACACACACACACACACACACACACACAGTAAAACAGCTTACACTGCAATATAAGAATATAGTATATTTCTTCACACTGAATGGTTACAGATGTTTAAATAACATAAAATTAGACAAACACAACTTGGATAAACCTAATTTATTTAATCAGAATTTTAAGGAAAAAAGTTAATCTCTGAAGGTGATATAACCTGTTATTAACTTTTAAGGGGGCAATTACATTTTCTCATTGAAAATAAAAATTAACAAAAAAATGTTATGCATTTACTTTGTCCAGTATTGCATTTGTGTAACAAATAATAACGTAACAATAAAGGAAATCAGGAAGGGATGAATTTTTTTTCTACTCTGTGCTCTGTTTAAGCCATTAATCATGTTCTATAACATTAGAGAACAAATCCGTATATGATGACTGAACGTTTAAAATGCACCATGTCACCGGGCATGTGAATATCTCGAGCTCTAAGGCTGTGTGCGGACTTGGATGCCTGAGCTGAGCTGAGCTGAGCTGAGCTGTCTCTGTCCTCACCGTGCTCGGCGTGAGTCGGATGGTAGACTCCAGGTGCTGGACGATCTCCTGCAGCAGTCGTGACCCCAGGTTCAGCTGGTTTCTGTCCACTGGAGCTTTCAGGCAGCGGGCGAACTTCTCCCGGGCTGCGTTCAGAAATCCGGCTTTCAGGAGCGCCATTCCCCACGCGTGCCACACGCCGCTCGGGTCCAGGCCGCTTTTAGTGGACACCTGAGATGGGGACAGAGGTGAGAACAAAAACCATAAAACTCTGTATGGGTGTGGCCACTGAGGACCAGAGTTTGACACATGTTATAGTTATACTCCTTTAGGAGTGACGTAAACCTCCTCACCTCCACAGCCAGCTGATAATACTCAGCCTCGAGCAGCTGGTTCCTCAGACGCATCACTGCCGTTGTTTCCAAGATGTCGTCCAGAGACGGGATGTACTTATAGTTAGCACTGACCAGGATCTTCAGCACGTCCACCTTACTGATGTAGCTGTAGTGATGAAACACATTGATTAAACAGAGGACATAGCAACACATCAGTGCATCTGTGAGAACTGCAGGATCTAAGAGTGCGCGTGTGACTGTGTGTGTGTGTGTGTGTGTGTGTGTGTGTGTGCGTGTGCTCTGACCTGTCACACAGAGCCAGGTCCTGGCTGCGTCCAGCTCTAACAAACATCAGCTTAGCGCTGAACATGAGCTGCCGCATGACGTCGGTCAGGAGACGAGCGTCCACCTCAGGATTGGTCAGTTTGCATGAGATCGAGCAGCAGTGACCAATCAGCTGGTGACCGCAGGCAGCGTGGTCACTGTGAAGGGTGAGGATGGACACACACAGGGACGCGCTGGGTGCCTGATAGAGTGAGCGAGTGTGTGTGTGAGAGAGAGAGAGAGAGAGAGAGAGAGAGAGAGACACACACCAGAGTGACTTTGGGATCAGATTATTTTTATACAGCCAAAAGCTTCCTTAGCATTGACAGACAGACAGACAGACAGACAGACAGACAAAAAAAAGATTCAGAGACAAAGAGAAAGACAAAGTCAGGTATACAGACTGACAGACAGAGAGAAAAGAGATCAGACACACAGACAGATTAGTGTACAGATTAATGGACAGCAGCTATACAGAACATGGAGTATAATTATGAGGTACAGGTGCAGAGTAAAAGGAAGAACCACTCAGCAGACACACAGATGGAGGTAAACATGGACCTGTTCGTAGTAGAATTCGCTGAGTAGCTGCTGGTTCTCCTCTGCATTGGGACTGAGTCTGTACTGCCTCTGAGGAACCTCAGGGAGACTCAGGACGCCGTCTAGCGTTCCCTCAACTGACACTGGACTGCCTGCTACTGGAGACCAAGCATGTTCACCGATTACCATCTTACAGGGCAGCATTTGAAAAAGCCAGTGATCATTTTGTTGTTAAGAACTAAGACAATTTTTCTCTTTTTTATGAGAAAAGCAAAATAACAAAATAATATACTCTTGTAGTCAAAATGTAATGATATTTTCTTCAATGAACATGTTAGAAAGTGTCAGTATGGTGAAACATTTTGGACTGAATGTGATACCTTCTGCCTGCTCCAGCTCTTCATCCGAACTGCAAAAAAAAGACAGTGTGAGAAAGTGTGTGAGAAAGTGTGTGAGAAAGCCTGTGAGAGAGCATGTGCAGAATATCATGTAGCACCATGTACCTTTTCTATTGTACAGCCACTGTTACAGCTAACTTCTGTATACATATAGATGTGTATGTGTGTGTGTGTGTTTTTGTGTGGTGTGTGCTTACGCTGTGTGGAAGAAGCTGTAGCACTGATCACACACTCTCACAGGCTCCTCACACCCCTCCACCACCATCTTCCTGCTGGAGCAGGCGTGACACACCAAGCGGCCACAACGCCTGCAGTGATGCCGCCGGTTAAACTGACAGAGAGAGAGAGAAAGACAGTAGCTAAGTTTAATAGCTATAGTTAACCATATTACAGTGTAACAAGTGACTTCAACCTGTTACTCCTGAGACACGTTTTTGTGGCACACATAATCTGGTGAAATAAAATACATAAAAAAAGAAAAAAACTCTTCTCTCTAGGCCTCACCATGGTGAATCTCTCTCTCTGACAGACCATGCAGATGTGCCTTTGGTGGTCTGGAATCCAGTCTTTACGCTCTGGCGTTTTCTCTGGAGGGGTGAACATGGATGACGGGCGGGGCTTCTTCCCACCCGAACCTCTGTCTTGGTCATGGGCGGAGCTAGACGGAGTATGCATGGGAGTGCCGCCTACACAGAGGACCAATAGCAAAGCTTAGGTTTCACTGATGACACTTTCAGTACTAAATTTCATTTTGGGTTTAATCTGTCTTATGGTGGGCCGGTTCTTGGATCACCTTGGCAACAGACCACTCCCCTTGGTGATAATAGTTAATAGTTGATCGCCACAATAGTCAGTTTGTGAAATAGGGGACACTTAAGAGGCTTTGTAACTGGAGCTACATGCCATGCCTTTTTATTTAGTAGCTCATAAATAAACGCAGAGGCAAAAACAGCAGACCTGCTGAGGGAGGCGGCGTGCGGCTGGGAGAAGACGATGCACTTTCCTGAACGGGACACTGCAGCAGCGCATCCTGCAAGCTGATCACCGAGTCTAAAAACACAAACAGGAAATAAGTTAATAAATTAACGGAGACCATATTTTCTGTCACAGTAAACACAGAACAGTCTCGATGGCTCGATGGCTGAATAACTGCATCATTTGTTACAATGGAACATACTCATGGTTTATCAGAGTATTGTACATCATGTCTGGAAAGTTTTTGCCCTCACCGCTGCGTGTCCACTCTCGGGGGGCGTAGGGGAAGTCCAGGGCTTTCTTTGCGTACTCAGCCAGCAGTGTGTCTATGTCCAGGTTGGTGATTCCTGCTTCCTGAGCAGGTAAAAGGTTCCGGAGGGTCGAGACGGCGACTGACACCCAGTCCACCTTCAGGTTCATCAACAGCTGCTCCAGCATGAGCAGAGGATCCGCCAGCAGCTGGAAGTAGTCCTGCCGAGAAGCTTCCGGAAGAGTCAGCAACACCTGGGGAAGCCGAGTTAGGAAACACAATAATAAATTCTGTTTTATACGACTAGCATGCTAAAACTAACCGGACTTTCTTGCTAGGAGGTGTGGCCTCTGTGCTTTTCCCAGTAAAGGAGGCGTGGCCTAACAGTCCTCAAAGCTAACACTTTTTTTTTGGTTGAAGCTGAAATTGTTTGCAAAACACTGAATCTAACTGTATCATACTGAAACAACACTGAAGTCTCGTATCAAGTCTCGTAACATTATATCTTCTCAAACAGAAAGACACACACTCCTGGTTAGTACCAAACATCACGCACACACATGTATAAACATGCACACACACCTTAGATCCCAGGTGCAGGGAGTGTATGTGGCGCCTACGTGCTGGCATCATCCGGCTCTGAAAGTGCAGCGTGAGGTAATCAGACAGGAAGTAGCAGGCGGCCAATCCGGGCCTCTGATCTAGTGCACGCTCGCTAACCTCCAGCGAATCAGAGAGGCTCTCAAGGAGCTAGCATCAGGGGAAAGAGGGAGTAAATACATTACAGTTTTTATGAATAATTTAGCCTATAAGTAATGTTCTGCCTCAGATGATTCTGTCAGAACGCTTATGAAACATCTGTGCACACTCTTGTACCTGGAAGGCGTCCTCGGTTCGGCCGTTCTCCAGCAGATGGAGCAGGTGTTCGGTCTGGAGCTGCAGTTTAGATTGCTCCGATATGGGATACAGCTGCACCCACTGAGCACACAAATCAAACTCCTGGTAACACACACACACACACACACACACACACACCCCCCAAATTAATCAGTATAATGAGCACAGGCCGCCTCACTTGAGCACAGAGGTTAAATGTCTGCAAATGATCACAATTCATTTAACCTAATTTATGAAGTATAGTCAGACTGACCCGTGTCTGCAGCAAAAGGGAGAACATGGACTCTGGGTTTCTGCTCGACTCCTCCTTCAACTCCTGCCACGTCTGCCATTCCAGTGGAGGCTGGAGGCTCAGCATCTACACAATGCATACGTAGAGACACACAATCTTTAGGGCCGCATCTCTCATTATCGAATGGGACAACAAATAAGACGACACCATCACATCTACGCTGCGATGTTCCTTTTAAGCAACACTGAGGGATTTTGGCAGAAACTCAGAATCCACACAGATGCAAATCCCTCTTCAGTGTTCTGTACAAAGCCCACTCGCAAAACACACACACACACGTTTTACTAAGGTAACAATCTGGTGAGTGACTATATGTAAACACAGTGAGTACATAGTATGAGCCACACGCACACACACACCCTGTTGTACATGTCGAGTTCGTGTTTTTTCTGCCGCAGCTGCGGCGTGAGCGTGTGATCTGGGCTCGAGTCACTGTGGCAGTACTGCAGCATCTCCAGGCAGCTGTGAAGAGGCCATCGCTCCAAACCCTGCAGCGCCACACGGGCTCGCAGCTCCCAGTCCTTCACCCGGAACAGCTGCTCTGTACCATACTCTCCTGCACAAACCAAAAGAGATTTGAAAACACACATTAACACTTATACAGAATTATAACCATGTCTTATACATCACTCTTATGTCTTATGCACTGTGTGATTAACTCTCATATCTCAGATTTAACCCAAAGGTTTTACAAATACCAGAAATAACAGAACGCCACTAACTACCTCACATCAGCCTCCACAGGACATCTGCCCTGAATGTTTCCCTCTGAATTTGCATCTGGATACACCATCAGTTGGAAAAAACTTGTAAATTTTATCTTTAAAAAAAAAATCTTTCCAAAACTAAATTCAGTTTTATTTGTATAGCACTCTTTAACAATCAAGTGAGATCCTGTGGCTTTAATTTCCACTTCAGCGTCAATCCATAGCACTTCAGGAGGCTATTGCATAGCGAGGTGATAATTACACCTGATGATAATGATAATTACAGAGCGTTTTCTCCACAGCACGTCCAATATGTTCGAGTACTGTTCACAAAAAAAATAATAATAATTGAATGTTTAAGAACACGTTTTGCTTTTAGTCGCCTAACATAAGTCTGTGTAAACAAGTGTTTCCTAAAGTGTAGATGTAAAGGGCACTGAATAATTGTGTCATTTATTTATAATAACTGTCTAATTACATACAAATACAAAGTACATGACTGTTAACCACTTACATGTGAATAACTGCACTAGAAACTTTTCTATAAAGAGCTTCTATAAAGCATATAACAAGTAAAAGCCTCATTTTCCTTATTTTATTACTTATGTAATATGTTCAACTCCACTTGAAATGTCAATACGAACTCATTTATTCGAACACGGTACTGAATGTTTAGTGTGATTGAATGGATATAAGCTCGTACCCTCCAGGGTGGTGCAGGCGAGCAGTCTGTCCCGTAGCGCCCCCTTCTGGCTGGAGTTTTGTGCATAGAGCTCCAGCAGCCTCAGAGCTCGGTTCAGGTCCCTGGTGCTCAGAGCCTGCTGGAAAGCTTCAGCCACCGTCACCTGACCCGTTCCATCCGGAGATCCGGAGAAGAGCACGGCCACTGCGCCCGACTTCCTGCTCAGAGCTGCTCCAACGCCATCCTCGGCTTCCGGAGACAATCCCAGTACGGGTGCCGCCATGTCCACTAGGAAGGTCTTGAGGATAGGGAAGGCCGTGAGCAAAGCTTCGGCCTCTTTGGAGATCTGCTCCAAGTCCAGCGGAGCTTCTTTACGTGCAGCGCTTCGAAAATACGAAGGCAGTCCAGGCCATGCAGAGGAGGCCACACGGGCGATCTCCACCCGACTCACGCCGAGCAACGCCAGGACAGCGACGAGCGGAGAGCGGGATTTCAGGAACGACAGAGCAGAGGGTGTGAGGAGGAAAGAAGATGCAGAGGATGATGCTGATGAAGCTGAAGATGAGGATAAAGACGAAGACGGAGAAGGAGGAGAGGTGGAGAGATTTGGAGAGACGCTGGCTTCGACCGATGCCTCAGATTCCGAGCTGGGTTCAGAGACCGTGGGCGGTTCAGAAATGTCAAAGATCAGAGTTCGCTCCTGAGCGTGCTGGTGAAGGAGAGAGGCGATGCTAGATGGGCAGAAAGCTCCTCCATCGGCTGCTACACCCTTCAGGGAGGGAGGGAACCAGAGGGGGAGCGGATCACAGCAGCGCTGCACTATGACCTGCTGGACGTTTACATGCAGACCCTCCTGATGCAGCAGAGACAGTAACCTAAAACACACACACACACACACACACACACACACACACACATTCCATGGAGGTAAGACTCATTCTGATCTTCACCAATTTTAAAGAACTTTTTCTTTAAGAGAATAAAATAAATTAACACATTTTATATAAAAAAAGAAAAATGATCACATGAATATTAAAAACCAAAAGAAAACAGAAAAAAAATTATATTAGAAAAAAGAAATAGAAAATTATTTATTTAGGCAAGGTAAATAGGTTCTGAATAATTTTATTTTTTAGTGTTGTTAATTTTTTTTTACATTTTATTACACTTTATTAGCTAACTGCATATCACATTTGTTTAGTTTTGTTTATTCATTAATACTTACTAAATGTTATTAATTTCCTTTTTCATTTTTTAAATAATTCATTAGGAAATAAAAGAAATCAGATGTATGTGTTGTACCTGTCAGGTGTGACCTGTCTGTCGAAGAGCAGGTGTGAGAGGAGCTGGTGAGGCGACTGCAGCAGCACGAGCAGAGGATTCCCCAATTTCACTGCCAAACTCTGATCTGAACACACACACACACACACACACACACACACACACACACACACAGTGCACATGCGGCAGGTGAATACGATGTTATCATCTTATGAAGACGTTTCCTCGCTCGGTTTTTAATGAAAATTCCTATGATTTTACCAAACAGACACACTCTAAAAATCAAATGGGAAATAGAATTCTGCATTAAAAAATAAATAAATAAATAAATAAATAAAAAACACACCTTCAGAGCCCAGGCTGCGCACCAGCACTGACGCCAGCATGTTGACATAATCCAGGAAGCTGCGCATGTAATCTGGCCTACAGGCGGCACTGTCCAGCTCGATAGGGCACAGCTGGTCCAGGGAGCGCAGCAGCTGTTTCATAGCAGAGCGGACAGGGTGCGAGTCGAGCTCGAACTGCTTCAGGCCTGCCTGCTCCAGCAGAGACGCCAGCACAGAGCTGGCCGTCTGACTCTCACCTACAGCAGACAATCGCACAGTGATTACTAGCAGACAAAGCGCATATCATTCTCACCTAAATAATCTCTCTCGATAGACAGAGTTTTAGTTTTGTTTTAGTCTAATTTAGTGTTTGTCCCGTTAGTGATGCTGCAGTTCAGTGCTGTTAAAAAAAAAAAAAAAAAACCATCATGAATTTATGAAATGAAATGAAATGTTGAGCTCTTACCGGCCATGTCAGTGGCGGAGGTCAGGGTGTGCAGCGTGACCTCGAGGCGCTGGATGAGCGTTAGCCGGGCGGCGATGGCCTCCTCCGTGAGAGATGAGTGACTACAGAGGAGGACTTCTTGAGCACTGCATCCGAACGGAGGCATGACCCCACCCTCGTCTCTGTTAGAGTCTTTTTATAGAGAAAGAGAGAGTAATTGATATACAGTATCACTGCATTAGTACACCTCTAAAGATATATGATTTAACAATAAAAAAAGAGTAGCACAGTATTAATGCTTGTGTACCTGATTTGGGTGGCCCTTTGCTGGTAGATGTTCTGTTGAGTATTTTAATGATCTGCTGCAGTACAGAAGGAAAACCCCGAATACCTTCAGAATGACGAACGTCTCGGTCCAATGTGATGCCTGCAGGTGAAACCAGAGATAATACAAGTCTACAGCTTGAAGGAGGCATGAAGGAGCTGTGGCCATTGTGCCTCTGAGTCTTAGTGAAGGAGGTGTGGTCTTTGTGCCTCTGAGTCTTAGTGAAGGAGGTGTGGCCTCTGTGCCTCTCACTAAAGGAGGCGTGGCCTCTCTGACTCTCACTAAAGGAGACGTGGCCTCTGTGCCTCTCACTAAAGGAGGCGTGGCCTCTGTGCCTCTCACTAAAGGAGGCGTGGCCTCTGTGCCTCTTAGTAATGAGCCTTTCAGTTTCAGTAAAGGAGGCGTGGCCTCTGTGCCTCTCACTAAAGGAGGTGTGGCCTCTGTGCCTCCCACATTTCAGAGCAAACACTTTTTTCCTTCCTTGGTACCTCACACTCAAACACACACACACTCACCTCGACTCTCCAGCGAGGTGTGCAGTCTCCGCTCAGCCGTCTCCAGAAGCTGTCGTGAGCTCTTCCACAGCTGGCACTGGCAGCAGGCCAGGTCAAAAGCGGCCATGCCAGCCGGACTCAGCTCCACCAGCAGGGGGCGCAGGGGGTCTGAGGGGTCAGAGAGAGGGTGAGAGAGCCAGTAGTTCTCCTCCAGACAGGCCAGAGGGCGAGAGGGAGAGCTCAGGAGGCGATCAGCCACGTCGGAGATGGAGTAGAACGCCATGCCTGACGGAGAGAGCAGAGCGAGCATGTCAGAGGCATGAAGGGTCAAATCATACACCAAATGTCCGATTCCGAGTCTGAGCCATATTATTACAGTGCATGGACACCTGCTGCAGCCGCATTGCCGATGCTCTGCAGAGTGGATCTGCTGCTGCTGCCCAGGCGGCTCCGTCCCGGCCCCGTCACCCCGACTGACCCCAGACTCTCTGTGGAGGATGATAACGAAGAAAGGGACTGGCTCTCGATCTTCTGCTCAACTTGTGCGAGTTCGGACAGAACCTCATGGTACCGTTCCATGAAGAGAAGCTCCCCACAGCATGGTGCGTTCTCCAACCCGAACATCAGCATCACCTACAAAAACACACACACACACACACACACACACACAATCTAGGTACTGCACAAAACAGTTTACTTCCTGTACCAGTCTTCTACATAGTGCTGCTGTGTAGAGAATAGTGTGTAGGTTACCTGATGAGCCTCCACGTAGTTTCCTCTGCGTATGCAGGAGATCAGGAGAGACTCGGGTGGGGAGAGCATGCAGGGAACGAGCCAGCTGTGAGGTCCTCCACACACACACACTTCATTCTCCACACACACTGGCACGGTGCCACCACTGCCATCTGGAAAACGCAGAAAACACACTGAGATAAAAATGCTGAGTTTAACTGCTATTATATGAAGAAAATTGCTTACTTTTTACCTGCAGTCTATTAAATGATACCTTAAACATGTTTTACTCATTTTTTTAAATAACTAGACACTAACTGAAAAGAGGAAATCCACAATTAATAAACATAAACTAGTCATGCAAAAAATGAAACATACAAAAACAAACTACCGTTACAAACTTGAACAATACTGGGTTACAGTAAAGAGGGGGGATCACGACACGCTGTTGTTTAGGAGTCAAGCTTATGAATCATGTGTCTGTGACTCCAACCTGAAGTGCTGGTGCTGATCTCTCCACTCTGTCGTTCGGAGGTCATGCGTCGCTCAGGGCGATGGCGATGGGAACGCTTCTTCTTCCTGACACCAGAAACACCGCTGCTGCTGCTGCTGCTACGCCTCAGAGAGAGAGCCGAGTTCATGCCTGAGGAGGGCAGAGCCGGACCACCTACACACACTTAACCACACACACACACACACACACACACACACACACACACACACTTAACATCAATTGAATTTCTCACTCATAATGTAAGTGGTTAATCCTAAATGGTTTTCTATATAGGGCATAACATAAGTCTTGTCACCTTGTCAGTTGTAGTAAAGGAGGC
>CM074918.1:30333858-30346861 GCA_037576815.1 Pangasius larnaudii | reverse complement strand
AGTGGTTAATCCTAAATGGTTTTCTATATAGGGCATAACATAAGTCTTGTCACCTTGTCAGTTGTAGTAAAGGAGGCATGTACCTTGTGCATCTCAGTCATACTGAAGGAGGCGTGGCCTACGTGCTTTTCAGTCTTATCAAAGGAGGCGTGGCCTACGTGCTTTTCAGTCTTATCAAAGGAGGCGCGGCCTACGTGCTTTTCAGTCTTATCAGAGGAGGCGCGGCCTACATGCTTTTCAGTCTTATCAAAGGAGGCGTGGCCTACGTGCTTTTCAGTCTTATCAGAGGAGGTGTGGCCTACGTGCTTTTCAGTCTTATCAAAGGAGGCGTGGCCTACGTGCTTTTCAGTCTTATCAAAGGAGGCGTGGCCTACGCGCTTTTCAGTCTTATCAGAGGAGGCGTGGCCTACGTGCTTTTCAGTCTTATCAGAGGAGGCGTGGCCTATGTGCTTTTCAGTCTTATCAGAGGAGGCGTGGCCTACGTGCTTTTCAGTCTTATCAGAGGAGGCGTGGCCTACGTGCTTTTCAGTCTTATCAGAGGAGGCGTGGCCTACATGCTTTTCAGTCTTATGGCCTCAGTATCAGTGGCCTTTTTGGTTTTATGTCCCAGGGAATTACATTTTATTACAACAATATTATATTTGCTCTTAGCTGATTTAAATTGCATCAGCTTGTTGTTCATGTATGGAATTGAGCATCATGTGATTTCTGGACAACCCTCATACTGTATAAATACAAGAACAATATTAAAACCTCTAAAATAAATAGGAGAAGACCATAATGCATGTATTACCTGCAATATCCGAAATCTAAATAACTTTACATGACTCACCGCTTACGCTCCCCTGATTGGTGGTGACGATCTGCAGCCTCCACTGAGCTTCGGCCGTGTGTTTAGAGAGCCTCTGTAACCGAGAGCTGAATGTCTCCACTGTAACCGAGCAGCCCAGACTCTCAGCCAGCTCCGCCTCGGCCTCCAGTGCCCTCCCGAGGGCACACATTCCCTCCAGTCCCTCCCTGAGGAGCCGCAGGACTCCCTCCATCGCACCGGTGTCCAGCAGGAAGCCACGGCACCCCGACGTCATCTGACCAGACTTAACACTCGCAGAACACTCGCCCTTCTCTTCTCGCGCTTCTCTTTCGCCGTTCTCTTCTTTGAGCTTCTCTTCAATGCTGCTGCTCCGTTTCATCTCCGGGTTGGAATGATTCAGCTCAGCAAAGTCAGAGTAAGACAAGAAAAGTAGCGAAAAGATGTTCTCCAGGAGCTCCAGGCGAAACATTGTAGGAACTGCTTCCAAGTAGAGCTGACACTCTGAGAGGTAATGCTGAAACAGGGACGAGGGACCTGGTGGGAGAAGTCATCATCCCATCTATAAGTGTCGCCACGGTAACGCAAATTTCTACTAGTGTGTCTAGGGGACGTACAGTGTAACATTACTGTAACTGCTACCGTAAATATGCTACAAAATGCGCATGTTATATTTGCAAAAATTATAAATTGGTTAAAAATTCGCACACAAAGTGTGTCTTATACTCCAGAAAATACGGTAGATTCATTTTTAGTACATTCTATAAAGTTCAGTAGTGTTTCATTGTCCATCTCTCATATCTTCATAAACCCTACCCAAGACATCTTTCCATTAAATTTGCATATTCTTCACTTATCACTATTTAAAGTACACACCTTCAGCCTGATCCTTCTGCGGGACCTGCGCCGAACCGAAGTCCGAGAAGCCGACACGCGTGTTCACACACACAGCATAGACAGCGTATTTCATGGCACAGAAACCCCTGAACATGGTGATGTTGCGCTGAACACAGCTGCTCTGAGTGTCTCCAGACAAAGAGTCTCCTTAAAAACAGTATAAAGCAGAAATCAGAGTCAGGTGTTCCTGTGCGCTCTTGAATTCTGGATTCTGATTGGAAAGCAGTACAGTAGTGAGATATGATTTCAACAGGAAACGTATTGAAAACATGTTTACTGATTGATATTTTGCTAGGACATGCTTATTAAGCATTTATGGAAGGAGTCTCCAGTGTCAGCGCTCTGTAACAGTTAGAGGGAAAGCTGTAACTTTAAGTTTTCCAGCATCTTCAGGACAGATGAGTTTACAAGACTAGCTGTGTTTTTATGGGTTTTTTTTTCCAACCCCAAAGTTGATTATTTTCCTATAACAGCATGACACGGAGTGTTTTATTCTCGTTATACCACAGTAATTACAATGATTACAAATTTGTATTTGCATACTGCAGCTTTCTGTCATACCAGTAGTGGGTATGTATGCATGCATGCGTGTGTGTGTGTGTGTGTGTGTGTGTGTTACCTGCGGCCTGCAGCAGTGCCAGCACTCTGTGCTCTTCATACTTGGCCAGCGGAATGAGTGAGTGCAGCACATAGAGAGCAGAGTGATGATCCAGATTGTGCAGCTGAGACAGCAAGGCCTCATGGGAGATCTCGCTGTTCACACATGTAAATATTTGCTCAAATACAGTTTTAGACATTTTTATATAAAAAATATAGAGAATTTGAATGTTATTTTGATTGGGAATCTTCCCTACATTCTGCGCTTGATTAATTTTCCTACGAGTCACCCACACACGTTGTGGATAAGTGATTGAATTTGGCGAATTAATGCTGTTTAGAAATTTCAATGTTGTATCTCCAAGCCTGAAATTCAGTTTCAGATCAATCAGTCAAAATGCTAAGAGTTTAAGGTGCATGTTTGTGTGTGTGTGTGTGTTACTCACAGGTTATTTTTGGCACACCATTCCAACACCCTTAACCGAGAGGAGAGGACGTTTGCAAATTCGCTGAGGACGGTGTCTTTGGCCTACACACACACACACACACACACACACACACACACACACGAGTATATACAGTCAGCAAAGTGACAAAAACACTATACTAGATACATGCTGAGTTTTTTTTTTCAGACAGACAGATTTCATTTAAACCAAGGTAAAACATTTAAGGTGGAACACCTGCAGTAGTGGTTCAGTGGTTAGAGTTTTGGGCTACTGATCCAAGCTATGAGTTTAAATCCCATCCCAACACCGCCAAGCTGTCACTCTTGGGTCCTAGAGCGAGCCCTCAACTACTCAGCTCAATTGTAAGTCACTTTGGATAAAAGCGTCTGCTAAACATATAAATGTAAATGAATGTACATTTTTGGCAGTCCACCTTAAATTTACACAGGCTACAATCATGAGTACAGAAATTTCTAAAAATATTGATTGTAGTATTTCACCACATTTCCTTAAAAAAGATAAAGCATGCTATCTGCTTCCTGCTTTCCATGCTCTCATTGAATTAATCTCACAATTCCAAAGTGCGGCACAAATTTACAAAATCCTGTTGAAGGCAGAATGTTAAAGCAGAAAGATTTGACTTTATAGTGCAGACAAAAGTCTCACACACAGGTCTGGCTCAGCATTTGAATACATGACTCAGCATCGGAGGAGGTTCACTGCTTTACAGTATCATGTTGTACACCTTTCTGCAAGCATCTGCATTCAGGTGTTTATTTCCTGACCTGTTGTTGGTGCAGAATCCGGAGGAGCCCCTGGGCGGAGTCAAGGCTCTGGCAGTATTTCCATCCCAGCAAAATAAGGAGGCGGGACAGCGGCTGAAACTCCGCCCCAAGCAACGCTTCCAGTTCAGAAAACTCCTCCTTCTTTATGAGGTCAAGCCCCGTGACCTAGCAGCAAAACCAGAAAAGAAGACAGACGGGTGACTTAATAATAAAAAAAAAAGTCAAAATGGGGTAAAACGTGAATATAATTAACACTTAATGTCATTTTTATTTATAAAAATTTTCCAATTTACAGAATGTTAGACAAACACTCAAAAGGGTCAGTAAAACACTCAAAAGGGAGAGTGGACGAGTGAGAAGAGAGAAGGGGTGAGTGGATAATGGGACAAGGTAGAGTGGATGAGGGAGAGAAGATGAGGGAGAAAGGATGAGGGAGAAGAGAAAAGTGGATAATGGGACAAGGGAGAGTGGACAAGGGAGAGGGGACAAGTGGAAGAGGGAGAATCGGCGAGTGTACGAGGGAGAGTGGACGAGTAGACAAGTGGACGAGGGAGAGTGGACGAGCGGACGAGGGAGAGTGGATGAGCGGACGAGGGAGAGTGGATGAGCGGACGAGTGGACGAGGGAGAGTGGATGAGCGGACGAGTGGACGAGGGAGAGTGGATGAACAGACGAGGGAGAGTGGATGAGTGAACGAGGGAGAGTGGATGAGTGGACGAGCGGTAAGGACTCTTACCAGTACTTGCTCCAGAAAGTGCTTTCCACTGCTCAAACACTCAAAGTAGATGGCTTTCCAAGCTGCATGCCGGTCACCATGACAACACAGGCCAAGCATGAGCCTCTCTGCTTCAGGTAAGTCCACTGACACACACACACACACACACACACACACACACACTTAGTAATAGATATTACATCAGCCCATTGCGTTGACAAGTGCATGTTTTGAGACGCTAGCACAAAGATGACAATCATGTGTAATGGCCACACGTGACCTCAGGAGTGTGTGTGTGTGTGTGTGTGTGTGTGTGTGTGTGTGTGTAGAGATAATATAACAAAATGACCATAGACTCTCACTTCCCCAAAAGCGAGACAAATTAAAGAACTAAAAAAACTGAAGAGGGAAGCATCAACTGTGTCCTGCCTAATCAAGCCAGCACTGCACGCAAGCACGTGTGTGTGTGTGTGTGTGTGTGTGTAGATGTGTGTTAGCCCCTGTCCCTCTCACCCTGTGTGTGTGTTGCGTCTTGGAGCAGCCTGTCCCTGCTAAGCCGCAGAGCTGTGGCACAGTAGCCCATCAGCAGAGTGTGACTCTGAGGTCGGAGCAGGCATCCCATCACCCTCTCCTCACTTAGAGGCCCCTCCCTTGCCCTCCATAGCCCCGCCCACAGCTGCTCCAGCTCCGCCGCTGCACACGGAGCAAGAGCCAGTGCGCCGCACACCTCCTCGGCCCATCTCTCACTCCTCTTGCCCTCCTTCTGCTCCATGAGGTCCAGGAGATGCTGGAGAAAGGCGGTGGATGCGTTTGTGTGTTTCAGGAAGCGGAGCAGGGCGTGGGTCAGACGCGGGCTGCGTTCAGAGAGGAGGGAGCGGATGGAGGAGAGAGCAACGTCACTCAGAGGAGGAACGGAGGGCGAGTCCTTTCGCTCGACACGCTCGGACTCCAGGAAGGCCTGATGCAGCTCCTAAAGGAGAGAGAAACTAAAAAATGTTAAAAGCTACAGTGGAATTAATCCTAGGTTTCAGGTAACGAGGTGTGGTTTCTATGCCTTTCATGCTAAATGAAGGAGGTGTGGCTTATAAGCCTGTCATGCTCAGCAAAAGAGACATGATCTCTGTGCCTATCAGTTCTGGAGACGGAGGCGCGGCCTCTGTGCATGTCATGCTGACTGAAGGAGGCGTGTCCTTAGTGTGTCACTCCTAGTAATGGAGGTGTGGCGTCTGTACCTGTCAGTCGAGCAAAGTAGGAGGTTTACCTTTAGTACAGAATGAGGCACTTCCTCTCCGAGCTCCTCCAAAACCAGCAGGAAGGCCAGCTCTCTCCGGACTGACAGAGACACCTGCAGGACAGGAGGGAGACATGATACGGATTATCCGATGTCCAGAAACTCATCTGAGACATTTTTTTTAAAAGTGTATTTCACCTTGTCTTTTGAGTGTTTCTCCAGCACCTGCAGCCAAAACCAAGCGAGTCTGTGAGGACTTCCCACTGTCTCCCAACTACAAAACCACACGGTGAAGGTCAAGTCCAAAGCCACGCACATACTACCTACGCTAGAATGCCTGAATGCTAATGCACGTGAAACTGAAAGTTAACAGAGGCCAGGGTTTCATTACAGCTGTCAGAATGTATGGAGACACTACTCACGCAAGTTGATACGGTTGTGCGATAAGTGCGGCGATGATGTCATCGGGACGCTGCGGCACGTCTCCGGCAGCCTGACTGAGCTGTCGGACGCAAGCGGCGGCCAGTTCCCACTCGCCATGCCGTAAACACTGGGTGAAAAAGACAAACAGGTCCTGCACGGAGCTCTCGTCCTCACGGCCAAACGGATGCATGATGGCACGCTTTCCCAGGTGTGCGTCAGTGTATAGCTTGTTTATCCAGACGAAGACAGCTACTCATCTAGACACAAAACATGTGTGTAACAAAGGTCATGACACTTCGCAAGGCACTTCTCATCCAATGATATTAAATCAGAGTTTCTCTGAGCAATCTTTAAAATCAGATGATTAGTACAGATCTAGTACCATTTTTAAAAAATTACAGATCACACCTTTAAACTATACAGTACTATAAACTATTTTTAAACATTTCTTTTAAACAAATATAGATTTACCTGAATGGATGTCATGGTCAGATCAGAGATGGCTATCAATTAGACAGAGAAAGTAAGTAAATAAGAAGAAAAACAAAGGAACAAGTCTAGAGAGAGCGACTTTAAACAGGTTCAGTGAGGAAATGCTTTGGGGTGTAAAGGAATATGTTTCTGTGATAAAGCATGACAGGTGAGCAAAAACACCTCACATGCCATTTAGGCTTCAAAGGAACAGAAACAGAAACGTCTCGAAATAAACCTGTCTGAATTAACACTAATAAATATAAATATTACTTTTCTTTTTCTTGACTATAACCTTACTGTCTTGTATTGTCATAGTACAATATTATACAACTGTCTATAACACAACATCCAAAGTTTTACTGATAGAACTGCTAAAAAAATCAGGATTTGAATAGTTCCAGGTGAGAAGTAATGACCCCGGAGGATGTTTATCATCTCAGACTGTTATTCATTATCAGACAATTCTGTGAAAAACAGCACTTACGGTTTGTTTTTGTCCTGAAGTGGGCAAACGTCGGCGCAGACACAGCCAAACTACCTCCACCGCCCTGCGAGCGCCGCCGCCATGACAGTTGTGTCACGTGACCTTGTCAGCTGATTTAGGAAGTGACTTCTGAGTTGCCAGGTTTTTTTTTTCTTTCTTTTTTTTTAAATGAAAGCTGCTTTTACATGTTGACAGAAAATATATAAACCTAAAAATGTAATTTGTATTTTTCATTACACACATACCGTTTCGTCAATTACATATTAAACTTAATGATGACAAGAAAATAATCAAATAATTAATAATAATAATTGAATTATTAATAACTGAATGCATGTGCTTATTTATTATCCCACTTTATTCATTTATATGCAAATATATTTGCTTCATCTTTTAGTTCTAATATCTTTTGTATCATTTTGTAGATTGTATATAAAATATGTGTTTGAAAAGAATTACATAAAAGATATGATGGTTATAATTCGTGGTGCTATTAATCCACTGTTTTATATTATTATTTGATTTAATGACTATAAATAATAATAATAATAATAATAATAATAATAGAATTTTTATATAAATACATGCAATGTTATATAATATACAATATACTATATATTGATATAATTATACATATATTATATACATATATAATATACAGTTATATCAATAAAGCTCTTTTTTCTTTACATAATTTGCATTTATTTGGACGTTTGTACATGACTGAAAAACTCTGCACAATCTGGCAACCCTGAGAACGAAGGTCACAAACTTTTTCCCCTGCTCTGTTTATGTACACAGATGATCTTTTCGGTTTCTGAGAAAAACACCAAGTCTGTCTGCGTGTCCCAGATTTCCTGTTTGTTATCTGTGCCTGCAAAAGCTTTAAATCATCCTCTCAACCTGAACCCTGCAGAAGGAGCAAACTGAGTAGACAAAGTCCACTGTTACTACATGTGTACCATGTCACAGAGGTGTTGATACTGTTGCTATCATTAATGCTACTAACATGAATATTATGAATAATAAAATATTTTAAATCCTAAAAATGAAACATCTAATCTTTATAATTAATTAATTATTAACTCTATATTAAAAAAGAAAGAAAGAAAGAAGTACAGGGGCCTCACAGCTCCTGGGCTTGAACCTCGAGTTACTGTGTGTGTGGATGTGCTGTGCATGTTCCTCAGGGTTCTCCGGTTTCCTCCCACTGTGCAAAAACATGCAAGTAGGCAGACTGGATAGGATAAATCGCCCCTAAGTGTGAATGCAGTGTGTGAAAGTATGTGTGTGTGTGTGTGTGTGTGTGTGTGTGTGTGTGCATAGTGCCTGGGATGGGTGAATTCTCCTCCTTCAGGATCCACCATAACCCTGACCAGGATATGGTGCTTACTGGAGATGAAGGAAAAAATAAAACAACAGCAATAATAACAACAATAATAATAATTATTATTATTATTATTATTATTATTATAGCAACAACAGCAACAATAATAGTAGCAGTAGTAGTAGTAGTAATACTACTACTACTACTAATAATAATAATAATAATAACAACAACAACAATAGTAGTATTAATACTATTACTAATAATAATAACAATAATAACAACAGCAATAGTAGTAGTAGTGTTAATACTATTAATACTACAACTACTACTACTACTACTACTAATAATAATAATAGTATTTTTTTTATTATGATAAGACTGTCATTAATTATTCTAACACATTCCGAGCAATTGGAGCACTCTACTGGGCTCATAAACACACACACACACACACACACACACACACACACACATACACACACACACCCTGCATTGTTTGCGCTTGAAACGTGAAACGCGCATAGCGACATGCAGCCATTTTGGAATCTGCAGCGTGTCGTCACTACGGTAGCCGGTCGTCGCGTTTCCAGGGAGACGGTTTCCATGGGAACGCGGGTGGGCCGGTGAGACGGTATCCGAGGCGCGAGGCGGCCTAGGCGGGGTTTAAACGCTCATAATAATAATAATAATAATAATAAATTACTGTAATAACCGAGAGGTTTGGGCAGAAGGAGAATATGGCTGACACAACAACACCGCGGAGTGTAAGTCTGTTTCATTCATCATTATCTCATTGCCCATTCCACACGTTTTAGTGCGCGTGAACAAATTGCTTTATTAACACACACACACACACACACACACACACACACACACAATGGCACCGCTGCATTACTGCACTTTCACTGTGTCACTCAGAAATACATCTTTTTTTTTTACGATATTATTGTAAATCTTTTATTCTGTGTTTAAAAATCATTTTTCCAGGGTTTGGTTTATTGATGTACTGCTTTAATGGATTCGATTTTGATTCCACGTTACTGATTATTAGCATTGTGGTCGCTGTTTATTTGTTTGTTTGTTTGTTTGTTTGTTTATTTCTCATTGTTTATCCATTATTCACAGCAGGTTATTAGATGTTGCTTTTTAATTGCTGGTGTTCCATTATTGCTTATTATAATATTATTCACTATTGTTCACTGACTTTTGCTGCTGGATTGTATCTTTACTGTTGATTTGTTAAGTGTTTATTCCTGATTATGGTTAATGGAGATATTAATTATTGTCAGCTATCAGTTATTCCGTGGATTCTTTCGTGGTGTAAATGATCTGTTACTGGTTTATGGTTTATTACGGTAAGCACTTTATCCTGGGAACACTGTGCATGAGGAATAAGGAATACACCCCGGATCGGACGCCAGTCCATCTCAGGACACCACACACACACACACACACACACACACACATTCACACTCGTTTACCCCAAACCCAGAGAAAAACCATGGGAAGAACATGCAATGCTCCACACACAGACAGCTGCTTAATTATCAGTGGTTTCTTTTTTTTATTTGAAGATTTCTTTAATGTTGTTGGTTTTTTTTAGTTATTTCGCTTTTCATTATCTGCTCATTTCTTGTCTAGGCTTTTATTTTTGGCTGTTGGTTTCTATTTTGCTTATTCAGTTACGGGCATGAGACACTGGTTACATGCTGGTCGGGTTTAAAAATCATCATCTTTTGTCACTTGGTTGCATTCTTGAAGTCTAAACATGTCGGCAGTTTATAGTTTATATTATAAAACAATGAAACAATCTGGCAACCCTGAGAGCTCCAAGGTCACAAACTTTTTCACCTGTTCTGTTTATATACAAAATGTTATTTTCCGCTGTTGGTCTTCTAATCGCTTTACTTCTTAGTTGCTTGTATTTTTTTTTTCTAGTTGTCTCGGTTATTGAATATTAGTTGATTGCTGGTGTAAAATGTCTGGTTACTTTGTCGTCCATGTCTCTGTGTGCAGGAGGAGGATTACGCTGGACAGATTAAAGGAGGTCTGCGTCCTGCTATGAGAATCATAGTGATGGGCATCATTCACAAAAAGCCAAAAAGGTACAATGTCTCACACACACACACACACACACACACACACACACACACACACACCTGTGTCATCCTTTAAATAAAGATCCACAGCACATCACAGGATAAATGCCAGCTGTGGGAAATAACGACTCCACACACAATCAGTGCTGTTTGTCCACTCACAAATACAAGAGTGCATTTGTGTCGCTCTTTCTGTAATTCCCAGTCACGGTGCTAGTGTCAGCGTGGGAAAAAAAAACATATCCCACGAAGATTTTGTTCTGCCAGATGTTAAAAGAGATACTCTGCTGCTTTGGCCTTATTTGGGAAATGAATGCACTGCTCATTTTTCGCTAAAGAATGATGACTAGAATTGGTGAGAGTTCATTTATTCTGGTTTATTTTAAAGTTTCTGCTGAGAAATGAAGACTTTTTTTCCGTAGAAATGTATACAAGATCGCAGAATTCCCAGAACAGCGCAGTAAACAGTGAGTAGGGTGTATTTTTCTGACACACTGCTTGACTCTGCGCAGTATGATGGTGACGTTGTCCTGCCCACCCCGAGGAGAAGGTGACGAGGAGCAGGAGGGTGACGTGGGGTTGCAGCTGACGGTCAAGTTCACGGAAAAGGCCGTGATCCGCAATTCCCGAGTCAATGGGAAGTGGGGAACATCGGAAAACATCATCTCTTTCTTCCCTTTTGCTGCTGGAGAGTCTTTTAAAGTAAGGTTTTGTCTCAGGTGATACTGAACCTAGTGTCAGGATTAATACTACCAATACAGGCAGTGGTGAAGGATAAGTAAAGAAGTAAAAACACTCGGAAAGGGAGATGTTATATGAAAATAATCAACGATGAGGTGGCGTAATGAAGCTGAGTTACTCTTACCATCCTGAACTGGTTTATTTTCCCATTACAGCATACCCTGCTGTGATAAAAGTGTTTTATTACACTTATTCCACAGCAATTTGCCGACCAGTACAATTTTTCTTCCATATGACATGTCATACTTTTTCAATCCATTTATAGTTACATGTAGTGTTTAGAACCTCCGCAAAACAAATCAGTTCCTGTTCTCTCTATTGTTACAGAAGCTATAAGCAACCGTTCCCTCACCACCATCTCTTCTTTCTCTGTTGAATTATAATAAACACCAATAATAAAACCAAATAAGAATAAGAACCAAAAATCACATTTTGTCATGTTACCTAAAAACCACAACGCATCTGACACTGGAGACTCTGGCACTGGAGACTCCTTCCATAAATGTTAAGCAACCATCTCCTCACCAAGTATCAACGATTACACACCTTTTTTTTTGTATGTGGAGCGTAATACAAGTCCCTATAAATGAGCTGTTACTATAGAAACAATAACGTGTTAGAACGAGTGCATTAATCCAATCACAATCCAGAATACAACAGTGCTGTGGTATAAGATTGATCTCTCTCTCTCTCTCTCTCTCTCTCTCTCTCAGATGGAGATTGTGTGTGAGCACCAGCAGTTCCGGATCCTGGTGGATGGTCAGCCGTTGTGTGGATTCACACACAGAGTGACCCAGCTGGCGTCCCTCACTTCCCTACACGTGGGTGGAGACGTGCAGCTCACCAAAGTCGCATGAAAACACGAGAGTTGCCATCTAAAAAAAAAACAAAAAAAAAAAAACACCCACACAGGCACTCATACGATAATCGCAAACCATTGATGCACCAAGTTCTTTTAAGTAAACGTCCCTCCTTTAGTGACCTGTGACTCACTGACCACTGAGCCAGGAAAAATACACGGATTTTAATAACGAGCGCAAAATATTCCAGAGCTACAGTCAAGTGTGATTAATATTCCTGTGTAACACTCAGACCTCATGCACACACGTATGGATGTTTCTGGAAGCACATTTTTCTCCTCGCTTTAAAAAAAAAAAAAGCGATCTATCTCTCTCTCTCTCCAATCCACACCGGGATGTAAAGGGCGTACGTGAGCATGCCAGACCAGCAGGTGGCAGTAATGCGTTTTACACCACAGCATTATCGCATTCTCGATTCTGATTAGTTAGAAGGTGTTGGTTAATTTTCTATAACAGCAGCTCTGGTAGTAGTGCAGCTGCAAATCACAGCTTTATATTAATGCGATTACCGTTTCTATAGTAACGGCTAATTCAGAGAGACTTAGACAGCAAACGCTCCTTACAAAAATATGTGTATCCGTGACCATTGATGTGGTGAAGATTTCTGTAAGGAGACGTTTATTTAACATCTATGGAAGGAGTCTCCAGTGTCAGCAAGGGAGCAGTTGTTTATAGCAGATATAGCGTAAGTGAAAACTGGAACTTGTTTCGCAGGTGTTCCACAACTGTAATGTGCCGTATAAAAAGAATGACATGCCGTTCGTTAATAAATAAAACGCAGTAAGTGTTGGGATATTGCCGTGGTGTAACGAGCGCCGTGCCGGGCCGCATCTCACCATCATGCCGCTGCGTATTTTCCTCTAACTGCACACAGCGTACTGTATTATCCCTTACATAATACTCGATGTCATGCGTACTGTATATTGTGCAACATACAGGCTAAAACAAAGGACTTATGTGTTAGGAAAACAAACAATGATGCGATAGAGTGGGAATAAAGTAAGGCTAGTAAAGAGTCCTGGCACATGCCCAAAGCAAAACAGCAAAACAGCAACCTTTATGTGCAAGTTCACATCATGATATCAATATTAACCCTCGACAGCATTTCCT
>CM074918.1:30276245-30302353 GCA_037576815.1 Pangasius larnaudii | reverse complement strand
GTGTGTGTGTGTGTGTGTGTGTGTGTGTGTGTGTGTGTGTGTGTGTGTGTGTGTGTGTGTGATAGAGAGAGAGAGAGAGAGAGAGAGTGCATGTACCTTCACAGGTTCTACTGTCAGTATTCAGGTTGAATCCCGGGTTGCAAGAGCAGGAATAAGAGCCTGGCAGGTTAGCACAGAGCTGCTGGCAGTAACCGTAGCGGCATTCGTCAATATCTGAGTTTTTGATAAGAGGAAGAACAGAGAATACAGACACATGAAATGCAGATGTGATGTCATATATCATAAAGACAGTCTTAATAAAATCTAAAACATTTAAGATTTGTTATGAAATCTTCAACTTTTTTCTAGGAAATGCTATTTTCTTTGTTAAGTTTGTTAGGAAATCTTTATTTGTTTAGCTATGCGCCTGCATGGTGTAAATGTTCACCAGATGAAGAATGAGACTTCAAACAAACAGAAATCTGGGCACTAATCCACAGAACAAGGTCCATTTGGGGTTTTTTTTTCAGAAGTGCACATATCCTTCTTAGAAACTGCTGCAGAAATATAAACACCTCTACTATGATCTGGTGAAGTTAAGTGTCCAGGCTCAGGTACTCACCCTGGCACTGTCCAGCCACCAGCCAGTAACCCTCGGTGCAGGAGCAGGAGTAACCCCCTGCTGTGTTTATACACACCTGTGTGGGATTACACTGATGGGACCGTGCCTCACACTCATCAATGTCTGGAAAAGAAACAAAAAGAGAAGAACAGGGACAAGGTTAATTATGAAGATTAAACAGCATGGGATCTGTTCTCATCCAGGCACAAGGTAATTTGGTAACTTGGCATTGCTGTTGTAGTGGCTAGAAAAGAAAGTACATAGGAACACAGGCATAGCTTAACACAGTGGTTGTCAAAGTGAGGTCCAAGGACCTGCAGGTTTCTGTGAAACATAGCCAGGGGTGTTTTTGTTACAGTGGTAGAAATCAATAACTCTAATAATGTCTACTTGGACCTAATGTGTTCCGTCGGTGGAAAGTTCAGGATTAAAAAGTGCTACGGCATCAACAAATAACCAAAATATTATTGTATGCAATTAACTTGTTAGACTAATTTTGGAACATTTGGATGATGTTCAAAATCCAAATTCACACTATGTGAAATCTATTTTACAGTTAAAGGAGGTTTTGCAGTTGAGGTACCTCAATGTACCAACACTCAGGCCACATCCTTCACTGTGTCTATATCACGTTCCCATGGATTAATATATCTTAAAGTAATGCAGCAGGTTTTAATAAGCTCCACAAATTGGAAAGGGAGTCTATGCGCTCTGACATATTTCCTTATGTGGGCATCACAAACCCCTGAAACAACCTGAAACTACATATTTGGTTCCCAGACAGTGAAGTCACTTATTTAAAAAAGAAATCTAAAGAAGGGTGAGTGTTAATGCCAGATTGTTTCTGCTGTTTATTCAGGCACTGGTGGTGGTTGATAACAGACGGGGTAGAGATGCCTGGTTCTAGTGCCAGGACGTCAGACTGCGTTCCAGCACCTGCTAGCACTTAAGACCAAGTCAGGTTTATAAGATGCTGGGCTCAGCATGTGGACTACATGTGTGTCGGGGGAAAGGGGGGGATTTCGCATGTCCTTATTTGGACAAAGTCATTCTGCCAAAGTGGGAAGTCAAAAGGAGGCAGACCTGGGGGGACAGATAAGTGAACGGGAGCCAAATTTCTGTACACAGATTAGGACCTTGTCTAGATCTAAAAGAGGTGATTGTGGAATATATAGTCATTGGCTTTCAACTATGGGACAGTGCATTACTATGTATGGCAATACGAGTAAACACACAGACGATTCATGCCAAAGACTAAAACAATCATATCTCTCTCCAGACATAATTTATTTTGCTTAGGTTAAAATAATAATAAAAAAATGATTAGCGGTTAAAGGAAGAATGTAGAGAATTTGTTAAACAACAAGGCGATCTTCACTGGTTTCTCAAATAAGGGTCTGTTCAATCAAGCAACACATCTGCAATGTTTAGAGATAGTACTACTCAACCTAGACTGTACAATTTTAATAGGATATAGTATAGAAGACAGCAGGAGTCACTGTGCCATATCCATTAATTAGGTAAACATAACATGTTTTCTTAGAACAGATCAGGAATCTGAGAATAACACTTGGTGCAAGCCAAGACAATCAAAATATGAGATATGGCGTGAAATGAGTGGATAAAAGGAGAACCAGTGTGTTGGTGGTGGTGATGGTGTTTGTTAACAGGGAGAGAGTCCAGTGACTATGGAAAGAAGCCTATATATACAGACTATAAAGGGGAAAGTCAGTAGAATCTGATGGAAAGGAAGAAAACCAGTGGATAAAAGTAGTGGTCACTGGATGATGGGGGGAAATTAGTGGACTAGAAAAGAGTGGATTTAGAAGAAAGCCTTAACCACTGAGCCACGGCTTTTTAAGCTACAGAGCAACAGGTTCTCAGCTCAAATCCCAGCACCACCTAGTTGCCATGGTTGACCCTTAGCTCCCTCCTTTCCCAATTGTAAGTGGCTTTAGATAAAAGCATCAGCCAAATGAGCTAATGGAAATAAACCAAAGAAAGAATCCAGTAGATAATGAGAAAAACTAGTCGATAACAGGAGAAGCTAGTGGATAGAAAAATAAACCAGTGGCTAAGGGAATATACTCTAATGGATAGTGGATTAGGGAAGAACCCAGTGGATAATGGATGAAATGGAACGGAAGGAATCAGTATATACAGAATTCACACCATGAACGAATGATATCTGCACCATAAAGAAACTCTACATTCACAATCCTGACATGAAAAGAGGTAATGAAACATGAAATTACCTACTGAGCTCCACTCACACCTCACAACAAATGTGGCGAATACAGACTCTTGCCACATTCAGTTGGGTTTGTGGTTGAGAAAATTCAGCATGAACGACGCACTTTTGTCGTATTCACTACATTGGAAGTAGATTTGCTGTGTCAGTGTACACAATGTTCATGTTTCACAATCTGGCTAAACCCATGGACCATGTGGTTAGCGGTTGATGCTAGGTGCAATTACAGTGTAATTTCAGTGGAATGGAGACTTTTCATTGTATAAATTAACAACGTATCTGAGAGAAATGTTGACATTTCCGATAGCTTTGCCTTGTTTTCACTATCATTGTATTTTTACAATATTTGTAAAAGACTTAATGTCCATGTGCTAGCTAGCGAAAACATTAGTGTCAGTCATTAACCAGATTTTGCTCGTTGTTGAGTAAGGCTGCTTTTATATTTCGTCACTTCTAGATATCTGTGTTGTATTAAACGTTTATGAAGGCTCTAACTGACGTGTTCTTGTGTTTCTGCCTACCACAAATGAGCGTTACTAGCAGCATAATGGCTTTCGCTGTTTTTCCATTTATGCACACCTACAGTACATACAAGGCTATGATTGTTATATGAGTGAGGTCAAGACTGCAGCCTGGGTACATTTTTGGCTCATAACAGCATCTTTTACTCCATCTCTGCCATAACAGCACAACTTCTGCCAATGGGAACTCTCATTCAACATCTTGTGACCTCATCGCTGGCAGGCGCAACCAGATGCTGAAATACCACAGGTCTGAGTGTGGGATCTTTCGAGGCTTACACAAACAAGGCTTAAATATCCTCCTATCATGGTTGAGATTTTCGTAATGCCCCAAAGAGGTGATTATCTATGTCAAAACTTAAAGAACTCTGAATATCTGGTGGCTTTTTCCACTGATTACAGTGATTTCAGGGGAATGCAGAGGTTTTTTTTTTTTTCTCTGTGGCTAGAAGTGACCCTAAAGGACTAAAGCAGACAAATTGAGAACACATTTGAGACTGGCATGACTATCCCAAGTAATCTGTAGACGATGGAAAAATACACCTTAAATGTTTGTGAGATAAACCCTTTCCTTTTAATTCCCTAACTGTGCGTATTGAGCTGTGAGATTAGCAAGGAGGTCTATTTCAATTCCAGGCCATAATTCTCCCACAGAGTGAAAGAGAAGAATTATTAGTCAAAAAGGAACATGTTGTTACTCTGTAAATCTCTCCTCTCACATCACGACAGGTCCTCATTTTAAACTGCGAACTGATATACAGCTTTTAGTTATAGATATAGATCAGACTTCCAGAGTGTTCTGTGGAATTCAGCCTCTGCTAAAGTCTTTAAGTTAAAGACTTTGCCTCAGCACAGACCCACAGATATGAGTTAATTACAGCCCAGCGTTTCATCGCATCTGCTCTGTCTGCGACCCCGAGAGACACACGAGCCACTAAAACACAGCAAGAACTAAATAAACACCGCAGCATGGCCTCATCCAACCCCGAGAGACGTCAAAGCCGCTTTCCCACATCTGCAGTAACTTACAATTACCGCAGCACCGCTTTATCAAAATGCAGAGTGAGGAGGATCAGACACCACCCCATCAATGCACACAGGTACAGACGAAGCACTGAAAGCGTTTTTCTGAGCAGGAACAAAAGTCACTCATAGAGTTTGATCAAGCTTCAAAGATGGCTTAATCTGTTATTACTTCAGAATCCCACATTAAAGGTGTAAACACTAACACTACATTGTGGTTATGGTGACAACTACCACAAATGGACGCAAGCTGCAATTCAGCAAATGTGGATCATGTGACTCAAGTCTACAACACTGATTAAAACATCTTTGATAGTTAATTGATGGAATTTTACTCATGATTGGCAATTAAGCCAATCAATCGATACAAAAGTTATTTTTTTGATTATTGCTACTCATGGTTAATCAGTGATGTACATAATGTTAGTTAATAGACCTTAATGGAAAGTGCTACCAAGTTAACAAATATTATTACTACTAAACACTGACACAGAGTCCTGACAAAGTCCTCGTTACAAACCCACACAGCAAATTGTGCAGTATTTAAATAAAACAGAAGGATGAAGACTAACAGGTACTTGCTTCAAGAAGAGTTCTGTTTATTAACCAGACAAATAAAAAAATGCTTAGACCATTGCAATAGCCGAAAGCCTTTTCATTCATCACTACAGCAGGCAAGTGAGCAATGCAGGAGCTGAATCTACTCTGTAAAATGATTCTGTACTAGATAACAGAACACAGTATGAGCTAATTCAATACTGTGGTAGGTAAGTGGTTAAGGAAAAACTTCCTATGCAAGAATACAACGGATAAAATAAAATTTCTATGCACTATATAAATTCATCCAACGCTCTTATATCAACACAGGAGACTTTGTTGTGCAAATCCTGATCTTAAAAATCTGATAACTGCCTTAAACTGATTCAGAAGTTAAAATAAAGGCCTACTTACCAACACAGTTGCCATCCTCTCCGAGCGTGTAGCCGAGCATGCAGGGGGCAGAGGAACGGCCCACTATGGGATAACTCGGACCAGGACCGGACCCAGCACCGGGGCTGATAGGAGGAGGATACTGCTCAGGAAACCCCACTGATGTGTCAGGGTACAGCGGCTCGGTGTAGGACGGAGACTCGGCTCTGGCATACGGCTGTGAATAAAGGCTCTGGGGGAGGCAGAGGTAACCTCCGTTCTGATTTACACACCGCATGTCACCACGGCACGCACCAGGCATAGTGCGGCACTCGTCCACGTCTGCAGACGTAACACATCAATACTCAGTTGGATGAATCACATTAAATAAGCACACCCTGGTCCTGGTTCTCCCCTTGTTCTGCACTTTTATAGTGTCTTCCCCGATTCAGCACACCTTACGAGGCTGAAATGTTGGAGTATGCTAGAAGAGGAAAACGTTATGACACATAGCCTATAAAACATGCAGCTCAGGGGGACTCCAGGAAACAGATTGGGAAACACTGAGTTATAATCTTTGACCTACTAACCGACGCATTGCCTGGAGCGAATATCGAATGTGAACCCCTCGGTGCACCTCTGTGGACAGCAAACAACATGAGTCAACCACAATCATGCAAATATTTTTACAGAGCTGAAATTGCAAAATGTGTCGTGGGTGTTTCTTTAAATTTTGTAGCCCATCAGTGAGAAAATATTGGATTGAGCAACTTGTTTGTCTCAGCATACAGTCTGCTGTGACAGAACTGGACATGTATAAACGCAATGGCACTGAACTAGACTTTATGGCTTTATTTGTGATATAAATGATGAGCAGTAATGCATAGGACTGTTTGAATAAAGGTCGCTGTGCCAAGTTCAGCCAAGCGAGACAAAGTTGAAGCAGTTTGGAATTTTGGCACAGAGAGAAAACACCAAGTATTCCGAGTTTTAGTCCAGAAACAATCCACAAAGCAGTAAAGAAACTCCTAAGATTTGACTGTGTGATTATAGTATTGTTTTCATGAAAAGCAAACAGAGGAAATGGAGAAGGCTTACCTGACTCTTCCCAGACTGGAAGCAGCAGAGCAAAAATACCAAAGCTGTGAGCATTCTGTAAAAAAAAAAAAAAAACCCAAAACAAAACAAAAAACACATAACACAGACATAATCTCTTACAGTGAGGAGACTAACAGGTAAATAGTGAAATGTACAGACTTATAGACAGGCTCCCTCGCAGGCAGGAGGAGTACAAATTCAGAAATACAAATGCGCACAAAAGTAATAGCAGTTATAATAAAGTGGCATTTATAGTATAAAGCCCTAAATAAACTCGTCTAAAAAGTTAAATGCAACTGATACACATTCATGGAATCAAAATAAAATATCTGTCGTTTTGAAAAAAAAAAAAAAAAAAGCACCAAAACCTCTAAAACTAACCTCTCGGTTTTGTCGGAGCTCCAGCCACGTCCTCCGAATGCGTGTGTTAGTGTCGGTGCGGTTGGTCCCCACTCGCCACAGACAGACAGGACTGCGCTCCCAGCAGGGAAAAAGTGAGGACCCCCCTCTCTCTCTCTCTCTCTCTCTCTCTCTCTCACACACACACACACACACACACACAAGCACACACACACGCGCGCGCTCCGCTCTGTTTCAGTGCTGTCGGGCCTGAATGCGCAAAATGCGCCAACTTCCAGCACCTGGTTTCGGTTACGCGCACCGCGGGCACTAGTAAAGAGGAGGATCCTGCGGAATTGCGCTCTTACTAGTGACAAATAAACACAGCTACAGAGATCTTTTTACATTACAAAAATGAATACCAGTGTTTAAAATATTACTTTTAGGAATGACACAAGCTTGTCAGTGTATTGTGCGTTTTTTCTTGGAGTTGTGACATTTTTTTTCCATCTGACCAATAGACACTGAATTTGCAGGCCTACGCCTCCTTCTAAACCACGCCCACTCGCACAGACTCGCACCATCAAAAAGCTAGAAAACTGAGACGGGCTTTTGATGGCTAAAACTCTGAGGAGCAAAGAGCAGAACCCCTGAAAGCTTCTTTGGTTTGTGCCTCTGGGAGAAGCCTTAAATCCTTAAATCTGCAGCGAAGGTTCCAGGGACCTCTTTAGGAAACTAGAACCCCTACATTTAGGAAGCATTTAGGAAACTTCATTATTTGTATATGTAGATATAAATACTGTATATACACTTGCATGGCGCACATCCACATCTTGTGATGGTGTTTAATAGTTTTGGCCCAGATTTACCTCCCAGCTGGCTTCCATCAACCGCAGACTGCCCCTCCTCCTTGGAACAAAAGCACCGGCCAACACAGAAAAAATAAAAAAAATCCAGTGAGACACTGAAACTGGGTGTACATCTCAGAAATATGGATATTTATAGAATAAAAAAATAACAGTACGTGTTTTATTCCTCTTATACCACAGCAGTTTGCCAACAATTACAATTTTATTATTTATTAAAGAACAACACATTATACGTTTTATCCATTTGTAGTTACATTTATTGCTGTGGAATGTCCATTAGACAAGTTCGTTCCTGTTCTCACTTACATTATAGCAGCTATAAACAGTCATTCCCTCACCAGCCTCTCTTTTTTCCCCACTTTAAAAGAGAATGGTCTGCTGCTATGGAAGACGAAGATGTCACACTGAAGTGGCATTAATTACTGCGGTTTAGCAGAACTGAGACGAGGCTGCAGTCTGGGTTCTCCAGTTACAGCTCGTACCTAGAACCAGATGTGCTCTCGCCTGTTCCAGACACTCAAGACAGGCTTTAAATATCTCACAAAGAATGAACATATTATTTTCATACTGACCTCAGAAACTCCACAGTGTGGAACTTCCTCATGTAGAGCAAACAGGCAAACAAGGGTTAATGTTGTAACCTTTCAACTAATGATGGAGTCATTTAGAAGGAGTCGACTCTTTGAATCGGATCTTTGAGCTGAACGCTGAGATCCGACGCTCTTTATGAGACGCTCTTTGCCGTTACTCCTGGAAAACCCTGTCAACATCTCAGCTGTTTTGTTTTTTATATTTTATAATACAATTAATTTTACTCTTTCTGTCACTGCTATTATTTATTTAATTGATTAATACTTAGTTTAAAATGATAAGTTGTTAATTATGTGCCTATTTTACTATTTTATTTTTGACTCGGACGTTTGACCTAAAGCTCTTTAAGCTCCATTTTAGATGTATGAAAGGTCCTTTATAAAGAAAGTTAAATAAACTGAAAGAGTCAACTCTTTTGGTGAGCTGAGTCTAATGATCTGACTCACTGAAAAGAGCTGGAGCTGGAATACTGCTTTTTTCTTTTTATTTTTGGTAAAACAATGAACCAAATGGAACAAGGTTTGATGAGGTTTCTCCTCCTGGAAAAAAGACCTTATTTCTCTGATTTTCATACAGTGATACGCAAAACTTCCACCTGCCATCCTTTGTTTTCTCAGCAGTACTGATTCATTCTGTGCTGAATGGGATTTGGCAGCTGAACAGACCAGATGTGCACTTAAAGCCAATAAAACACTGTGTGTTAAATCTCTACGTTTGTCTCAGAGGCCTGTCAGCAGTGAGAGAGCGAGAGAGCGAGAGAGAGAGAGAGAGAGAGAAACAGGTGGAAGGGTTCTGTTCAGAGCCAGATAAAACGTCTCGGACATCACGAGGGCTGCCCTGACCGCCCATCAACACCCTCACAGACGGTGTCTGAAGATAAAGAGCGAGAATATGGAGCTATAAAGGAATGTTATTATGAGGATTAGGCATGACAAGGATTTAAAGATCACACATGTTCAGCATTTATTAGGATTAACATTTTGCGCTGATCTGAAAACACAATAGAAATGTTTTGGTGATGCTGAGAATAAGATGAATCAATTTCCATTTAATCAAATTCTTCTTTGGGTGCTTTAAGGTAACAGCTCAGTAAGAAGAATCAAGTGTACCTGATGTTCCCCTTACCCCTGATTTAGTTAATTAGTGTAAAAGATGAAAACAGTCCAGTATAAACCTTTATACAGTATTCAGGTGACTTCGGGACGTAAGTGAAGCTGTGGTAAGGAGATGAGTAAGGAATAAAACACTGTCTCAGGCTATGCTGGGAAATCAATCACTGACAATGGCAACTCCTTCACCATATCATCACCACATCACCATGCTGAGCGCCTGCCATGCTGAGCACCTGCTGTACAAAACCCTGTGAATGAGCTGTTACTATAGAAATGATTACAATATGGCCAAAAGTATGTGCACCACTGACCATCACACCCATATGTGGTTCTTCCTCAAACTGTTGCCGCAAAGTTGGGAGCACGCAATCGTATAGAACGTCTCTGTATGCTGAAGCTTTACAGTTTCCCTTCACTGGAACTAAGAGGCCCAAACTCTGTTCCAGCATGACGACGCCCCTGTGCACAAAGCGAGCTCCATGGAAGAACTCGAGTGTCCTGCACAGAGCCCTGACCTCAACCCCACCGAACACCTTTGTGATGAACTGGAACACCGACTGCACCCCAGACCTCCTCGACATCCCAACATCAGCGCCTGATCTCACTAATGCTCTTGTAGCTGAATGAACACAAATCCCCACAGCCAAGATCCAACATCTAGTGGAAAGACTTCGCAGAAGAGTGGAGCTCATTATAACAGCAGAGCGGGAATAAATCTGGAATGAGATGTTCAGCAGGCACGTATGCATGTGATGGTCAGGTGTCCACAAACTTTTGGCCATATGGTGTATTAGAACGGGTGCAACGCTGCATCCTAGGCACGCTGTTACAGAAAATTCAACACCTTCTGACCAATCAGATTCAAGACAGTGGTGTGGTGTGGAATAATCCTCCAGTAATCGACACTCTTCACACATCTGCACACGCAGAGATCTTTATTTCTGCATTAAATTACAAATACTCCAAGTGTGACATCAACCCCGAACTTCACCCGCCCAAAAAAAGCAAACGATAAACCTGCTCGATTAAATTAATAATCACACTCTCCCAAATAAATCCCAAGACACTAAAACACCCAGCAAGTACCGCTGAGCCTCAAGCTCCAGAAAATATCTTTTTTTTTTTTTTTTTTTTTTACAGGGGCAAAACAAATAGCAGTTTGTATTTTGGGTGGAAAATTAAAATACACACCTTTCCAAATTGTTTTTACTGGCAGCCATTAATAATATACAGCCAAATTTACACAAGAGCCTTTTTTTTTTTTAATAAGAAATTGATATGTACACACTTTTTGCCTCTTTGATTTGTGAACTTTTCCAGCACTGCTTCAGATTTACATGTTAAGTACATATTTATAATACTGCAGATATACACAGCAGAAGCGTTATATTATCAGAGTATTCAGCTGTCCAACCACAATCGGCCGTTAGAGTCATTACTGTAACTGAGACGGAGGAAGAGGCAGAGGGGGAAAAACTGCAGAGCATTTATTAAAAAAAACAAAAAAAAAAACAAGAAAAAGTAAGAAAGAAAGAAAAAAAAAAAGCTATTGGTATGGATTTCACAGACAGGGAAAAGGTCTTAATAAATCCCACAGGCATCTGTGAGCCAAGTGGCCTCTTTCATCAGACAGATGATCTTCTCCATATTACAAAGCAAACGCAGAAACACTGCTGTTCGCTACAAATCCCCAATGGACACTTCTGATTACAGACTGCAGAACAATTTAATAAAAACGCAACGCTTCAGGAAACATCTTGTAAAATCGTTTCATCACTGCAGAGTGACCCCAACTTTCTATCCGTCTACCCGTCCTTCTAGCGTTTCCCCGTTATTAAAATAATTAAAGAGAAATAGCTCCAGTGCTCCGTCTCCAGACATCTCCTAAAGTGCTTTGATTGACAGCGCTGTCGAGCCAATCACTGTTTGAGCAGGTCTTTAAGGACCGCCCCTGCACTGGCGTCAGCCGCCACCGGCACGGGCGTGAATGTAGGGAGAGCGTCCGAGATGGGCTTCATGAGCAGGTGCCCACCTGCGGCCCCCCCGCCGCCCGCCGTTAATAGCGGAACAGCCGCAGAGCGAGGGGCCAGGAACGGGTTGGAGTCCACGCTGCGCCTCCCGCTGCCTGAAGAGCCTGGACGATTACACACAGGGTAAGAACACAAAAAGCACTTAGGGTAAGGAATAAGAAAAATAATGAACAGTAACATTATCAATTTACTGTTAGTCCTGAAGTGTTTTAATCCTTCTTACACCACAGTAATTTCCCATTTTAGCTATTTTTATTTATTAAAAATTACACATCTTAGTTTTTATCCGTTTCTAGTTACGTTTAACATCTGCAAAACAAGACGAAATTCACGCCTGTCCTCTATAAGTAGTCAGGCGAAGCTACAAGCTAAGGTAATATCAAGTGACTGGCGAAACACATCCCACCCAAATATTCCAGAAAGAAAACGTGTCGGTGCATAGAATCACATCACGATCCTCAAGCCATTTCCATGATGCGTATTGTTGTGGTACCTGCTGCAGTTGCACCGGCAGCGTTCCGGCCAGGAGGGGGCGCATTCAGAGGCTTAATGTCATAGACGGGCAGTGTGGGAGCGGGAGCAGCCGGAGTGGACTCCACTTCCAGGAACTTCACAAACATCTCGGAGAAAGACTGCACAAGACACACAGTACAACATGAGCGTGAGTGTGAGCGTGTGCGTGTGCGCACGCGTGTGTGTGTGTGTGTGTGTGTGTGCGTGTGTGTGTTTTTTATGGATGAAAATCAAGCTGTTAGAATTGTTAGCTTGGGAAATCGGTCTACATCACACAGTTCAGTATGTGTATAGAGTTTGTGGTGTTGTAAACACTTACCCCACTGAGCTTTTAGATGTATAGAAACATCAGAGTAACGCTCAATATGATGCTACCATCACCGTGCTTCACTTTTTTTGGTCATTTCTAAATAATTTCTGCAAACTATCCATGACCCCAATTATAGAATATGATGAACATTTTCCTCTCTTTTGTTCCTCTTTTCGTTTCTGTGCGTTTGTGTGTGAAACACTCACCCCATTGAGGTTCTGGGTGTAGGTGGGTCTTTGGGGTGTGTTGGGGACACTCTGCACCGCTCTGCTGCCCCCTAACCACCCTGACACCCAACCTGTGACCCCTTTCCTCCCCTCCTCCTCCAACATCTAAAGAGAAAGAGGTGGAAGGTCAACTCCCCTGCTTGTGGTCTCTTACAGCAGGATTTTCCGTATGCAGTTTTATTTATAGTTTTATCTTATCCTGGAGTTTCTGCCTTATAACACTTTCTACTGGTGTCCATCACCATGGTAACTCCCAGGCAGGTTAAAATCTCTCAAACCAATCAGCATCTTTTCTTTGGTGTTTTATTCATTTTAATAAATAATTGTTAAGGAAAGGGACTATCTATTCTTTTAATCCTGCATTTCATGGCACTGGATGAGTCAAAAGTTAGGATGAAACAATAATACAGAGGTAGAGAGATTTTTATTTATTTTTTTTTTCTGGTCACTGAACATTTTTCCAGACAAAAACACAGACATTTAGAGCAGATATAGGGCAGGAAAGAACAAAGGGCGAGGAAGAGAGAGAGAGAGAGACAGAGAGAGAGAGAGAGAGAAAGAGAGAAAAGCAGGAAATGGAAAATTGGAAAATAGGGATGAACTGGAAGGAACTGGAGAGTGCTATGTTTTGGGGGGGGGTCTGTTCAGAAGAATGCAAGCGCGAATGTGTGATCACAGCTGGCCGATACAGCTGCAGAGCTGGACACTGCTCAGGCTTTCGCTGAGCATCTGACGAACATCTTCCTCTCCTTCCTTCACCCCTCCTCTCTCAAGTCGACGTTGGTCTCTCCCTCTTTTACGGTATCCATGTTGCTCTAGAAGGTTTAGTTCTTCTTCCACATATTAGTGTTTTCATGGTAGCCATGTTACTCTAGGAATTACGGTATCCCCCCCCCCGTTTTGTCCTGTAGCCAAGTTTCTCTAGGAGTTCCAGTACTTTTTCCAGTTATTCGTGATTTTACACTAGCCATATTACTCTAAAACTTATGGTACTTTTCCCTTTTGTGTATATGGAGGCGTGCTACTCTAGCAGTTATGGTAGTTTGCCCATTTTTTCAAGTTCTATGGTATCATTTATGATATCCTATTGAATAAAGGTTGCTGGTGGCGATTCTGCTTTAAGCGGCTCAGACAATGTTATGGCCATGCTAGCACAATGGGACAGAAGAGCATCTACTCTACTCATTAGGGCTGTTTTATACCAGTTAGGAATGCTAGCCTTCTATATTCAGGTTACTTTTATAAGAAAGTGTCCTTCACGACAGTGTAAGCAGCAGGACACAGAGATGTGTAGAAACCTTACATGCATGTCATCCATCTTAAAAGCGCTTGTTAGAGGCTTCCCCATAACTCCGTTCCTCATAACTAATGCAGCCACCTGCACTCCAGAACGTTTCTCTCATCCATGAGAATTCCAGGCCAGAATTCTTTTGGCTTCCTGCAGACCGCATGTGATTTAAACGCGATTTCTGTCCACAACGCAACAGACGACGTGATTTATTTCCAAAGTGAAAGAACACATGAGGGGCCAATGAAAGCACACAGGGCAGGGGAAGCGATAGGTTCTGGGATCTTTAACCAGCTCCACCCTTTCTAATCATTCCTGAAATTCCCAGGAGCCCAGAGTATTGGGAAGGGAATACCAGAGAAGTGCTCCATGTCACAGCAAAAGCCAAACAAATCGAAAGAGACCAGGAGACGGATGAGAACACGAAGCGTGACTGGTGGAAGAGAAGTGAACAGAGCACAGAAGAATGTGGGTTTGCTGAGGAAAAACACATGTAATATCTTACAGCATTGCATATTTGGGCAGGCAAGACTTTGGATTTATCCATGGGAATTTGACTGGCTTGTGAAAAGTGGGCGTCCCAAAACAAACACGGAGTCAGACGCTAGCTTATCTCCTGCAACGCCACTGGAGAGTGACTCCGGCTCTTGTACGTGGGATACGCACGTAGCCGTAACCACGGAGACTCCTTGCATAAACGTTCACCACGTCGACGATTACACACATTTTTTAATCCGTTAATATGGCACCACCTGACAAGTCCCCGTGAATGAGCTGCTACTACACAAGCGTAACACCTTCCAACCAATCAGAATCGAGAATTTAACACTACTGTGCTAATAAAGACACTTTATTTTTGCTCCAGCAGGATTTAAAAGCAGAGAGAAAGTCTTACAGACTTCTATGAGAGTCGGAGAGAATAAAAGTAAGACAAACGTGGAGGAACATGAGAAGGCTAAAATAACGGATTAATAAAAGGAATGCAGACGAGGTATGGAAGGGAGTGAGAGGATGAACAGCAAGAAAAACAGGGCGTGTCCACTCACCTTGTCCACATCGTCTCGTTCCAATCCAACCACGCTACCCATAAGTCTCAGCACTTCGGCGCGTTTGTTTCTCGGCGTGTGGAAATATCCAAGAAACAGATTCCTCATTAGCACTCTGAGAAGGTGCGAACAAAAGAGGAAACAAAATCACCTTTACATGTGATTTTAAAAACAGGAGTCAAGTCATGGAAGGTCTTTTATTTTATTTTTGTTGAGATTTGCATTTTTTTTGGTGTTTTTTTTTTTTTTTTTTGTTTGCTTACTTGTCCACTTTGCCTTCAGTGCTGTTGAGAAGATCAGTCAGTTTGTGCTGGGCTTCATCCAGCATCTCTTGTCTCACGTCCACTGCAAAACACACACACACACACACACACACACACACACACACACACACACAATCCTGAGTTGCCTGTTTTTTGGGCATGGCGAGGAAAATATGTCATCACATCCATAAGCGCTCTAACTACAGCCTTTCAGAAGGTTATTTATAAAGCAAACGACTGCCTAACAAATGTCTGGAACTCTCATAACGTCTGCGTGTGTGAAAACGTGCGTGTGTGTGTGTGTGTGTGCGCGCGATATCATAAACGTCCACAGTCTGGATGTTTAACACAAAGCGGTTTTGTGTGCGTGTGTGTGTTAATATTTTTCATAAAAACACTGGTAATGATGTGAGTACGACTGGGTCGGTGATGTAATGCTTTTTTTTTTTTTTTTTTCGCACACAGTTTTACATACAGACTGCTTACAAACGGCTTCTATTCTGAGTATACAAATATATATTATTTTATATATATATATATATATTTATCTGTGCTGATTTCCCTTTTCTATCAGACACACTGAAAGCGAAAACATCACTTTGGCGATGAGGGAGAGAGAGAAAACATGAGATCTATAATAAATTAAGAAAAAAAGCAGGACATGTGGGGAAGAGGTCTGTCTAGGAAAACTTCTGCCTGAAAAGAAAAAAAAAAACAGTAAAATGGGCACACTGATGAGATGCGTAACTAAATAATTCAGCAGATTTATAGGTCTTCATCACGGCTGGGGATTAGGCGTTCCTATTACTGTCCACATTTAACATCCACTGGAACGAGAGAGGACAAATATTCGTTCCTCAGCCATAAATCCGGAAGAAAAATTCCACTTTAACCCCGAGTATGTTTACACGTGTCGAATAATCCAATAACTTTTATAAAAGAATTAAAAAAAAAATTCATTCTTCGTGTGTATGTGAATTTAATTGATAGTGGTCACGATCATGGTCATATACGCAGATTATTGTTTTTTCTAACTTCGGCTGAATTGTGGACTTTCAATTAATCCCTATCAACAAGAAGTGGCGTGAATGATTAAAACGTTTTTTTTTTTTTTTTTAATCATTACGCGGCTTCACTAGTAAGCGGGATTAGAAACGTTACAGGAAACAGAAATGAAAACAAACAACATCAGTGCTTAAAGTGTTAATGTTATTTTCACTTTCCAGTGTGATTTCAAGAAAGTCGCTTTCAAGAAAGTATAGCCTAAACCTAAACCTTATCCTAACAAGCCTATCTCCAGAATTCATCACTTCCTGCACAGCTCGCTTCAGATGTCAGACAGCCGCTATAGCCGGGTTTTCTGAGATGGCAAGACGGCAGGAGGAGTCTGGGTAGAACGTATTGTTTCCTGCAAGCACCAAAATCACAGTAGAAAGCAGAAGCGTGCTCGGAAAATGTTAAAAAAAAAAATAAACGTGTTTCTGGTTAAATGCTTTAGTTAGTGTTATTTATACACTAGACTTCCTATAAGCAGAGTAGGCTATCAAACGTAAAAGGACTTTATTAACCGTCAGGCTAAACGGTTTCCAACTAAAGAGAGGGCCATGGAACGTGGGAGCAGGAAGGTAAAAATGTTCAGAACGAACAAAAATGAAAATCGTTTCTAATCCCTGGTTGAAACTGTGGGTAACGTGTCCTTCTTCTGGTGTCGTCTATAACAAATACATCTCATACTCCAGAATAGAAGCCAGTTCCATTAATTTGCTTCATTGTTAAGCTTCACCTTTTAAAAAAAAAAAAAAAAAGGATAGGAATATTGTGTCATAGCCGTAGCTTGCTGATTGGACCGTAAGATCTCGCTCGGCTGTAAATCAGTCCTCACCCTGTTTCTTCAGCTCCTCGATCTGCTCCTCCTTCAGGTCGAGCTGGTCAGTGAGGCGGGAAGCCGACTCTAACGCGGCGTTCGCCTCATCCAGATTCAGCTGCGCACACAGAAACCCGCAGAGAGTTACACAAAAACACCACACGGCACGATGACCAGTGACGCTCTGACACGAGACGGTAGTCACCCAGGAAAGGCACCATGTAATATTAATACACTTCTTTTAAAATGTCTTTTATTTTCTAAGTAAAGCCATAAATATATGAGACCATGGCTTTTCTTTCACTTGTGAGGGCCAAATGCATCTGAACAAGCGGCTAGGAACAAGAGCAGAGGTTTCCATGGACGAGGATTGGTCCAAGGAACTGGACCGAAGTCAGATTTTAATGCTAACTACAAGCACAGGACGTCTTTATTTTAATGCACTAGCTGAATAGGGTTGAAATACGCGAATTAAGCAATTTTTAACGCATAGAAAATACGTAATTCTACAGGAATGCTTTTAAAAAAAAAATGTTGCCACGAGGTTTTTTTTGTCACGGTTGAGCTTTCAAAGGTTCGACTTTTTTTTTTTTATCCAAGGGAACAAGTGAGAAAAACCAACCGTCGATGACGGAGTGCTGGTACAAAAAAAAAAAAAGTGTCTCGTTAGTGAGCGAAATATATGAGGAGATTTATTGAAAATAATAATTACCATAATTCCATGGGTGCAAAGTTACTCAATACAGCAGCGTGTCTGTTTTTGGCGAAGTGACACTTTAACTGCGGCTGCACACAGTCACAGGCAGCACAAACAACCCCCTCATCGCCCGAGTTACACCAGTCTCAATTTCACCTGCATTACTGATGATGATAATAATAATAATAAATCGAGTTTGGAGAGCAAGCTTTGGTGGAGTTGACGTTACCTGCAGGGCGGAGGCTTGATCCTCCAGCATGTCCGCTTTCCTCCTCCATTCCTCCTTCTCTTTCTTGTGTTTCTCCAGTTCTGCGGAGTACATGGCTTTCTCCTCTAGTGTATGAGCAGGAGGAAAAACACCTCGTTTAATTCTGTACCTTTTCTACCAGCACTTGTTTTATTATTTTTTTCACGAGCCTGAAACACTGGAGTAGGAATCGTGAACCGATCCAGATATCGCTACCATAAAACTATGAACTAAGGGATACAACAAGACATAATTAAAGATAAAAAGCTTCCCAGATGTAAATTTCTACATCCCTTTTGTTTAGTGTGTATATGATGTGATGGGAGAAGAAGAAGAAGGAGGAGGAGGAGGAGGAGGAGGAGGAGGTGTGCGTCTTGCCTTGCTGGAACTGCTCTAGCACCATCTGCAGGTTGGACAGAGATACTGCGTACTGGTTCACTTGTTCCTGAGCAGCATGGAGTTGAAGCAAAGCCTCGTCCCTCTGCCTGGCCAAGACGTTCAGCTGCTCCTGAAGAGACTCCACCTGCAGACTGGCCTGCTGACTGCGCACACACACACACACACACACACACACACACTCAGAGAATTTTATATACGTTTATATATTCGTGCAAGGTTTCTTAGGAACTAAAATATTTACATAAAGCTAAAAAAGATATTGTGCAATGGTTTTCCTAAATCACGGCAGCAGCCGTGACACCATGAGCTGACGGAGGAGGAGGAGGAGCTTTCGAACCTGGCGCTCTCCACGGCGCTGGAGGACGACGCCAGCTTCTCATCGAGCATCGCCACCCTGCGCCTGAGCTCGCTCTCCCGGTCCTCGGCCGCGAGCGCCTCCCGCGTGTACGAGTCCTCAATCTCCAGCAGGTGATTGCGGAGACGCTCCAGCTCCAGCTTCTGCCTCTGCTCTTTATCGTGAGTGTGCTGCAGCTATAGAGCGAGGGATAAAAACGAGAGAATACAGACAGAATATGAGGAAGAGGAAGAACGAGCCATGTTGAGGGCGTGATACAAAAGTGTGTCTATAAAATTCTAGACAACCGCTCATTAAATATGTATAGAGATAGTCTGAAGTAAAATAAAGCTTGGAAGGAAGTACCAGAGATCATGGATGACTCTGGAGAGTGTGTGTAGCTAACACCAGTAGCTAGCCTTTTCTAATCTTGTCATCTGCAGGACAGCGCATGCCCACGAGCCACGAATTACAAGCGACATGAGCGAACTGTCGCATGCTAGTGTTAATCAGAAGAAGTCCTACCTCACTCTGTAAGGCAGAAGTCTCCATCTGCTTCTGTTTAAGAGCCAGCATCACATGGTCTCGCTCCTGCTGGAACGCCAGCGCTTTCTCCTGCATGGACTTTACCTCATTCAGCAGCTGGTTCAGCTCCCCGGTCTTACCCTGACAAACGAGCATGATAAAATGTGCTGATGTAATAAAAGAAATCTGTACAATCTACAGAGTCGTTGCCTGCAGGTCCTCACTTACCTGCTCCCTTTCCTTGAGCAGCGTCTCCATGGCCGCAGCCTTCTCCGTGATGGTGCTGCACTCAAACTCTCGCTCCCGCAGCATCAGCGACACCTGCATGTTGGTCTCCTGCAGAGCTCGAAACTCCGTCTCCTTCTCTCGCGATTTCACCGTCACGGCTTCGTTCTCCTCCTTCAGCTTCTTGACGTCCAGCTCGAGAATCAGCGCGCGCTCCTTCAGGTTCGTGACGGCCTGCTTCAGGACTTCATTATCGTTTTCGCGGTTGCGCAACCGCTCACTCACCTGTGGAATGTACAAGAAAGTGAAAATATGGGAAAGCAGTCTTACAGAGAATTCAAGATATAAGGTATGCTAGTTACGGGATGTACGTGCACCCCCTAGTGGCCATCGCATACAATACAGTTACAAGTAACAGGTTTAGAGATTTTAAGCAGATGGAAAAGCAGACAGTGTTTTACTGAATGCTTTTGCTCACTAGAAACCCTCACCAGACAAACATTACTTAACGGTGTTAAGTACAAGATGTTAGGTTTTAACTCACTTTAAATCCAGAATAAAGAACGATGTGTATGTATGCTAGACTCACTTGGCTCAGTTGGTCTCCTTTGGTCTTGATAAGCAGGTCTTTTTCTCGGAGGGACCGCTGCAGGGTCTCAATCCTCTCGCGTGCTTGCCTGAGCTCCTCAGCGTGGCCTCTCTGCTCGCTTTCTGACAAAGATGCCGAATTTGACAAGCGATGGTTGTTCTCCTGAAGCGTTCTCAACATGCTCTCCTTCTCAGCCAACACCCTTTTTAACGATTCCAGTTCTTGTCCCAAGTTCTCATCTTGAACAACTGGAAGCTTTGGTGGTGCGTCCTGGGCAACCTGCTGACCTACAGGTTGGGCGGATTGTGCGGAAATGTCTGGGACCTGAGTAACGCTGTCGAGCTTCCCAAGCAGGACGTCTTTAGTGGTACTAAGCTGGCTGATGGTCTGCTGTACCTGGGCAAGTTCCTGACTCAAACTGCCCAGCCTTTTCTCCTTCTGCTCATAGCTTTGTATGAGTCTGGAATAGTCGACCGAAAGTTTGGAGCTGCAGTCACTGTCCGCGGACACCTGGCCTTGCAGTTTAAGAAGCTCTTCCTGAAGCTGGGCGGATTCGTGCTGCATGTTCTTCACAGTTGTGATCACCTGTTGCTTCCACTCGTCCATCTTCTTGACCTGCTGCTTGAGGTTGTCTCTCTCATGCAAAAGCTCCTCGAACTGATTGCTGCTCACACCACCTGAACCGCCGTTTCCGGAGTCTCCACCAGATGCCTGAAGGACAGTGACCAATGTTTGGCATTTCTGCGTAAGAGCATCGATTTCGATGTCCTTCTCACGGATGATTCGGGACAAGTTCTGAATGGTCTCTCGGAACATCTCCTGACTTCCAGAAGGGTCACTCATAGTGGACAGGCGCTGGTTCTCTTGCTGAAGTTTAAGTAATGCTGATTCCTTGGCTGCAATGATTTCCATGATGCGATGGTATTCCGAACGCAGGTGGCTATTCTCACGCGCTTTTTCATTCAGCACAGCGAGCACTTGTTCTCGTTCCACTGCATAAGCTTGCATCTGCTGCTGAAGCAAGAGAACATCCTGGCTATATCCACCCGAAACGCGAGCATGAAGCGCTTGGATTTCTAGATCCTTCTGAAGCACTATTTGAGAAAGTTTGCCAAGCTCATCGCGAGAGACCACCAGCTGATCAAGCTGTTTGGTCAAGGAGCGGTTCTTCTCGTTTAGCTGGAATATCTCAGTCTCTTTCTCCTTGATGCCCTTCACAAGTTTTTCGATCTCCACCTTCGACAAGTCATGCTTCTCGTTGCCATTCTCGCCACCGAGAGAACGAGTCTTGTCCTCTTGAAGGATTTCCACAGTCTGAGGTTGACTTTGTACGCTGAGTCTTTCCATCTCCTCCTGCAGCCTCGCGATCTCCTCATCCTTAGCACCGATCAGTTTTTCGTAGTTGAGGGTGCTTTGCTCGTGTCTCGACCGAGCCTGCTCCAGTTCACTCTGGTGCACCTGTAACGTATGTTGCGACTGTATAAGCGATTCCCGTTGTTGTTCTGATGTTGCCCTCAAAGTCTTTGCTTCTTCCTCAAATCTATCTCTAGCAGCTTTGAGCTGTGCAACTTCGGTTTCCAGCTCTGTGATTATGTCCAGCGTCCTTGGCTCGGACATCAGTTGAGGTCTACTCTGCTGATCCTTCAGACGATCAATTTCCTCCTTCAGGTGACTGTTCTTCTCCTTCATGGCCCCTAGCTGCTTGTCTTTCTCTTCTACCACTTTCCTTAGCGCGTCACCTTCTTGCCTTGCCTGCAACATACTGGCCTCCAAATCCGTCTGCGCTTCATCGGCTTGAGCTTTTAATGACGCTGCAAAAGCGTCCTTCTCCTGTAAAAGATCGGTGAGCTGCTTCTGTCCAGCCACGGTGATGTCCAACATCTCACTGGTGTCTTTGTGGTCAGCAGCCATCTGCTCCATCTCGCGCTTTAGCTGGGCGATCGTCAGGTCCTTTTCCTGGTTTAGCTTCACAGTACGTTCGTGTTCCATCTGCAATGCAGATGCATCCAAGGATCGTGCTCTAGTCAGCTCCTCGATGGTCTGCTGGTACTGCTTGCTCTGATCCAAAAGCCGGTTCTCTGCTTGACCCAGCTCAACTTCTAGCTGGTTCTTCTCCAGTTTCAAGGCCTCGATGCGAGTGTCTTTCTCCAAGATTGCTCTGCTCTGAGAGGCCTGGCCATCCTGTAGTTGTCGATCCAAATTCTCCACTTTCTCAAGAGCCTGAATGCTGTCTTCTTTTAACTTCCTGTTCTCCATCTTTAACTCAAAGTCCCCAGATGACACTTTCTCGTACAAGACCTTCAATTCCGCCAGCTCTCTTCTCAAATCCTGGATTTCTTTCTCCTTCTCTTCCAGAACCTTCATCTGACCCTTTACCTCATCCCCACGCTCCCCTGCTTGACTCAGCTCCTGACGAAGAGCATCCAGCTGAGTCTCTCTTTCCTGCAGCAGCTTCTTCAGGTCGGACGCCTCGACGCGTGTCTCTTTGCCAAGCTCCTGAGATTTTTTTAGTTTGTCCCTCAGCTCTCTTGCCGTTGCCTCCAGCTGCTGTTTGCCCATGTGCAGGTCGTTGAGGGTAAAGGCACTTTGGCTGAGCTTCTCCTTCTGAGCCTCCGACTCCTGGCGAAGTGCCTCTTTTTGACCGAGCGACGCTGTAAGCTCTGAATTTAGACGAGTAATTTCAGCTTCAGCCTGAGACTTCTGTGCAGCGAGTTGATCTTTCATAGCGATGAGATGCTGAAGAACAGAAGGCGGTAAAAATACTAATTAAATGGTAATTAAAGGAGGAAAGAAAATCTGATTTCCACTGATTTTATTTTAAATCATTATTATTATTATTATTATTATTATTATTATTATTACTGAATAATTTCAAGAATTTGCTAGACAACTATTGCTAGAATGCATATGTTAAAAATGTACGGTGTGGTTCTATGATGTAATCTAATTGACCGCTGTTGTTCTAGAACATATCAGACAATTACTCTTAGAATGCCCACTGTGGTTCTAGAATGAAAGTACAATGTCCTCTGTGGATCTATAATGTAATAGACTACTCGGGTTCTAGAACTTAAAAGACAACTGCTGTTAGAATGCCTACTGTGTTGTCTAATGTAATAGGCAACAATCATAAGAAAGCTCACTGTGGTTCTAGAATGTAATAGGCAACAATCATAAGAAAGCTCACTGTGGTTCTAGAATGTAACAGACAACTAGTGATATAACGCCCACTATGAACTGTAGACTTTACTTCACAGTGAAAAGATCAGATATGAAAGGTCATATGCATGAGGGTGAACAGACTGCACACTGTGTACGTGCAGGAACTAAGGAACTAGAACCAATACTTTTCTAGAGCTGCGCAAGAACCCTGAAGGAAGAACGAGTGCATAGAGCTCTTAATAAAACAACAAGGCTAACAGCACCACTGACGTTCCTAAATGATGAGGAGAAGCTGCACTACTTCCACCACCGCGTAAAGCGAGACCCCCGGCGCAGCACGAGACAGACCTGCGTGGCCTCCTGGTTCTGCCGGTCGAGTTCTTCCAGCTCTGCTGCCAGTGTGTCCATGCTGATGTGTGCTTGCTTTAAAGCTTCCTCTCTCTGCTCCAGCTGGTTCTTTAAGTCTGTAACTTCGAGCTGCAGGTCCTCAGAGCTTTCAGCTTCAGTCGGCGTGCCCCGGTTCTCAGCTAGCCGGAGTTTCTCCACCAGCGCTGCCTGCTCGGGGTGATGGAACACAGCAGCACGTTAATAACGGCACTAAAAAAAAAATTATATTATTCTTTTATTTTTAACTAAATACGCTATTTAATCTATGCTAATAATGGCATTCAAATACAGGGGGAAATATTTATTTTATTCTAATAAATATACTGTTTTATTTATATTTTCTATATTTAAAAATATATATAAAAACAAAATAAGAATAAAATAAATACATAAATAAAACTATGAAGCAAATAGCTGCATTTCAAAGAGTTGAGTGCAAAAGTTTGCGCCCCCCCCCCTTAACTTCCGGCTGAAAAATATTATATAAAATAATCCTCAGTTTTACAATTTACTTATAAAACATTGTTCAATGTTCTTTAAACCACACAGAACATACAGTCTAGATATTACAGCAGTAACTATTATATTATATATAATAGTTGGCTATCGTTAATTAATTGGAACATGCTTCGTTAAAGTGTCTAATGACTTTAAGTAAACGTATAAAGCGTGAAAAAAATTGAAAACAAATTCTCAAGCAGTTTTTTGCGCGCTGTCAATTTAGGAAATATTTTTTCAAGGGGACGAAAATATAGCAGGGAAGTGTTTAGGGAGACATTACCAAGAGTGAAAATAAGTAAAAACTTTAAATTCATAAACAGAAGAAGCACAGATACAAAGACATGACCAAAAAAAAAAAAAAATAAATAAATAAATAAATAATAAAAGTGTGAGAGGCATGTGGATTATATCCAAATGTATATTAAATACATTGAAATAGAGATTTAATCATTTCGTTATTAATATCTGAACAACCGTTTAGGATAATTTTTTGTTATCAGTGAGGATAAAGAGTTTGTGTAGAAACTCATGTTAATTGTCTTGCTAGAAAAAAAAATAAAAAATTAAAAAAAAACAAACCCAGCTATAGTTACTCACCTTCTCTTTCTCCGCTTCCTCCTTCTCCGCTCTGAGCGCATCGATGATTGTGTTGAGCTCCAGAATGTCCGCGTGTTCAACCTCGGCGCTCTGATTTATCTGACAATAAAATAAAATTGACATTAACGAGTGAGTAATATTTAAAATATATATATATATATATATATGTATATGACAAAAAAAACCACAACGTCAGGCTTACTTCGGCGAGAGACTTCAACCTGGACACCTCTTTTTCAGCATCTACAAAACAGTATATAAAAGATTTAAAAGATCGGATTACACCTTGATTTATATTCATTCCTGAGGAATATCTGAGAAAATGATTGATTCTATTAACTAAGCATGAAATTTCAATTCAAAGCTCCACTGATGATAAAGCAGAAACAGCATTTCACCCGCGAGCGCTTTCCTCAGGGCGTGGATCTCGCCGTCGTGCTGCGCCTTGACCATCGCTTTGCTCTCCTGCTCCTGGACCCGAGTCTGAAGTTCACTGACAGAACTCTGGAGCCGAGCGTAGTTCTGCAGAAGTTCAGAGCTTTCCGCTTTGGCCTCCTCCTTCTCTCGCTGAAGCTCCGCCCCCTGGTGCCGGGCCTCCTCGAGACTCGCCGCTAGCTCGCTGCACCTTGTGTTCTGAAGCTCCGCCTCCTCACGCAGGGAGCGAATCGTAGCCTGCAGCTCTTCGAGTTTGGAGGCGTCTGGCGATGCTGCTGCTGCTGCTGCTCCAGCTGCTGTAGTGGGGAGTGTGGCAGCAGTTCCTGAAAGACATGAAGAGTCTAAGTTACCACTTTGACACCTCACAATAAATAAATAAATAAATAAATAAATAAATAAATAAATAAATAAATAACTGGTCATCCACACCACTCTGAATCTGCTCCTCCAGCTCCTCGATCCTCTCTTCATACTCCGCCAGCTCGTCTCTGTGCCTCTTCGCCATGTCCGCCATTTTTTGCCGATGAGCGTCCTGCAGCGCCGCCAGCTCGTGCTGGTGCTCGTCCACCTCGCGGCCCATTTCCTCACGCAGCGCCTGATCGGTTCGAAGGTTATTTCCAAAATTAGAATCACGTCAACAGATTTATTCAACAAATATACCACCGTGCTGCTGAATTCTTCATTCTGATCGGTCGGGAAGTGTTCATTCATACAACGCGAATCACGGGTTTACGTTAACGCGCTTGTTCTAACACGTCACGGTTTCTATGGTAACAGCTCATTCACAGACACTTGTATGTCAGATGGTTTTCGATGAGGAGACGCGTATTTAACATTTTTAGAAGGAGTCTCCAGTGTCAGCGCTCTGTAACATCCTGACAGTCTTCATGTCAGAGGAGTCTGAAGCTGCTATAAAGCGAGAGATAACTTGCTTCGGATGATGTTCCATAACATTAAATGTAACTATAAATGGATAAAAAGTATGATGGGTAGTTTTGTAAAGAATAAAAAAAAAATTATAATTGTTGGAAAACAGGTAAATAATCAACTCTGGCACTGGAACAGTAACTCCGACTTCATCACACCGCCCCTTCGTTGATTAGTTCACTATTACAGCATGACACACGGTGCTTTACTCCTTACTTCTACTACAGA
>CM074918.1:30259339-30271145 GCA_037576815.1 Pangasius larnaudii | reverse complement strand
CAACATCAGCGCCTGATCTCACTAATGCTCTTGTAGCTGAATGAACACAAATCCCCACAGCCAAGATCCAACATCTAATGGAAAGCCTTCCCAGAAGAGTGGAGCTCATTATAACAGCAGAGCGGGAATAAATCTGGAATGTGATGTTCAACAAACACACATGGGTGTGATGGTCAGGTGTCCACAAACTGTTTCAAAGATAACTGTGCTTTTCATCGAAAACTGGATAAACTGCAGATATGTAGTTTTTACTTTTTACTTCATAAATATGGAAGGCCATGGATTCACATATTCCTTTTGCTCAGTGTGGAGTGGAGATTTCTTCTCTGGTTGCTAGACAGAAGAAAACCCATCTGAATGCCGTCTAAAGCCAAATCACAAGTTCACTGTGGCAACAGGGAATAATTAACACATGACCCAGACACATAACCCGCTTGTCCACCCCTGTAAAATGACAGTATACAAAAACAAAAGTATTACAAATATAATTACTATCATTAAATTAAATAGCAATCTCTTGTAATATAACTAATTGGATACATTTTGATGAAACAAGTCTCTGATTTATCCTTTTTTTTAATGTTTTTTTTTTTTTTAATTCAATCATAGTTTATTAGTCTGATTTATACAGGTAAAAGGAAATGGACAGCTTTGTCATTTTTTTAGTGTTTTAATGTCTATTAAAAGAAATCCAAGTGAAGAATTACAGTCATGTTGTACCAAAAGTAAGCATGAGTAAAAACCAAATGCAAATCTTCCATGAGGAAAATTAAATAGAACCCTGTCTTTAAATATCTCACTCCATTCTGCTTGCACACTGCAGATGATTCGTTTCAAAATAAAATAAACAAAAAGAGAAGAGGACAAAAATGAAGAGGAAGTGAAGGAAAGAGAAAGAAAAAAGGAGATGAAACGTTCAAACAGGATGCACGTTTGCTGTCATCCAGCTCCTGACAGATAATATAGGCTTCATTTCTATACATGTAGAGCATCTGATAAAGATTTCATATACATAATAAAGTCTTCTATCTGCCATCGGGATGAGACTGTGGGTGCATCTCAGGTGTGTAGGTCAGCAGGACGATCATCACCCAGAGGTGCAGTAGTGCCTACAAACACACAGAGACACGTTAACGTCACGCTGATCCTGAAATGTACAAAGACGCCGCAGGAGTGTCTGCTTTTCAGCTTTACTCACCATATAAACGATTACGAAGACTCTGGCCATGGGGTAACGTCTGAGAAAGATTCCTAACCGGATGCTGGAGACAAGAATCACAAAACGTGATTGACACATCTTGATTCACACTATTTGATTCAGACAAGTCATTTCACACAACCTGATTTTTGAAAATGACACAGCTCGCTTCACAAAAAAATCCTACGCTGATTCGCGCAAGTTAGGTCACGCAATTAGGTCGGTTAACGCAAAATGATTCACGCAAATTGAAAGTTGATTTACACTAGTTGTGTCACGCGAATTTATTCATATAAATCAAGTCACAATTTGATTCACACACCTTGATTCATGCTACTTAATTCCCTTGATTGACACAACTTCATTCACAGAAGTCATTTCACACAAACTGATTCACACAGCTTGATTCACCCAAGTTAATTCGCACTAACTGATTCACACAATATGATTCATGCAAGTTGATTCACACACACACAACTTGATTCAGATGCTGAGAACAAGGATCAAGGATCCATCTGAACAGGTTTGCCGGCTCAGTTCCACACGCGTGCGCTCCATGACATATTAATGACCTGGAGTTTAGGTGCTCTTACCTGAAGCGATCTATGGTGCTGGCGGCTTTGCGCACTTTCCCGTACACGCCTGTCTCTGAGCCGTCCTGATCGCTGAACAGCACCGGCGTGTTTCTCTGCCTCGCACCTTCACACAGCACAACAGCATTAAACAATCAGCGTCATGAACAACACTGTTATATCCTGTGGTACTGTACTTAAATAAAACTGCACTGAGAAATCAGACTTTTCACATTTACTAAACGTCTGTCAGGTGATGGGCAATATGACGATTAAGTCTAAAAGCTGTAATTATTGTCATGTATATTTTTGTACTACGTGTTTAATTTTTTTTTCCCATCCTTTTCTTTCATTTTAATTTTAAATGCTGGACAAAACATTATTGAATCTATTACCAAAAATTGCAACCAAAATCTGAGTGAAATGACACATGATTACGTCTCCAATTATTGCGTCCGTACTACAAAATAAACTCAGGACAAAAAAAAAAGCCTTTAAAATGCCATATTGTCTGGAGTATGAGTTTTATTCTTTCTTTTTCGTGCCATTACTGCATGCATTTTTCTAACAACACATGAATATAGACATCAAAACCATGACTGAACATCCCAATATCAGAAAATAACAGACAACAGGTAGACGTGTGAAATAAATCTGAGGCTCTGTCTGTACTGCTTGGTCAGAACTGAATGATATGAATGTCTGTAATTCGTGCCGTGCGCACACTGACCTGCTCCGTCCACGGCGGCCATGTTGATGTGCGAGCCTCCGCTCTGGCCTCCCTGCACGCTCTTCAGCTGCTGCTCGAGACGCTCCAGCTGGAAGACAAGCGAACTCTTCTCCGTGCCCAGAGCCTCCAGCATGGTCTGTTTCTGGATCAGGGTCTCAGTGAGCTGATGCAGACGGCCTTCGAGCTCCGCCTGGCTGCTGCTGCTCAGAGCCTTATTGGTCAGCTGCAGAGAGAGAGAGAGAGAGAGAGAGAGAGAGAGAGAGATGATCATGGTGAAACCTCCAAAATCCAATTTTTTCCCAAACTAAACTATGATATTATCCAATCATGTCTCAAATACAGAGGACTGAATGTGATGAACCGTTGTCACTCTTGATTCTTTATCATGATTGTGTAGGTTATGTACATGATACAAGAGTGTGTGTGTGAGTGTGTGTGTGTGTGTGTGTGTGTGTGTGTGTGTGAGAGAGAGAGAGAGACACACACATCTCACCTGGTTCCTGAGTTTCTGGATCTCATCCTCTCTGTCTTTGATGCGACTCTGCAGGGTGCTTTTAGTGCGATGGTGTTCCTCCTCCACGTAATGCAGTTCCTGTCAGTCACATACACACACACACACACACACACACACACACACACACACACAGATCTTAATACAGTTTATAAATCAGTTAGTTTTGCTGTTCATCCGATAACGTCACATTCTGTTTACGTTATCCGTATCATTCTGCTCTTCATGGGTTGCTAAGCAACGGCAATGTTCACATTATTGTTTTCCTGAACTGTTAACCATACTTGAACAAATATTATTTTTATTATTATTATTACAACAGCAGCTTGAACTGCTGCTGTGAGCACTGAGTAACGTTACAACTAATGATCTCTAGCCGATGTTGACATCCAAGATCTATTCTAGACCCTGATACCCTGGTGTAGTATTTTTATATATTTAATTATTTCTATCGCTAGAACACCAATTCATCAGTGTGATGCGGAAATCTGTGTCCAATACAGTGACACGGTTCGACGTTTCTTTGTAATCCGTAAGGTGCGTTATAAAAGCAGACACACTCGAGGTTGTGTGTGATCATGAACAACATCATGACTGTGTAGATCTACAAGAACAAATCACACAGTCGTGATGTTTTTCGTGATGTTACACCTTCTCTCATGTTCCACTGCATAATCAGGGAAAAACTTTAATTTTCTCTGACAACGTGGCGGGAAACGAAATGTGTACAAACTCAAAGCAGATGTGGTCCAGGGTCCAGGTCTCTCTCTCTCTCTCTCTCTCTCTCTCTCTCTCTCACACACACACACACACACACACACACCTGTTTGCAGCGCTCCAGTTCAGCCTCCACCTCTTGTTTCTGTCGGCTCTGTTGTGAGTTTTGCTCCTGTAGCTCCAGCTGCTGCTCTCTCCAGCTCTCTCCGTCCACCACGGCCTGGTTCTCCAGCTCCTGTGTACCACAAAAAAAACATGACTTTGATGATAAAATCGGTGTGTGAACACACACCTCATGTAACCCGTACATGTGTGTGTGAAACAGAATCAACTCATTATTTTTCTCTTTTATTTCTACATACTTATAGAGTACAACCATTTCAGAACTCTGTGTATTTCTGTCTTTTTATTTTTATTATGGAAGTCTAAATATATGTGCATTAGAAGTAGATATTGTGTAACAACTGCTTCATGTTCTAATATATTTGAATAATATTTAATCTGGCAGCATTTTTATGGTAGATTTAGCTGTTGTTCAGCCAACTAACACTAGCTGAAATGCACTGCTATTTGAAACATCTAAAATGATTTATTTAGCTATTCTAATACTAATCCTTTAATGTCAACCTCACCATCTATTTATCTACAATATTTTATTTCATGAAGCTATTACCTAATTAGCTGTTTATGCTCCCTTGTTGCAAAACTAGCTTTGTTTTGTTTGTTTGTTTTTTTAGTAGCAAACAGATGCTAGTAATCTAGGCTCAGAAAACAGTTTTCCAATTTTGTTTAATGAATAAAACCTCCTCAAAGGAGGCTGTGTTAGGCAGATAAATTTAATACCAACAACATTTGACAGTTTTTGAGCAGAAATATCACTGGTAATCAGCACTAAAAGTGAGTTAGCTGATTAGCGCTAACGCTAACGCCAGCTAGCAATATGCTGCCTAACTGACTGCCTGGGTTAGCTAGCTAAATGTAACCATGGTAACGACTTTTTAAACAGAAAATGTAAATGAGAAAGTATTAAAACTATTTTTAATATTAAACTATTTTTAGGATTTAGTTAGGAAACTATTCTGTTAGGATTTTTAGACAGGTGAAACTGACACAGCAAGCTAATTAATGCTAACTAACCAGGCTGCTGTCAAGTTTAACAACATCAGCTACCTAAATTTAACCATAAGTGCAATTTTAGGAAGTTTTTAAGCACATATTTAACACAAAAATGTTCGTGAATGTGTTTCTCCTCCTGAATAATGCCTGAGAAATGTGCAGACAGTGATGTAGAGTGTCTGCGCTAAAGTCCTAGTACGTTATGAACCTGTATTTCTGAACGGAGGCTCTGTATCTGAGCCTGGAGTTTCTGGATCTCCTCCTTCTGGAGCTCCTTCTCGTGTCGCATCTCCTCCAGCTCCACTTCGGCTGTTCCTCCGGCGTCCAGCGCCTCCAAAGCTGAGCCCTCCTTCAGACTGCTAATCAGCTTCTCTTTGGACTGGCAACGTAATAAAGAAGCAAAAAGTCAAGTTCCCATCTACACATTTTTAATGAATTTCGAAAAGAACACAAAAAGAAAACGATCTGTTTCCCATTAACCAAAGTTCTGTGGAATGTGCTAAAGAGGGGGACGAGGTGGTGTGATGGAGTGGAGTTCTTGGTCCCACCCCAAAGCTGATTATTTTCTTTCCCGTGTCAGAAAGTTACAGGTTTACTTCAGAATTCAACAGCGATGTGGTGTAAATATATACTTCATTATAACCCTAAAATCCCACGTGACGCTGGGTTTCTTCGACAGACGAGGTGTACTGGTGGACATGTGAGACCTGGAGGATGCGTGAGGCTTTGTTTTTGTATTCCTGCAGCTCCTGTTTGGCGTAATCGGCTGCAGCTCGGGCAGTTTTGGCCTGCTGCTGGAGCTCCTCGGCTCTCTGTCTCTCCTCTGTCGCTCTGCGCTCTGCGCCCATCAACGACTCGGCCAGCGTCTGTCGTTCCGCCTCCGTCCTCGCCAGCCGCGTCGCAAACTCGCTCTAATACAAGAACGACAAATTGGGGTTCATTTGTTAAAACATCTATCAAAGCTCGTTTACTTTTAAAAAATGTTAAGTCTCTTATAAATGAGCAACTTGTCCACCTTGTACTTGATTAAAACTGGATTATTAGAATACGATGATGACACGTTATGTGAATGAAGCGTGTTACTGACCTGCATCTGTCTGTAGCTGTCCTGCTCTCTGTTCAGAGCTGCCTCGGCCTCTCGGAGTCGCTCCTGCAGCGTCTGTAGAGCCTGAGAGTGCAGACTGTTCCCCTCACTGTGGTCCTGCAGGATCCTGTCATCACAAACAGCACAGCAGCGTCCTCATTCACAAGCACAAAGGTCATACAGATACAGATGACGGACATCTGAAGACAACCGAAATCAATTCTAAAAAAATATCAATAAATAGAGCAGGGGAGTAGTAATTCTCTCTGGCTGTGAAATACCTGGTCCTCTCACTCTGAGCCTCCTCCAGCGCCGAGCTTCTGGCCTTCAGTAACTGATCCGCCTCGTCCAGTCGCACCCTGAGCACGGCCAGCTGGGCGTCCTTGGCTGTAAGTGCTTGTGTGAGGTCATCAACCTGCGCCCTCAGCTCTCTGACCGCACGGTCCGAGCGACTCTGCTCTGCGTTCCACTTCTCAGCACGAGATCGGGCCTGGTTCAGCTCTGTATAGACACGGAGAAGGTTAAACTCTGAAACACACTAAACACTGGACAATCAGACCACACATCTCATTCTCAGGGGAAAAAAAACAAAACATCAAACCACATGACAAATATCCTTTTCTAACTGTGTTACAATAAACATTCAGTTTTCTAATCTAAAAAAAGCATTCAGGCTTGAGAAGCCACACTTCATTCATTAAGAGAGACATAGATGCCACTAGGACAGACAGAAGCCACACCTCCTTTATAGAAACTGACAAATAGGCCACACCTCCTTTAAAGAGACAGACACAGAGGCCACACCTCCTTTATAGAGACAGACAGAGAGGCCACACCTCCTTTATAGAGACAGACACAGAGGCCACACCTCCTTTACAGACACAGACACAGAGGACACACCTCCTTTATAGAAACTGACAAATAGGCTACACCTCCTTTACAGAGACAGACACAGAGGCCACACCTCCTTTACAGAGACAGACACAGAGGCCACACCTCCTTTACAGAGACAGACACAGTGGCCACACCTCCTTTATAGAAACTGACAAAAAGGCCACACGTCCTTTATATAGACAGACACAGAGGCCACACCTCCTTTATATAGACAGACACAGAGGCCACACCTCCTTCAGTTGTAATTATTCTATTTTTTATTGTATTTTTATATCCTGTACTGACGTGGCTATAAATGATACGAGTAAGTGTGAGCCCTCGCACCCTCCTGCGTGTCCTTGGCCCTCTGGACGAGCGACGCCATCTCCTGGTTGAGTGAGGACACTTCACTGCGCAGGAGCTGGTTCTCCAAACGCAGACCAGACACCACCTGACCGAGCTGCTCCTCCTGAGCTGAGCTCGACTCCACCACGGCCTGAACATCTGGTGCTGCTGCTGCCAGGCCCGAATCTGAGCTCTCCGGGGTGTCACCTAGAGAGAGAGAAAGAGAGAGAGAGAGAGAGAGAGAGAGAGAGAGAATAACGAAGGTGAAGAGGATGTGAGCAAAAGCCCTGAAACATTAACGGCACTTCTCTGACTCACAGTTTACTAAATCAGTACCTTGGCTTCCGTCTCGAGGGGAGTCGTTCTCGGTCTTGGCGCTGTGTGTACTCGCAGTCAGGGAGCCGAGGCTGGAGGTTCGGGACAGAGCCCGGGTAGAAGGAGGAGTAGCCGGGGCAGATGGGACCGTCGCCTGCCCCTGAGCCGGTCCTTCAGCCACACCGGTCGTCCGGACCGCCATGTCTCTCCTCACCTCCTTCCTGTCGCTCTGTTGCGGATCCGAGCTGTTCAGGAAGTCGAACAGCAGATCATCGTCCACTTCAGATCGTTTGGGCCTCACAAAGTTGGACGAGGCTTTGACCGCACCACTGCTGCTGCTAACAGCTGAGCTCAGAGGAGTTGTGCTGGACACGTTAGTTGTCCCTGCTAACACGGTGGCTTTGGATTTCTTAATGTTCTCTGCAGCAGCAGAGATGAAGCCGTGCGTCTCGGGGCCCGTGTAGCCGTGACGGGTCTCGTACGGAGAGCTGTACCGAGATAAATCCGGCTCCGGAGTTTCGAACGAAGCCAAGGAGGAACTGTGGCTCGAGTGTTTGGTCAGAGCGCTGGCAGCCCCCTGGTCCACTTTGTTCAGGAAATCCTCGGCTCGGCCGGCTAAATCAACGAACCAAGACATCTTGTGGTCTGGAAGCAAAGTCACACTTTACAGGCTCCAAAAAAATTGGCACCCTTTATGAAAACAAGCACAAATTCACAACATGCAATGAGTGATAATTTTATCCTAAAACAAACAATCTGTAAACAACACTGTATTTCTTCAGTCTTCCTAAGTAGTGCAATGTTTTAGGGAAAAGCGTTTGTATTAAAGGCATTGCCTGTATATCCTGAAAGATGAACAACACCGAGCCTGTTCCTGTAAAATCTAACGAGGTCAGTGAAACCTGCACACGGATCTCAGACCCTCCTCTAGCCAGAACTTTTATATTCTCCGGGCTTTTCAATAGGGTTCCAACCCTGAGATCTGGGGTCAAACCCCAGGCATCAACGGCTATCAAATGAATGTTATGTATCTGCAACTATCTCTGTGTTGATTTGGATGCAGGTTTCAGGTTATATTTTGTCCAATGAGCCATTTACAGGCGAGTCGTAACCTCCTGGCAGAGGTAGTTACCATTTTAACTGTCTGTATACGTTTTATAGGAATTATTTGCCCTGTGCAGGTTAACAAGAGTCTGTATCTAATCACTGGGAGAAGAAATTTATTTACCATTATTTACTTACCATTCTTCCTTTATTTACCATTTATTTTAAATAAGCACCAATATTTTTATTTTGCCGCATATTTTATTTTGGTTAGAGGAAGGCAAGATGTTTTTTTTTTTTTTTTTTCCCCTGGTGTTTGAATGAAAATATTAAATTACTGCGTGGAATATTCATTCTGTACACCTGAAGGGTGCCAAAACTTTTGTAGTTTCCTACACAACCCGGTAATTTTTATAATCTAATTTTCTTTTGACAGCATCATCCACTTTACACAAGGAACGTTTACATTTTAAATGAATGCACAAGCATTAAAATAAACTTAGCGAACAAGACAGTAGGCATTCAGCTAACAACGCCTAGCTTGGATCACTTTTTTCCCCAACCGTATTCCGACAAACCACGCCCCCTGCTCTGTCATTGGCTCGCATTTCATACTGACGCTCGCTCCATCGACGAGACAAGAAAACGAGCCAATCATCGGAAAGATCGGGGACAGGGCTATCCAATCCCGAACGAGGGGGCGGGATTTACCCGAATACGCTTGGGGATAAAATACACCAAGGTTAGCATTGATGCTCATACGTGCGAAAAAAAAAAAATATTTTCCGCTACGTTACTCGCGATACCTTTTCTGTATCAAAGTGCAGGACGCAAAACTTCCGCCGGCATCTTCTGGAGGGTAAATAATCCCAGTCCACTCGCTGTTAAAACTATTTTCTTTCCCGTGTTGTCATCATAAACGCAAATCCTGCTTGACGTGGACCAGGAACTGAAAGGACCCCAAAACAGACCGCCCGTGGATATGCCGGAGTAAAAAAAAAAAAAAAAAAGAAAAAAGGAAAGAAAAAAATGATAGGACCACAACCAGGTTGTTCTTACTGATGCCTGATTGAAAAGGTGTCGGTGTAGTTAAAAGTACGTTGAAGAAAGATAATAGTAATAATAGTAACAACAACAACAGCAGCAGCAGCCAAAATAACTAAACTAAACACAACTGTATGGATTAGCTGGGGCATTCAGTAAGGTTAAATATATATATATAAAAAATTAAGGAATAATTAGCAGAATTGCCCATATGATAAAATATCCATAGACTCACTAATACTAATGCAACACTAGAAAATCAGTTTTTATTTAAATATTTTTATTTTAACAGATAGCAGGAAAAAAAAAACCCACACATCCACAACCGGTACGAAACAGTGCTTCTTTATTGTTGTCGCACTCATCCCAAATGGCCAAATCTTATTTACAAAGCATGCCACATGAATACAAGAACTGACCAGAAGACATCATCAATAACCAATAATAGTCACATATCAATCAGCTCTGAGTGGAACGAAGATCGCCTTAGTACAAAGGGGGGGGGGGGGGAGGACAAAAATAACGTCCATTGAGGAAAGTGAAGAGATTTTGTCCATTACAGGAGTGACGTCATTATTAGTCTCTTATTTTTGTTCTCAATAAGACACCAGGATTGAAACCTAATCCAAAAAAAAAAAAAAAAAAAAACAGTGCGTCCACGCACGCACGCACGCACGCGCGCGCACACACACACACACACACACACACACACACACAGACAGTCGGATTAAAAACCTTCAGGAGGAAGGGGGGGGGGGAAAAACGGTTCATAAAAATCCCCCAAGTATTCATGTTTTATATTTAAATAGCATTGTCAGGATTTGGATGAACATATTGACAAAAAAAGAAAGAAAGAAAGTAGACACAGAAGGTCAGGTACTCGTGTATAAATTAACCAGTGGACGATTTTTCTCTCCTATAAAGTACGGCTATGAGGAAAAGATACAAAGCAAAACAAAAGTAAGCCGCCACATTTCGCGGGATTTTCGTATTTAATTTCAGTTTCAGAAGACTTGCGCACACAAACGGCACAAGTAGTTTGTAGTCTCGCATCGGATGGATGTCTCGCACTACAGTCATGCACGCTCGCTCATTCTCTCTCTCTCTCTCTCTCTCTCACACACACACACACACTTACAAAGGTTTACATGTGTACAAGCTTGCATTCACTCATTCACTCACTCACTCTCTCTCTCTCTCTCTCTCTCTCTCTCTCTGACACACACACGCACGCACACACACACACACGGGACAAGGACTGAGAGAGAGAGAGAGAGAGAGAGACAGAGAGACGGGGGGGTGGGGGGAGACAGCCTCAGGCTCCCTGGTGCAGTTCACTAACACATGCAGGGGTTTGATGGAGGGGTAGCTGGAAGACGGGAGCGTCAGATGAGGCCTCGTCTCTTTTTGTAGTCCTCCAGGTTGAGGGAGCGGCGAGGAGCTCCGTCCTTCACCGGCAGGGAGTTGGAGCTCACCGACAGGGACTTTGTCTCTGCAATACACACACACACACACACACACACACACACACACACACACACACACACACACACACACACTGAGGACATATCTGGATTTTTAAAAAGAAAAACCCGACAGAAACCTGAGTACTGAACACACGACAGGTGTTACTGCATCATAAAATCGAAGAGCCAATCAGGTCGCAATCCAGTCCAAGCAAGAATCTTTTCCAAAAACATTTTCATTATAAAATAATTTTTTTTATTACAGAGTCGCACAGGAAGCTTGAAACGTTTCCACACGTGCGATGTTTGCGCCGCTGAACCGCTTGACTTTGAAAGCGTCTGACCAAACAAACAGCGTTTTACTCACCGTCTGATTATCATTCAAATTATTTGCGAGCGTTAGATTTGACTTTTCAGTCAAATCGCTTCTCTTTCGTCCAAAAACCAGGAAATGCCGCCATTTTGAAAACATTTCCAGTAGCTATTATTGCTGCACATCTCTAAACTGATGTTATCTATATACTTATCTAAGCTCGATAAATACATAGCTATAGTTTAGAGCTCAGAACAGTCTCCATTTTATGTGACAGAACGCGAGGGGACAGCGTCAGTGTGTCTTTCAGGCAGGAAATATCGAGATACAGACACACAGGCGCACACAGACGCACACAGACGCACACAGACACACACAGACACACACAGACACACACAGACACACACAGACACACACTCACCAGCACTGGGGACCTGCAGGTCTATTTTGACATCGAAGTCGTGAACTTTGAACAGGT
>CM074918.1:30236800-30249953 GCA_037576815.1 Pangasius larnaudii | reverse complement strand
TAACTGGGGGTTACACTGGGGGTCAGGATTAAGGGGTCTGGTGCGAAGCCCGAGCTGAATGATTGGGGCCAACATGTGTGATGTGTTTATAGTCAGGAGGATCATCCTCCCCTGATGAGACGGATATATCTCAGTGGCAGAGCGCCATCACCATCATCACCACCACCACTACCATCATCATCATCACCACCAGGATAAAATTAGCTCAGACAACACTGAGATCTGCTCTGGCTTCAGTTCTCACCCTCGTGTCTCAGTTTCACTGCAGAAAGAAGCAAATCTCTCAGAGTAAACATCTCACACAGCTCAGCACAGGGCATGGGTAAATGCTACAGTGACTTATTTATAAAAAAGTTATTTATATCCAGGTCACTACAGGGTGAAGGAAACAGACTGAAAATGAAGCATTAGTTACTGAGATTTTCAGCCCTGGGGTGTGTTTACTTTTGAAGACTTCCGGCTCAAAATAACTAACCATCTCCAACACTTTAACCGTAAACAAACAAACAAAATCACACTAATTTTCCATCTCCTAAAGCTCGCACTATATCTAAAATAAACTCCAGAAATACCCAGTGTCGCGCCTAATCGCGCTGATGTTTACAACCGTACAGGACGCGCTAGCACGCTAACTAGCACAGATGCTAGCTAACAGGCTAACATCCGATAACTACAAAAGGGACTGAGTTAAATGCTTTTAAATACACGGATTGTGCTTTATTGTGACATAAAACAGATAGCTAGCACAAATCTGTGCATCTGTATTGCTTTTATATAGTAACTTTTAATAACGCTTGCTCGGCCTTCAGGCTCTTTAAGCGACTAGCTAGCTAGCGCTCTTTTCACCTGCGTTACACATAAATATATTTCCCACTTGTTTTCACACAAAGACCCGCCCACTTTTTTTAATGATTGGCTGACCGTTTCCCGCCTTCTGATCTACAATTGGCTTGACCTTCAAAACTCGGGCAACGACGCACCCAATCACCGAGCAGCTTGTGCTGTGACGTAGGAGCCCACCGAAGAACACTGGACGCATTACGGGTAGGTTTTTAAAAAAATAGCGCAGTTACTACTAGCATGGACGTCCGTGCTAATGTTACCCAAGCGAACCCGAAAAACCCGCACACAACTTATTTTAGGTGTTTAAGAATAAGGAGAAATATGTCTTTTATTTTTTTTTTACCTGATCCAAATTGTCATCGCTCGCACTGTCTTCTGAGTCGGAATCAATGACGACCCGACCTTTCCGTTTCTTTACGTTCACCATGGTTAGCTTCGGAGGCTAAGCTACCCGCGGTGGATGCGCTCGTGCTTATTGGACACGAACACAAACGGCGGCGCTAGAGAGAGAGAGAGAGAGAGAGGGAGAAAAAAACGAGCCACGGCGCATGCGCAATACTGAAAGCAGGCCCGCGCATGCGCTTTACGTGTTTTTGTTATTATTCTTTTTTTCAACGGGGGGGGGGGGGGGTGACGTCATTCAGTCAATACGATACCTTTAGTTATTTTCCTCACTGATCTGTTCAGGGTTTTTATTATTATTATTATTATTATTATTATTATTATTATTATTATTATTATTATTATACACTTCAGTAAAACATAATGTTAATTATTCATATAACTTATTTATAATACTATTATAATATATATATTATAATATATATATACTGATACAACTAGCAATAGCTTCTGTTTAATTTTTAATTTATAAGTATGATCATATAATTACTTTTAATTATGTTTTATTATTATTTTTTTAATGCTTTTAAATATATTTGTGCAGCTTACATATTTTTTAACGGAAATTTTTATTTAAGGACACAGAGCATTTCACAAAATGAAAAAAAAGAAAAAAATTCACGTTTTTCTCTCTTCCGAAAACAAATATCTGTGTGCAGTCGTAAATTCTCCTCTCATTATACTCATGTATAATAATTATGTTAATGTATAATGTATAAAAATGTACAGACCCGTCTGTTTGTTCCATGGACCCCTGAAGACTATTACAATTACAATTTTGATTGTTTTGCTTTTCTTGCTTTCTTTATTGAGGTTCATTTAAACGTTCAAGTAGTTAAAGTAGTAGTAAAAAAAAAAAAAAAACATTTTTTGCGATAAGAGTGTTTGCACTTTACAGGACCGTTTTGCAGCATCGCTTTGTTTCTGTACGGACATTTTTTATGCGACGGACCGCAATGGCGGCTCCCAGAAACATGAATGTCAAAATGTTTCGTAAGAGTAATGTTTCTTTAGACGTTAAAAATATCTTTTGCTTTTAATTTGCACTGAGTCATTGCATGTAATGTTTGTGATTCTACATCACAGTGTCACAATTCGCTTTTTTCTTGCTGTTATTTCTGGTAAGTTCACGATGTTTTGCTAGTTTTGCTGCAGTCCAGGGGGCTTAAGGCGCACTTGATAATTGATAATTGAAAGATGAACTGATTAAACAACTGATTGAAATCTTGTGGCTAAATTAAAGTTAATTAAGTCCCATGATGCACTGCTTAGAGTTAGTGTCCAAATCATGGACCCTGGAGGTTACTGAATAGCCAGAATGCCATTTTCAGTGTGTAGGGAAGATCAGGGCTTAATTTGGACACAGGATTGTATTACTGGTGCACTTTATTTGTCTGCTGTCACTATTTAGAATTGAGTTAGTAACCTGACATCCACTTTGTTTTTCAGGAGACATTTGGATGCTTTGAGCTCAGAGGTTATGGCTCTGTCCCGGAGGATGCTGAAAACCTCTAGCATTTTCCAGAGGCGTCTCTTTCAGCCGCACATCGCTGGTCCTGTCTCCCTGAACATCAGGACTGTGTATGAGCGGGACTACCGCAGACCAGGCCAGGCTCCGGACACGCGATGGCCCTGGCAGAAGATCCACTTCGACTTCTCAAAGGGAGTCGACGGGGTAAAGAAGCACTTCGGGCTCCTGAAGGATGAGTTCCTGGAGCGCTGGTGGGGGCCCGAGGGCCGGCCGCTGGAGGTGCACATGCTGGAGCAGACGCGCATGCTGTGGGAGTTCCGTGGCCCAGAGTCGCTCAGTCAGTGGGTGGTCACCTCTGACCGAGAGATTGGCGGCCGGAGTGAGGCGTACATCAAGCTGGGGAGGAATAACTCCACCTGCATGCTGTACGGCTCTCTGTGCTCGGCTCCACCCCAGGACGGAGAGACGCGCTACAGCGGATACTGCACCATGCGCTCCAAACAGCCTCTGGTTAGTGCCTGGGCTCTTCATTCCCTCACTCCTGATCATTCCTCAGATCCAAACACAAAAAAGTGTTACAGAGAAGCGAACTGTTAAACATTTTCCTGAAGCTGAGACACAGCAGTAGAAGAGGAGGATCTGCTTTAAACATTATACACAGTTATTACCTTCCTGCTTGGGTTATTTGATTAAAAGTTATTTTAAAATGAAAGATTGAATACATGGTGTGAATATTACATGTAATACTATTAAGATTAATGATAAAATTATTATTAAAAACAATAATGATACACCTATAAAATGGGTATGTGGTTATAATGCTATTATTTACAGTAAACATATGTTGTTGATGCAATAGGATATTAACACAGATTTTAGTTTATATATATATATATTATATTGTTTCAGGTTGAAATAACAGCTTGAGTAATTAGTGTCCGCTGAGTAAAATCTAGAATTAGTTGTTTAGTTTTAGTCTAAATGATGGAATAACAGCTGATGGAAGTGGATTCCAGTGATTATGAACTGGAGATGCGAAGTGGAATAACAGATGAACTTGTCTCCTGTTACTCTTAACTTGATAAACGAAAGCAGCATGATTGTGATTTTAGTCGTTTTAGTGAAACTCTGGTCATGATGATGCGCCAGTCGGTAACTATGACTCTGTGTTTTTCAGGCTTCATTCGACAGGAAGAAGCACTTTGATTGGTCGAGCTTCAACACCCTGTATTTGCGTATCCGTGGAGACGGCAGGCCGTGGATGGTGAACATCTCCGCCGAGACCTACTTCTCTCACCAGAGAGACGACATGTACAGCTACTTCCTGTACACTCGAGGGGGTCCGTATTGGCAGGACGTTAAGGTGTGGGCCACAAAAACATAAAATCACACACATCCTGCAGTATTCCAGAGAGGACATGCTAACCGGGTGGACTAGATGCAGTCCTCTTTGATCATTATATATTGGATATTATCAAAGTAGAATAACTAATTGTTTGTCCTGTTCACTCTCTTTCTCTCTTACGGTCTCAGATCCCCTTTTCTAAATTCTTCCTCTCAAGCCGAGGGAGAGTACAAGACGACCAGCACCCCCTCTGGCTGGACAAGGTATGATGGATTTTCTTCCTGATTGTAACTTTCCCCGTGTCGGAAAACTTTACCTCTGACTGAAGACTCCTTCCATAAATGTTAGATTCAGTCAGAGCTGCTGTTTCAGAAAATTAATCAACACCTGACCAATCACAAGCCAGAATCTAACAGCGCTGTGGTACAAGGGCATAATTAACAGTAGTGTTACACAAGTTAACAAATAAGAAGAGTTTTTGGTCTGCAGATGTCCTTATCCTTATATTAAACTTTTGGGTTTTTACGTGTTTTGGTTTTCAGGTGAACACTATCGGCTTCACGCTGGGAGATAAAGCTGATGGACGCTTTCAGTTAGAGATCGACTTCATCGCTGTGTGTAACGATCGCGCTCACACGGAGGAGTTTGCGTATGAACTGTACAAGAGGAACCCAGAGGTGTAACAGACTGCGCTGAACTGTGACCCTGAGCTTGATGGAAAATCGTTGGGTGTTCAATTTCATGAACTTTCATGCAACACACACACCCACACACACACAATCAAGGACACAGAGCTCCAAAAACACAACTTTTGTTTAATAGTATATTAAAGAAGCTTAAACTTCTACGACAATGTTTTTTTCCCCAACAAAATTCTTTCCTCCATCATGACTGGTTTATATACAAATAGACGGGTGTGATGTTTTTTTCCCCCTCTTAAAACAAGGTCATGGGAATACACACACACACACGCGCGCGCGCGCACACAAAAACAGGCATCGAACACTTACAAAAGACAGACAAGCTAAAAAAAGGTGCATGTAGCTACAGTTTGAAAATCTTCTATTAAAAATAAAAAAAGCAGGACGTTAAGCCATAACCAGTCCACGTCTGGCATCGAGCATCTTCTCCTTCTTCTGCCTCCTTTTCATCTGCAAATTTATCTCTAATGAGCAAGTCAGAGGTGACGGTGGTGAGGAAAAACTCGCTGAGACGAGATGAGGGAGGAACCTTGAGAGGAACCAGACTGAAAAGGGAACCCGTCCTCATCTGGGTGACACACGATAGTGCGATTATAAATAAATCCCTTCTGTAACTGCGTACTACATGGACAAATAGTGCAAATGTGTAACCAGGAACTTCATCAGTTTTCACATGAAGTCTATTTTGAAAGCTCCAACAACAGGCACGTGAGCATCAGAAGTGGACCATGGAGCAGTGGAAGAAGGTGGCCTGGTCTGACGAATCACATTTTCTTTACATCATGTGTACTGTGTGTGTGTGTGTGTGTGTGTGTATTCTCTTCTTACCTGAACAACATTATTACATTTTTCCAAAAAAACAGTGCCTTAACATTCCTTTCACATAAAGAAAAAAAAATGAAACAATATGAATATTTTATTTAATTTGAAAAAATGTACAACACAAATTCAGCAAAACAACTTTTTTTCCCTAATAACACAAATCAGAGGCAGTGTACAAGCATAAACACGCTGTTAGGGGAATCTGGTGAACCGAGATGTTAATCGGAGACGGTGGAGGACGGAGGGAGATGATTTCCGTGTCCCAGTCTGCTGTGGTCCAGCGCGTCCTTCAGCAGGTTCACGTGCTTCAGCTGAGCTTCCAGGTCCTGTTTCATCTGCACAGACCATCCGGACAAGATGTTTACACACGGCATGACCTCCTGCCACTTTTTTCACGTCATTTTCTTCAGGAAACATTAGTGCATTAGTGCAGAAAAGTAAAGCAAAATGTCAGCACGTTCCTCCCCACCTCACTGATGCTTCTTCCCAGCAGTCTGTGTTCAAAGCTGAGTTTGGAAGCTTTCACAATGATGCAGCTTTTAAGCATGTAGCTGAGGGTGAAATAAACAAAACAGCAGAATCATAATCGGTTAAAAGGAAGCGACTTTTTCCCTCACCGAATTCTGCGCAAAGTCGATTTTAGAAAGAAAATAACTCGATGAGGTAAATTACATCCTTCATAAAAAGCTGATTACGTCATTTACAGTTAATGAACCTACCGTTAACTACAAGTTGGTGTTCAGTTAATGTTTATGTTGGTTAGCTAGTTAATAATAGCTGCGTTAACCAGCTAGCTAACATGTTAGAGAAGTCAGCTATCTTGTTTAAATGTTAAAAGGTGAAAGGATATAAACTGCGTGAGGTTTTTCTAGAACCTGTGCCGTTATAATGGAGCTGTGTTTGTTTTAAATTAAAAATCGCTTCAGTTTAGAGACTCACCAGTTGATGGCTTCTTTCAGCAAGAGGAAGAGGCCTCTCAGAGAGGACAGGTGATGCGGCGTGGAGTGGAGCACGAAGCCGACAACACGACGGCAGCCGCAACATTCCAGGGCTTTGAAAGTGCTGCGTGACAAACGTGAAGAGCAAAACGTTCAATACGTCTTTGCGATAAAACGATACACACACACACACACACACACACACACACGAGCGCTCTAAGCGATCCCTAGCTAATCATCCTGACCGGAATTACCACGTGGACGTGTTTTATTGCTTTTATACCACAGTTCGCTAAACAAAGAAAAGTAGTTCCACAAAACAGACACATTATTTCACATTATATCTGGATTTCTTCCACCTATGGAACTAACATTGTTGCTATGCAACGTTATTTCACAAACAATTCCTAATAATGATCATCGCAAAATATCGGGTTATCTTTGTTATCCAGTACGTACGCTATTTATTTCCGTATTTGATTTTGAAGTGTTGATAACGACTAGCTTGGAGTAACACGACTGTTGCTTAGCAACAGGTGGTTGGTACAATCGTACAAATATGAATCTTTTTTCACCCAGATTTCAGATTGCATAATATTGTACAACCATGTATAAGAAACGTCTTCTCGTTCAAACAATAATAATAATAAAAACACACCTATATCCACATCCGAGAGGAACTCGGCACCTGACACACCTGTGCATTTGGCTCGGCTGTTGCGGGCTGGGTTTAAACGTCCGTTTGGATGATTTGTGATATTTAATGCAATCCTGACTCCAGGTCAGAGTTTCTGTCAGGGTCCGAATGAAGAAAATGGGATATTTTGTCTGTATTGTGCAGCTACTTACCAAAAACTAAGAGGACCCTCCTTGCAAATCTCAAGCTTTCCTCTCACTCTCACATCCTTGCTGATTTCTGCAGATAAGCAGATTAATTAACATTAATTAACACACAACCCTGTAACAACCTGCATGGAAAATATTATGGGATATATACAGTATATCCATGTATATTACAGTGGACACTACAATGGTCATGAGCTGTTAATGGTGAAAATATCTCAATCCCTTCTAAAGTTACAGCCATTTAAGTAAAGTGGCCACACCCACTTCAAACTTTTGGACGTGCCATCACGTGGTTACATCAAAAGTTCAACTTTGTTTTATATATAATTATTAATAAAGGGACTCCAGAGGATCTTTGTGCACTGGTTTTGATTCCAGTCAGACAAAAGGTCTAGGACTAGTTCCTAAAAAAAGACACTTAACAATCTTTGTCTGTGACAAAAGATTGAAATTGGTATTTTTTATTTTGCTCGCTGCAGCGCCACCCTGTGGCTGATTGGGGAGAGACTCTGTGCTGATGCAGACTGATGGAGCGCCACCATCCCTCAAATCCTGGCATCTTTTGTAGCCCTGAACATGTACTTACTGAGACAGATAATGGACTTGAGGCTCTTGACCTCCCCACAGGCTCCTAAAGAGTCCCCCAGCACCAGGTTGCACTTATAATGAGCACAGTGAAACACAGAGCACTTCTCATACTCCACACTGTGCTCCGTCGTGTCCTCCATGTCCCTCAGCTGAGTGGAGATCATGCTGCTCTGGCTGCTGCTGTCACACGGCTCGCAATCGCTCAGAAAATACCTTCCCGCAGACATCTTTCTACTCCAACGAGCCGCTTTCCTCCACGTTCAATCCCTTCTACAACCCCGTACACACATATGCCTTCTACGAGGCTTCAATCCCAAACGGCTCGTTCTCCAAAACGTAGTGCACTATATAGGGTGCACGCGCCGTTTACTTCACACCCTACGTAGTGCACTCGTATAGCAAAGAGAGGCGCTGTTGGAGCACAGACTCTTTCGCGACGAAGCGGGTTCGTTAGTCACACCGCGCACCAATCACAGCGCGAGAAAGCTGTCCGCTCGGATTGTATTGGAGTTTGTTACGTGACGTCAAGAGAAGCCAGCCAATCAGATCAGAGCGTGGCGGTTTTTGAATTTTTCAACAATCGGGCGCGTGGAAGCGAATCAGTTGAGAGTCGCGTGAACGGCTAAGCAACAACAACAACAAAAAAAGATCCAGATAAACTTGTACGATTGTGTTTTTTTTTTTTTAAAACTCGGTAATTTCTTCCAGTTTTTCTTCCGTGAAGATGGATTTAGACTCCATGAAGTATGCAGACCTGCAGCAGCTCGCCAAGAGCGTTGGTTTAAAAGCTAACATGAAGGTGAGACGCTTAATTTACTCGTTTAATGTTAGCAACTATAGCTAATATGTGATAAATATCCTTATTTTGCCCCAGGTTTTAATCAGCTGTATCGTGTATTTAGTATCATGATGATATTTATGCTAATCTGTAACAACACCCAGGTTACATCAGGGCTGGGAGGTTTACAGCTAAACTAGTTTTAAAATCCTGACCCAAGATTATCAATGTAACTGAATGCAATGTTTCAAACACCTTTTTAAACAGTTTCCCACAAAGATTACACCCTAAAAGATATAGCTGTAGATATTTCCATGAATAAAGAATCCCTTTGTGATGAAGTGCTTTTTTTTTTCTTTCTAGTAATGCAAATCATTACACATTCACACAGTAACTTAAAGTGTTAAAAAGCAAGTATAATTAACATCTAACTCCAATTTTTAATGAAAACAGAAAGTGCTGTTTATGTGAAACACTACAGTTTGATGAGAGGAAAGTTCAGGAATAATAATAATAATATTATTATTATTATTATTATTATTATTAAGTTTTCCTCTGGAAGAAGAGATACCTGGATTCACAGCTCTAGAAGTGAATGCTTCTAGCTTGGTTTCCATGGCAACGTGTGATGATCTTGGCAGGGGCGTGGCCGCGCAGGTGACCTCCGCCACCCTCGATATAATCCTTGCCACCCCAACTCTGACCAAAAAGCACATCTCTTTATAGTTTATTACACGTATGCGGTCGATTTTAAATACAGTGCTGCGACTGTGTGAGTAATTTTCTTGCTAGAAAGAGGAGTTTTAATAGGTTTTAACAAAAGCTACATCTATTCTAAATATCTAATCACGAATCAGGAGAAAAAAAGTATGGAGGAAAAAGAAGAAATCCATGCTGTACATGCTGGATATTATCAGGATGGACACAGGAAACAAAACACATGTAGCTGTAAGCAGCGATCTGCGGGGGCCAAGCATCCTGTGCAACTGTAAACGAAATATTAGCTCTAAAAATGCTTGTGTTGTAAATGAAATTTGCTGTACTGTGATTATTTTTTCAGGCCGATAAGCTGCTGAAGGCGCTGAAGCAGCATTTTGAACAGAAAGAGAGCTCGGAGAATGTGAGTAAGGTTGTGTCCCAATGGGAATTAAAAAAATAATAATAATAAAATCTCTGTAGTGCTTTTTAAGGAGTTAATGCCTCCATGTTGAACGTACAGTGCGATACATAGAGTGTAGAAAGTATTTATTTCATGGTATTTATGTAAGGATTTGGAAGGTCAGCGCCCCATAGTGCACCTGCATCCATTATTCTACATTAATGAGTCGCTGCTCAGCTGCAAACGTGTGATATTCCTCCACCCCCAGGGAAACAGCGTCGCCTCGGAAGACGCGCAGGTCCCGGAGGAGGAAGCGTCCGAGCCCAAACCCGCAAACGACGCGCTGGTGACCATGCGCCGCGGGAAAAAAAGACAGCAGGTCAAGAGAAAGTACTCTGGAGACGGAGCTGATCCGGATCCCAAACCGGAAGAAAGCCCGGTTCAGGCGAGTGTGAGAGGATGTGACGTGTCACGGATGGCTTCGTCTGTGAAGAAAAACCGTTTAATGATTTTTACAAGCGTTTGTTTACAGGATGGCGCAAAGTCGGCTGGAGAGGAGGAGGAGGAGGAGGACGGCGGTAAAAGGAGCTCCAAGAGGAGGAAGGTGTCATCGGCTAAGGACACAAATGCTGTCACTGAGGAGAGCGATAAAGGTGTGTGTGTGTGTGTGTGTGTGTGTGTGTGTGAAGCAACACAGATATCAGGGTACATCACTGTGGAGTTTTGATATATTTAAAAAATAAATGAATGAATAAAAAGCCTGTAAAAACTGAGCAGCCACAGTTGATTTGATGTCACTTGCAGAACTCAAGAGTCGGGGGGTGTTTTCTTTTCCTTTTTCTTTTTTTTAATTTATATCCTGGTCGGAGATCGGGAATTACGAGTTAGTGACCTCTAGTGGAAAGCCGCATTGGCAGATCTTTAGACTCCATAAACGTCATTTAATCTATACAAAATCCTTTACAAAGTGTGATTACAAATATTTACGACTTTGTCATTGTTGCTCAATTATTTAAGGTTAGTGAATGGCAATTTTATTTCTGTATATTATGTAAAAAAGAAAAGAAAAGAAATCTCTGACTGCCCCTTTTACCCGTGACACTCCCTGTGCGTGTGTGTGTGTGTGTGTCGTGTACCTCTAAGCTCAATTCGAACAAATCCCTCGTTTTGTTTGTTTGTTTTTTAAATACAGGTGTGGTTAAGAAGACTGCCGGAAAAATCCCTCGTCACGAGGGTCTGATGAAGAAGAAAGCAGCTCTGAGGCCGACCACGCCGAGTAACGTCCCGTTTCATTATTTACCCAGTTTACGTATCGTTACCCCGTAAGCCTCCAGTTAAAAAAGTGCTAGAGCTAACGGTGTTGAACATTCTCTAGACTTCAAGAAACTCCACGAGGCACACTTCAACAAGATGGAGTCCATCGATTCCTACCTGCAGAGGAAGAACAAGCAGATGGAGGTGCTCAGGAACTCGGTGAAGGACCTGAAGGTTTATTCTTCTCCCTCATTATTCTAACGTATGGATAAAAAGTACAGCGTGATGTTCTTTAATGAATAAACGATTGAATTCGAGAAACAGAACCCCTTCGTGTGGTGACAGTAACGCCACCGCATCACACCGCTGATTACTTTCCTATAACAGCACAGCGCGGAGTGGTTTTATTTATTCCTAACTAAGCGCGGTGTAATTTCAGGCTCAGTCAGAAACCGGCATCGAGAAGCCAGCGGACACCAAGACTCGTGCTGTGAGTGCAGCTTCTTCACTTTTCTCAGCACACACACTTTAAATAACAAAAAAAAAAATGTTCCTGGGTCTCGAATCGTCGATGTTGGATGTTCGCAGAAGCCGCCGCTGAGCCGGGCCTCGCTGTTCAGCCCGGGAATGGCGGAGAAGAAAGCGGAGAAGCGCAGGGTCACTCAGGCTCCCGCCGGAAAGCCAGCGATGAAGGACAGCGCCCCCTTCAGGCCGTCCATCCTCTCGGCCAACAAAATCAACGTCAGGTCAGGAGCACGCCGCGAGCTCGGGCGTTATGGGTGTTACTGATGTTAATACTGACTGCTGATGTGTGTGTGTGTGCTGAAGTATGTGTTGTTGTTGTTGTTTTTTTTTAGGTTTTCCCAAACGACTCAGGACAACGAGCACAAGCGCTCTCTGGTGAAGACTCCAGCCCGCATGTCTCCCATGCCTCCTCTCACTCCCACTCCGGCCAGGAAGTCTGAAGTGCACGCTAACAAGAACGCCGCGCCCGTCAACAAAACTCCAGGTCAGAACAGTACGCCAAAAAAAAAAAAAAAAAAAAAACCCGGATGAATCGTCACTGTGTTTTGAAACAATGTCTGAGTAACGCGTCTGCGTCGTATCTTTCTCAGGATTGACCCCGTTCGTCTTCAGCGGCGCCTCAGGAACTCCCGCGACCAACAAGAAAAACACCTTCGACCTGAAAGCGAGCCTCTCTCGCCCGCTCACGTACAAACCCCATAAGGGTGAGTGAGGACTTCCTGTGGAAGTGGGGAATGCAAAAAAAAAATAAAATAAAATTCTCAGCCACTGAATACACTCAAAAATGTATTTGCCTCATTACTAGCTTATATTAGATTGAAGTATGAGGTCCATGAAGAAGCTCTGTAGATGCCTGCTCTGAGCTGGGACATGATTCCACTCGTATTTATCTCCAATTTATTTTTGTTTGTTTGTTTGTTTATTTAATTTCCCACGTGTGTAGGAAAGCTGAAGCCTTTCGGAGCGACGCAGGAAAACGCAGAGCTGAACAAGTCTCAAACGCTTCCTTCTCACCAGAAGAACTACAAACAGCACCGAGCGCAGACGCGGTGAGCGAGACGAGAAAACACTAATCCGACACTCAGATTTCCTGTTTCCTTAGCAACGGCGTCACTCTTAAAAGCTGCATGCCGTACGAGCAAAACGTTAAATTCATAAGAACGAAAACGAGCACTGATCAGTGATAAACATCATGGACAGTGTTACTCATGTCGGCTCTGCTCCACAGTAATTACAGTTGAGTGCAAAAGTTTACACACCCATGGCTTTTCACCTTGGATTGTTGCCTTGTTGTCCAAAACAAACGCATTGTGTATTTGTTGACTGATTACTGGATGAGATTCAGAATGCATGTTCAGCGTTTTTACGATCTGATTTATTCACTATAACAGAGACGAGCGGCGCGTTAAGCACAAGGAGGACAGGAGGCAGAAGAAGGAGAAGATGCTCGATGCCAGACGTGGACTGGTTATGGCTTAACGTCCTGCTTTTTTATTTTTATAGAAGATTTTCATACTGTAGCTACATGCACCTTTTTTTTT
>CM074918.1:30202635-30223713 GCA_037576815.1 Pangasius larnaudii | reverse complement strand
CACACACACACACACACACACACACACACACACACACACACACACACACTCTCTCTCTCTCTCTCTCTCTCTCTCTGCAGGCGTCTCAGAGTGGGAAGTTTCCTCACTCCGTGTTCTTGGTGACGGCTCGTTTTGCTGTTTTGACTCTCACCGGCTGGAGTCTGTGCCGTTCGCTCATCCACCTCTTCAGGACGTACTCCGTGCTCAGCCTCCTGTTCCTCTGCTACCCGTGAGTGCTCTCACTGCTGGTCCTGTTATTACACAGCTATTACATCAACACACACACACACACACACACACACACACACACACACACACACACACACACACACAGGGCCTTGATACTGCCTGATTACTGTATTTTCTGGATTGCCACAGAGATGAAAATAACGCCCCTTAAAAAGGACTGTAGTGTTATTACAAGTGATCTAACCCAGTGGTGCATCTCTCTCTCTCTCTCTCTCTCTCTCTCTCTCTCTCTCTCTCTCTCCTCCAGTTTCGGGATGTATATCCCTATCCTCAGACCGAGCGGTGATGTGCGTCTCTCCCCCATCGCCTCCGTCGGCTCCAGAGACACGGGGGCGGGAGTGGGCGTATCCGTGGGGCGGGACTACCTGTCTGTACTGAAGGAGACGTGGAAGCAGCACACGAGCCAGCTGTACGGCGTGCAGCCCATGCCCACGCACGCCTGCTGCCTCTCACCCGACCTCATTCGCAAAGAGGTCGAGTTCCTCAAGATGGACTTCAACAAGAGGATGAAGGAGGTGCTGGTCAGCTCCATGCTCAGCGCATACTACGTCGCCTTCGTGCCCGTCTGGTTCGTCAAGGTGCGCGTCCTGGCTTTCACACGGTTCTGGATTAAAGCGTCAGTAGGTCCAGTGACTTACAGAGAGAAGTGTGCACAGTTTTAATACACCACATAGACATTACAGAAAAATGATCTCAAAGACCCGGAAATAATCCAGAAATGGCTACGTAGCTACCTAGAGAGTAGACCCTTTCATGTACTCAGGTACTTGGGTGGGTGGGTGGTAGATAGTTATTTAGGTGAATGGTTGGATAGATAGTTACTCCAGTAGAGGGGTAAAAAGTTATTTTGATGGATAGATAGAAATACACTTGGGTAGATTGTTGGAAAATGACTTAGATACTTTGGTGGATGAATAAAAATGTACATAGGTCGATAGGGTGGATAGATTTTTACTTGGGTAGATAAGTGGGTGGATGGATGGATGGCTGTTTGGGTAGATAAGTAGATGGATGGACAGATGGATGGATGGATGAATGGATGGCTATTTGTTTGGGTAGACAAGTGGATGGATGGTTATTTGTTTGTGTAAATAGAATGGATGGATAATTATGTGGTTGGGTAGGTGGATGGATTGATAGTTACTTGGATAGATAGTTACTTAGGTAGATGGATGGATGCATAAATCAGTAGGACTGATGGGTAGATGGCTAGAAGAATGGATGGATGGATGGATGGATGGATGGATGGTTACTTGGGTAGATATGCAGATAGTTCCATGGATGGATGAATGGATGGGTGGATGAAGGGTTACTTAGGTAGATGAATGAATGGGCGGATGCATAAATCAGTAGGACTGATGAGTGGATGGCTGGAAGGATGGATAGATGGATGGATAGATAGATGGATGAAGAGTTACTCAGGCAGATAGTTGTATAGATTCCTGTTTTTCCCCCCACACTGGTATGATTTACTGTTCTGTCTCCGTTGGCTGTGCGTGTGTGTGTGCGTGTGTGTGTGCGTGTGTGTGTGCGTGTGCGCGCGCGCGTGTGTGTGTGCGTGTGTGTGTGTGTTTTGTAGAGCACTCAGTACGTGGATAAGCGCTGGTCGTGCGAGCTCTTCATCCTCGTGTTCGTGAGCACGTCGGTGATCCTGATGCGCCACCTGCTGCCCCCCCGCTACTGCGACCTGCTGCACAAAGCCGCCGCCCACCTGGGCTGCTGGCACAAAGTGGACCCCTCGCTGTGCTCCAACGTCCTGCAGCACACGTACGTCTCCGTCAGGGCTCACGCGGGGGTCAGGGTGTAGGCGTGGGCCGGTCTCTCCCTGAGCAGGATCTCGGGCAGTCAGAGATGGTGCTGGATCTATATCGTGATGTCTTGTTAAACATCGAAAACACACCCGAATGTTCTTGTGCTGTTGTTTCTGTGTGCTTTCAGGTGGACAGAAGAGTTCATGTGGCCACAGGGGGTGTTGGTGAAACACAATAAAAATGTCTATAAGGCCATGGGCCATTATAACGTAGCAGTGCCTTCAGACGTCTCGCATTATCGCTTCTATGTAAGTCTACACACACACACACACACACACACACACACACGCACACACATTACATTTATCTTCATTTTTACATTTCCAGTTGCTTTCAAATGCTCCCCACTTCCTCCCCCTCCTCTCTCTCTCTCTCTCTCTCTCTCCTACAGTTTTTCTTCAACAGGCCTCTTCGAATATTAAACATCCTCATCATCCTGGAAGGAGCGATGATATTCTACCAGCTCTACTCGCTGATGTGTTCGGAAAAGTGGTACCAGACGATATCGTTAGCGCTGATCCTCTTCAGTAACTACTACGCCTTCTTCAAGCTGCTCAGAGACAGAATCGTGTTGGGAAAAGCGTACTCGTACTCCGCCTCGTCAGACCACAAAGTCAGCTAGACGCTCCAACCTGCCTGTCGCACCAGAACGAAAAAGCATGCACCAGAGCTTTTTATTTTTTCTATAACTTTTTTTTTTTTTGTCACTCTGTTTATGTTCTGACCTGCCATGGAATAAAAAAAGAAAATATTTTTGTATTCCTTCACTCGTCTGGATCTCTGATTTTTGTGCTGTCTCTATAACAAATAACGTTAAACCCGATTTTAATACCGATCTAAATCACGCACATGCGTAATACTCACCTCCAGTGCTACGTACCGCTTAGCAGCACAGTTGAGAGCAAAAGTTTGTGCACCCTAAGGACATACAAATCATGACAAAGCCAAGTGATAGAGTACATTTAAGAAAAAAAGTGAGTTCAGAATGTGATAAACAGTTTCTAATAACTCACATGTTCAAAAAAAAAACAAATTTATTTCCTTTTTTCATAATATTTTTCTTTGATTTTTGCCTCTTTTTTTTTTTTTTTTTTTTTATTACATTTTTTGTGTATATTTTTGTAGATAAATTATAAAATATAAGGAATTTCAAAACTATCAGGGGTGCACAGTGCATAGAGAGATACACAACAGAAGTGTAGGTACCTTTTTCTCTAGAGAACATCTGATTTATATTCATCTTTTTCTTAAAAATTTAAATTAAAAAAATTACTATTCATGGTAATAACATGCATATGACCTGTAGTTTCTGTAAAGACTCGCAACTGATAATGTAACAGAAAAAACCTGCAGTGTCATCGAAAAAACCTTACAGTTACAGCTTTACCTCTGACTGTTAGAAAGTGCTGATACTGGAGACTCCTTCCTTAAATGTTAAGTAAACATTCAGAAAATTTTACTGATTTAAGGATCAGACAATTTGAACTTATTTTCCTATAACATCAGCTCCTGAGGTGTTTTATTCCTCTTATTCCACAGCGACTTGCTGCAAAACTCCTCTGTTCTGAAAATGTCGGAAAAGTACAGCTTTACCTCTGTTAGAAAGTGCTGATACTGGAGACTCCTTCCATAAACGTTAAGTAAACATCTCAGAAAATGTCACTGTATTAAGGATTAGGATTATTAAGGTTTCACTATACAAGTCCCTGTGAATGATCGGTTGCTATAGAAACGATAAAGCATTAGTTAATATAAACTTGTGGTTTGTGAATCAAGACCCTCTGACCGATCAGACTGGAGGATTTAACAGCTATAATGAGGGCCACGGATGATGTTGGTGATGCGCGTCACCGAGAGAGAAAATGCGCCGCGGTCCCTTTAAGAGCGAAAGCGCGCTCCCGCCTGCGAGCGTTTTTTTTATTGTTGCTCCTGGCGAGAGCGAGCGCGTAGCTGCAGTGGAGGAAAAGCAGGTCGTGTAGGAGTTATTGTGATTATTGCGATTATTATTTTTTTTTTTACTGCATTTCCTGGAAGGTTGAGCAGTCTGACATGGAGCAGAGCGACGTGCTGATCGCAGGGTTTCCATGAGAAGGTGAGTGAAGTGATTTGTGCGGTGTAAATCCCGCAAATCCCGCTCTCCATGTTGGGAAGGATGGATGATTTCAAAAAGAAAAGAAGGAAAGAAAGAAAGAAGATCTGTCTGCGCGTGCACATGAAGCATAGCTTACCTATAATGTGACTCTATATTATGACTTAGATTCAGGATGATCATTTAGCCCATAATAGCCTATAATAATGTATTTATATAATAATAAATAATATTAAATAAAGGGTGCATTAGTATAACATAGTGCGTGTGTAAATAAGTGCACAGCGTGGTGGTTTTAACTGGCTGTTCCTGATTACAGTTTGAGTTTATTTCACCACCTTTAGCATTTATTATTATTATTATTATTATTATTATTGCTTATAGATGATTTACTGCTCCATCTGTTGTTTTAGCAGTGCATTAGTAACCTTTATTTTACACAAGCCAGATCCTCAGGTCCACCTGATGGCAGGTGTGTGGAAGACTGTATGTGATGATGGATTGAGTCATCATACAGACGTAATGTCCAGTGATAGTGAAGATCTCCACTTTAGTCTGCGTGCCTCAGCTCGTCTGCTCTCACACCTGCCGTATCCTGGCGAATCAGGTGTGTGGGAGATGACTCTGTTTCTGACGGATGGTTAGCAGGCACTCTATAATCCCACAGAGACCTGAGGCGTCTAAAAATACTGCGCATTGTGACCCTGCGATGAGAGCCGGGCTTTAAAAATAGGATGAGGACAAGGCCGAGGAGCAGAACAAGTTCAAGCATGCTTTCGAGCCAGTAAACAAGCGTTAGTAAATAAATATGAGTCATCTTTCCATCATTCAGCCTTTCAGTGATGGAATATGATGATGGATGTGAGCTGATGATACTGTAATGGCCTGTATTAGGCCGGGCTGAGTGATGAGGAAGTAAATGTAAAATTGTATTAAAGTGCAGGTCGATCATTAGCGATCAATAGCAGTCTCTCTGAGAAGCTCTCGGCTCAGGCTGGGTGAGTATAAAGCTCTGTAGGAGATGTTACGCATTGTGTTTTGTGTGCTGTGCAAGCATGAAGAAAGGTTCGGCGAAACACACAATATTTTTAGTTTACAGTGTTATTTTGCTTCTTTAGTTTGGAGTTATGAGCCTAATATATCTAACAGGTAACAGTAACAGGTAATGGAAATCTATCTCACTTGAAATGATTAAAAAAAAAAAAGACAGTCCATGGTTACAGATCTGGGGGGCGTGGCTTAGCAGTGGGGAGGAGTCACAACAAAATGGATTACGTCTGGCTGTCCAAGATGGCCACCTTCGTACTGTTCTACTGTTTAGCTACACTGTGAAGTTTAGTTCATGTTTATAGATGATAGTAACACACACTGTGTCCTAAACCACATCAGCATGAGCTGGACAGCATCTGCTGTGAGGCAGATATTTATGAAAAAGGTTTTGGGAGAGATGCGTTTCTATTACTGGTTAGCTATATTAACATTGTAGCTCCAGAGAAAAAAAAACGGAAGAAGCAAACATCAGACCCAAAACCATGACTCGGCTAATCGACTGCGTTTGGGGTAGAGGGACAATTTTACTGTTCATAAAACTGTTCTTTTTTATTTTATATTCAAGTCAATTAGAAAGTAATAAACTAAATGACGGATGGAATGGAACAGCCAATCAGATCTCTTCTTGAGATCAGCCATTTTTAAATTTTCAAATGTAAATCACCTAAGCATAATCTGGGTGCTATAAATAGGATTGATTGATTGATTGGTCAGTAGAGATGTCGAAAAAAAGCAGGCATATATTTTGGCACTGTCCCACTTACAGTTTAAAATTAGCTTTTAACGAAGAGAGGGTTCATTCAGGCTAACTTAACAACTTGTGTTTTGTCTCTAAGGGACGCAGTTAGCAGACATCCTGTTTACAGTCGTCTCTCAGCCAGCCGTACAGAAAAAAACAGCCTGAAAAATGGAGGACAAGAGGAAGAAGAGGAGTCCCAAAGTGTCTCTCCCCCAACCACCACCTCCGCCGGTGAACCCGCGCAAACTCTCCGTCCTCCCCGCCAGCAAGAGCGCCACCTTCTCGCTGGGTCTCCCCCAGCCGCCGTCCCCTAAACCTCGGGGCAAGTACAAGAGATCCGTAGGAGCCATGGGGACGGCCAAGGAAGTGCTCACTGTGCCCATGCTCCCTCCCAAGGCCACGAGGTTTGTACGAGGACCACTAAGTCCACTGTCACGTAAAGTTTATTTATCAGTGAAAACTCTAAAAAAAAAACTGATTTTTTTTTTATTTTATTGTGTTTGCATTCACATACGTGTTCGTTTATGCAATATGAATAATTTTCTTTTATAAGCAAAAAAAAAATTTCTATTTGGATGACCTTGAAGTATTTATTAGCAATATATAGATGCAATATTTACAGATCTTTACGAATTAAAATCAAATAATTGGGCAAATGATTAAAGAAAAGAAACAGTAAAGAAATTTGACAGCTTTTGATTGTGGCCTTAATGCTGGTTGCTATGGTGATTGTGTTTGTGACACATTCATATCAATGCTAATTTAGAACCAACAAATAAATTTTTTTTAAATTGCATTTTTTAAAATGAAAAAAAAAAAAATGCTAAGTATTATTATTTACAATAAAAGAAAAAAAAAAAGTCAATAAATATTACAACCATTTAAAATCAGTTATAAAGTTATATATTTACTCAGAAAATGTACTCCTGTGAAGTTTATTAGAGGTGTTTGGAGCTGTGTGTCTAGCATGAGCGACTGCATCGTTCGGGTGTTTTAGCAGAGATGTGATTTATGTGTGCGATTACTGGAGAAAGGTTTCATAGCTCGATAAACAAACGCAGCTCTGGGGAGAGAAGAAGGTCATTACACTTTTAAAACGTAGTGATGTGTGTAGAATTTCATTTCACCACTGACTCTGATCCTGGAGTTCCACTGAACTGCGATTCTCACTGTGATTGTGGCTATGATGGAGACAGCCGGCCTCACAGAGAGAGACCCCGAGCGCCTCAGCCGGCCGGCCCCAGCCGACTCGCCCAGTCCTCCTCTCCTCTGCAGCACTCGTTCCTCACTGACGTCTCGGACGTGAGAGAGATGGAGGGAGGACTCCTCAACCTGCTCAACGACTTCCACTCAGGAAAACTGCAGGCCTTCGGTGACATACACACACACACACACACACACTGTTACACTATGAGTGTGTGAACATCTGCACTTTTACTGAGACACATTTAGGCCTTTACTCTGGTGTCTGAAAGTGTCTGTGTGTTTTATTCACCGAGGAAGCACATTTGCATGTGTGTGAAGGTGTGGATGTCATGCTCTCTCTTTCTCTCTCTCTGTCTCTCTCCTCAGGTAAGGTGTGTTCGTTTGAGCAGCTCGAGCATGTCCGGGAGATGCAGGAGAAGCTGGCTCGCCTTCACTTCAGCCTGGACAGCCACGTCGAGGAGCTCTCAGAGGACCAGCGGAAAAGTGCTTCAGACCGCAACCTGGAACATCTGCTCTCAAATGTAACACACACACACATCTACACCTGTAACACTGCACCAACATGAACTAACTTCTTCCTCAACAGACTGCTTTTGCATACATTTACATACAGGCAGCTCAGCATGTGTGTGCACCAGTGACTTAAACAAGACTGACCAATAATAAAATACACACCATTGGTTGGTGTCTAAAGTTTTCTTTCTTCATGTTTTAATAAATAATAATCACAAAGTTTATTTATTTAGCACCATTCATACATTAAAAATGCAGCTCAAATTGCTTTACGGTGTGTAGTGAAAAAAAAGTCCGTCAAAAATAAGATAAATAAAAGACAAATAATTATAATAATGTAATAAATAATAGCAGTGACAGAAAGAAGAAAAGCATAACAATATAATAAATATATATAAATAATAATAATAATAATAATAATAATAATAATAATAGATTTAAATTGTATTAGTGCCAATAAAAGTAACGCGGCTTAATAAAAGCTAGTTAATTACCTAACAAGGAAGCTCATGGCTACTTTAGCCTTGTTTAAAGTGCATGTTGAATATCATCACACACTCGCCTCAGGTCTTGTTTGGCACAGTATTATTATGGAAATGAATCTGACTTTCTTTGTTGAGTGTTAAAGTCCAAGTGCTTCTCTGTGCGTGATGAGTTTTGTAATAGCTCTTGTAAATGTAGGAAAGGTGTGAAAAGCCTCTCTGGTTTATCAGAACCACAGATAGCAGGGATGCTTGGTCACTACGGCAACAGCAGCATGAACACTTCAGTACATTTCTGCCTTTTTATTTCAGACACACACACATACACACATACACACACACAGTTTGCCCTATCACTTATCACAAATTCATCTATTAATTTCCTGTTTAACCTTTAGTCTAAGCTCATTAGGCATATCTCTCTCTCTCTCTCTCTTTCTTTCTCTCTCCCCACAGCTGGAAGAGCTCAGCAGCTCCATGTATCCTTCCTGCAAACTTAATCACAGCATTTCATCACACTGGTTTTCTGTCTGTCTAAATGCTTCCTGCTGCCTTAACAGATTTAAGCCGGGTCCCTGCCGGGCGATCTGAACCTTCTCCAAGACTTTCCATCCTTTAACAGAAAGTATTTTACATGAGCACCGTGAAACGTGGTCCGGAGAGGTTGTTTATGGAGTTGGTTTTGTTCCAGAAACATTAACCAGGATCTGCAAGCCACATGTTAACTACCACAATTTAAACGTAGATGTTATATGAATTATAGGAATAATAATAAGAAGAAGAAGAATTAAAAGTGTAATCAGTCTTTTTTTGGGGGTTGTTAGATGAAGCTAGCTTCATTGTTTCCTTCAAAGCCACGCCCCCAAAACCACTAGTGCAGGAGGTGGAGGTGGAGGCGGGGCTTTCAGACTTTCAGACACACCTCCTTGTTCTGATTGGTTGTATGTTTGTGGCATGATTGAGGCTGGAATTTCTCAATTTAAAATAAGCATCGGATATTTATTTCAAAGATAAGTTTTGAGAAAAATACTCACTTCTTTTTATTTTCTGTTTCTGTTTTGTTTGTGAATTGTATCCTCTTTTACATGACGTTGAAACATCTTTGCATATGTGAATATACTCGTCTCAGATTCTGATACTTAATTCACACTTTTCTGGCCACAAGCCTCAGAATCTAGGAAGCTACAGTCTGATTGGCTCTACACATCTCACCTCTGTAGACATGCACAACCTGGTTTCTGGCAGGAAACGTCTGAACACCGTGACTCACCGAGGTTTACGAAGAAAGATCTTGTCACTAGATTGTAAACAATCATATTATTACAACATAGCTAAGGAAAAAGAGCAAATAAGAAAATAAACATTTTAAATAACACATGTAATTTAATTCTTACTGTATGTATTAGCAGCATGTATTGTTAATATTTTGTTAAATGTCTTTGGTACTTTTGGTGGAAAACTGGCTGCATTTTCACTCTAATTATGCACTAATTAATTATTATCACATCCCGCTATCTCGAGATCATGACTTGACTTCCTGGATGCTTACAGGGGTTGTGATTACATTTCAAAGTGTACAAAGTGTTTACTGAAGGTTTCAATATTTTGTGTAACTGGTTAGAAGCACATTGTAACTTATATTACCGTGAGCTGAACTTATAACACGATGAAAAGACACAGTTTGAAAAAATAATAAGCGAAAGCTAAAAGCTTCCGGGAGGTCAATAAGCACTTTCAGCTTTCAAGTGCAGACATGAAAGTGCAATTTAGAAGATGCATCATGTAATGTGGTTTGAAATATGAGCTAGCGCCATTCTATGGATCCTTAATGCATTTTCTCCAGACAGAAGTTACACCTGGCAGAGAATCAGGACTTACCCAAGGCCTCTGATCCCTGAGACGGAGATAGCAAAGGAGAGCAGTCTGCTGGCATCCTGGAGCTGCTGATGTCATTGCTACGTCTCAATCAGCTAAGCTAAAACTGCGGCGGAGAAGCGGACCGCACAACAAAAACAAAAAGCTGCAACAGCATGCAACAGCACCAAGCACAAAAACCGAAGCCTAATCCTCGATTTTTTTTTTTTTCACGGATACCCTGTGCTTTGCTCTTTAAACCACTGTGAGTTCTGAATATCCACTTTGTATTGGTTTGACGGCACTTTTATGAATTTTCGAAAGGTTCTTGATTACGTATCCTTGTGTGTTTCCATGGTGAATATTCTGAAGAAGAATAACAAGATGGCACCATCAAAAACATGATTTATTGTGTGTTCTTTTTGAAACCGTATGAAAAAACGTAAAATATATTTGCATGAATTTGGAGGGAAATTCAGCTTCTGGGGCGCTTCAGTATGCCGGGATCACACACTTCTCTATGTCCATATATCTGAAGCATTTATGTTTAGATTTAATGTTTCTTGAGGCATGAAACATTGAATTATAACCGGATAAATGTCCTACATTTATGTATTCATTCAGCAGGCACTTTTTCCCCCCAATGTGACTAAGAAGTGAGACAGGATCCAGTACAAGCGCACAGCTTCAGAATCTCGCTCGAGACTACAACAGTGCCATCTGAACTCACAGCCTTCTGGAGGCTAGCACAGAACCTTAAGTTCACTTTGTGTTTCATTTTAATCACTAGCTGGAGATTCACTCAGGACTGTTTGAGATGGTGCCTCGTCAATTTGTAGCACAAACAAGAGTATTTCATTTCAAGAAAGGACTTAAAGGAAAAGTTCAGCCCATAGTTCACCTCCACTTAACACCAAATCAGTGAAAACATGTTTGGTGCCTGACGTATGCTAGTCAAGTTTCTCCTGTTAGCTAACAAGAAATCCGATTCTTTCTTATGTAGAATCTTTTCCTATACACTTGGATCAAACTGATACATGGTTTATGTCACATCTATAAGTCTAGAAACATGAACAAAAGTTTACAATGGAGCTGAATGCTGGAGGCGGCCATCTTGGACAACCGAAATTCCAGGCCTCACGTCCTAATGTCTGGAAATCCGAATTGTAGCAGACAATAATATAGCATGTATTTACAGAAAAAAAAAAAAATCTGAGATAGACTTCTATTACTTGTTAGCTGCTTTAGTGTCGTAGCTCTCAAACACCTCAGACACCAAACATCTTGACTGATTTGCTTCATTTGGGTCAAGGGGAACATTGTTTTTAATTTTTTTATATATTGTTCCTTTAAACTGAAATACAAAGGTTTAGACCTACGGTTGAATATTAATAGCCTGCAGTAGCTTGTCATTCAGGTTTAGAAAACTAAGCACTATATTACTAATGTAGAGAACAGAGAAATTATTGCTAGTCAACACACACAATGGAAAAAAAAATTCTAAATGGTTTATTTATAGAAATTGTAGTAGCTTGTTATTCAATTGAGGTAGCTAAGTAGCTAAGCTACTAGTCTGCCTGAATTCTCCTTTAGCCAAGGACACTTTAGCTACATTATGTTTATTTATTTTAATTTTTTTTGTCAGGCTAAACAGTATCTGGCATTTAAGAGACTTGAACTCGCAACCTTCTGGTCGCTTGCACAGAAGCCAAGCCTTTGTCAAATTCACACCTTTGTTTTAAGTGTATATGTTTTGCTAAATGTTAAATGATTATGCTATTTTTAAGATAATCCATTGTCTATTAAGGAAGATGTGTGTCTGTTTTTTTTTTTCCATCAGTTAACTGTGAAGTAGTTTGCAATTTGAAATGAAAAATAAATTTGATTTCATACAAAAAGATGTGTTTTCTCTTTGCAGATCTTGTGTCCAAAATGCTAGCAAAAATCCTGTCAGGAATTCTGTTGAGCTAGCTCATCTTATAGCTGTGAATATAATAAACATTCATTAATATTACTTTAATCAAACATCTCCTGTCAGAAATCTTGTACGTAAAGTGTATTCTAGCTAGCAAATAGTGAACATTTAGGAATATTACTTAGAAAAATTCTCTCATAAATCTTGTTAGGTTAGATTGTGATAGCAAGCTAGTGTTAGCGATGAAGTTTACAGAACTCTGAAATCCTGTCAGGTTAGCTCAGGGTAGCTAACTAACAAAATGTGCAAAATGCTCAAAATATAATGAATAATTATTAATGATATTAATACAAATTTTATTTTTTTTATCAGAATTACTTCTTATTTTTATTACTACATCTTCTCAAAATTCTTGTCAGGTAAGCTCATGCTAGCTAACTAGTGTTGGTCGTGTCAGACATCCCGTTACCTTATGCTACCTAACTAAAACTGAAATAAAAAAAAATTAAAAAGTACTAGTGAAAATAGTAAATTTAAAGAGTTAATATGAAACTTAAATAGAAAAAAATATTTAATTTTGGCACAAACTACCCTGCACATATTTTAGCTATTTTAGCACCCTGCATTGCAAACAATCACGTTAACAGTGATGTTAACGTGTTAAGCTGTTACAAGTGTTTGATTTATAATATTTTATTATTTTATACATGTTTAATGAAAAAAAAATCATAGTTTGAGCAAATTAACTGGTTTTATGACGCGGGTAGCGATTTCTCTCCGATCCTCTAGGGGGCGCAAAAACTACAAGATCAGTTCGACAGTTGCACAAAGCGAAGAAACGAACGTGTTTCTGTTGCTACGTAACGTCGAATCTCAAATGGTTACAACCCGCCTACACATGCGCACTATCTAGGGTATACAGTGACTACGTAGTAGGCTACATTGTAGTACACTATATGTCGAATAGGGCGCTATTTGGGATCGAGCCTGAGAAATCGCTTATAACAACAGCGCGTTCAAAAAACTTAGTGATGTTTTAGGGATAAATGATAATGGGTAGACAAGAATGGATAAATAATATGATATACTTCCAGGTATGTTTATAGCGTGGGGTAAAATGATTTAATTAAGTAGTTTGCTAACTAGGTATGGCTTAGCTCTTTTCCTTCATAATATAGCTAGCTAGCTTGGCCAAGCAGATTAGTTAGAGTGTTGACTTCCGGTTCTGAGAAATGATGATTTGTGTGTTTCAGGCGCGGTGTCGCGGATATCTGATGAGGAGAGAAGTGAAGTGTGTTCAGGCTGAATATGAGGACATAGTGAGGGAGCTGGAGGGAGGTGTGGAGCACCTGAGCTGGAGAGGACAGCTCATACCCAGACCTCACTTCACTGATGCCGTAAAGTTCATTACACATCATTTCAGCATCAGGAAGGAACCGGTTCTGAGTTGCCATTTAAAAAAGAAAAAAAAGGGGGGCGGAGCTTGTTCTGCAGTGTGTAAACCGAAGTGGCCAAAAATTAAACGTACACAATTTACCCTAGGGGGGGCACAACTGTTGCCTCACACCTCCAGGGTTAAGGGTTCGATTCCTGCCTCAGCCCTGTGTGTGTGTGTGTGTGTGTGTGTGTGTGTGTGTGTGTGTGTGTGTGTGTTCTCCTTGTGCATTAGGGGTTTCCTAATGCCGGTTTCCGGGTACTCCAGTTTCTTCCCCCTGTCCAAAGACATGTATTTTAGTCTGATTGGCATTTCCAAATTGTCCGTAGTGTGTGATTGTGCCCTGCGATGTGTAGGCACCCCGTCCAGTGTGTCCCCCTCGTTGTGCCCCGAGTTCCCTGGTTACGCTCCAGGTTAGTCCACGTTCTCTGTAAGCGGTACAGAGAATGGATGGATGGATAGACAGACAATTTCCCCCTTAACCCGATTGTGGCCGATGAATCAAGACATGATTGGTGTCTGAATAACTAAGGAAAGGTTACAGCTACCAATTTAGCATCGTACAATCATACCTTGGCTTCTTATCACTTAAGAAATTTCCCACGGGTTTCTTCTTTTAGTGTTTGTTACCTTTTTCTGCCTCAGACATCTCTTTTTCAAGATTCAAGATGTTTATTTATCACATACGCAGTTATATGCAGTATATAACTCGCCTAGCCTACTCTTTTCTGTACACTGTACATTTAAATACTAAATTAAAAATCAGAAATAATCTCAGAAGTGGACATATCCATACTGAGGTGTCTGATGGCCTGAAGGAAGAATCTTTTAATACTAGTGGAATTAAAATGAAAATAAAGTACAAAGAATTAACACTGTGCTTAAAGGTAATATTTCTGATTTTTGTCTCATTTATCTCATCAGGACATGGACAGCGCCTTTTTCAGATATCCTCGGCCAAAGATCCAGACCCAGGAATGTCCTGAGGGAGTGGAGGAAGCGAAGGTGCAGGATGAAGCATCTTGCCTTCACTCAGAGCTCCTGGTTCCTGAGAGGGACGAAGAACCGAGTTGTGACCCAGAGAGAGACACCGGTGCACCACCGGGGGGCGATACGGAGCGAGAGGGACTGCGGAGGGACACTGAGGCCGAAACGGCTGCTCTGGTTCTGCAGATGAGCGACAGCTTACTGCAGCATGGTGAGTGTTAGTCTCTTTCACACTTGCATACTTGTACATTAGCAAGTATACTACCACTAGCACACTACTTACATTACTAGGACATTAGCATACTAGCATATTTGCACAGCTGCATACATACTAACACCCTTCTTGATATGTTAGTGCACATTGTGTATACTAGTGTACATTTTGTATATTAAACCCATTATTTATATTCTAGGACCTCTGAATACTAACACAGCTTCACGGTTGCATACTTACAGCCTAGCAGGCTTGCATACTAGAACACTTGCACGCTAACATGCAAGCACACTTGCATGCCATCATACTACTTGCTATATTAGCACACTTCTTGTATACTAAGACACTACTTAGGATGTCTTAGGACACTTGCATACTAGTACCCTACTTGCATACTAGCACCCTACTTGCGTACTAGCACACTTCTTGCATTTTACAACACTTGCATACTAGCACCCTACTTGTATACTAGCACACTTCATGTATACTAAGACATTACGTGCATCTTATGACGCTTGCATACTAGCACACTACTTGCATACTAGCATACTGCTTGCATACTCTCACACTATTTGTGTACTAGCACACTGCTTGCAATACTGGCATATCACATGCATACTAGCACACTTCTTGTATACTAAGACATTACGTGCATCTTATGACGCTTGCATACTAGCACACTACTTGCATACTAGCATACTGCTTGCATACTACAACATTACTCACATCTTAGGACACTTGTATACTAGCACACTTCATGTATACTAAGACATTACTTGCATACTAGTACCCTACTTGCCTACTAGCACACTGCTTGCATACTCTCACACTATTTGTGTACTAGCACACTACTTGCAATACTGGCATATCACATGCATACTAGCACACTTCTTGTATACTAAGACATTACGTGCATCTTATGACACTTGCATACTAGCACGCTACTTGCATAATAGCACACCTCACGTGTACTAGCACAGTTCTTGCGTACTAGCACACTTCTTGTAATCCTAGCACATGCTAGCATACTAGTACATTTGCATACTTACAGATTAGTACACTAACATGCTTGCACACTTGTTTACTAGCATGCTCACATACTATATTATAATACCACCACACTTGCCTGCTAGTACACTACTACACCAGTCCATATTTGCATACTGGTACACTTCTTGTACACTAGCACACTTTTACTGTTGCATAATTGCACACTAGCACACGTGCACGGCTGTATACTCGGGTATGAGCCCTCTTACACACTTCCATGCTTTCACACTAGCATACTAGCACAGCTGCACACTAATATATTCGCACATCTAGTATACTTGCACACTATACATAATGCTAGTATCCATGCACACTATGTAGTACACACTACCACTATACTAGCATACTTGCCTAATAGCACGTGTGTGAAGTGAACACTTGTTTAATAGTACACTAGTATAGGAATAATAACATACTGTGTGTGTGTGTGTGTGTGTGTGTGTGTGTGTTGTCTCTGGCAGCTCCCCCGATGCGCACTCTGCTGAAAGATGTAACACACACTCCTGAGGCTCTGAAGCAGCACAGAAACACTCTGGCCATGGAGCTGCTGTGGATCCAACAGGCCATCGCCAGCAGGAAGAAAGTACGCAGTGGAGATGAAATGTTATTATTGTTATGATGTTTTAAATTGTTTATATGTGCTAAAGTGCTGCGTGATAGAACTTTACTCCGTTCCAAATGTTTTGGTATTGAGGAATCAGTGTCCAGGTAAATATTTGCACTTAAACATCAACAGTTCAAGCAAATATCTGGAACTTTCCGTTTTCGGGAAAAGTGCACCTGTAGTGAATTTTTAATGAAGGAGTTACGATTCAAGCCCATTCAGACTCTCACGTATATCAGTAAAGTACTTAAAAATCACCAAATTATTATTATTATTATTATTATTAATAAGTTACAGCTTTACCTCTGACTGTTACAAAGCACTGACACTGGAGACTCCTTCCATAAATGTTAAATAAACACCTCCTTTTTTTAAAAAAAAATCCGTACAATACACGTCCCTGTGAACGAGCTGTTACTATAGAAACGATAATTGTGTTATTATAACCCTGTGATCTGCACTGATGTCTGAGCTGCTATTGTAGAAAATTAATCAACACCTTCTGACCAATCAGAATCCAGAATTCGACAGAGTTGTGGTATAAGCTGCCTTAGATATATACATTTTTAACAAATCACGGTACACTGCTGTGTGTTGTTGTGCATCACATTGTCCTTGTGTGTCTCCTTTCTTGTATTTTAGTATCTGACCCTGAAGCAGAAGATGGAAACGTCGTAGCGACAAAGGACCTGGAAATGCTGAAAAAGTGGACACTTGACTGTTTAGTGGCTTCACAAGTGACAGTTTAATTGGACATTGACCTTCTTCAGTATATTCTCCTGTCACCTTCTTATTTCTGCTGGAAATAAAAAAAAAAAATTGACGAAAGCAGGATATAAAGAACTCAAAGGCGATTTTATATCGAACCGTTTTTTTTTTAAGACTATGAAGCTAATCTTTAATAAATGCTATTTATTTTGAACGCACTTGATGTCTAGTGAGAATTTTTAGCCATCCATTGCAGGGATTATTTTTGAATAAAATGCGCAGTGTGTGCTCCCTGATGAGAGCGTACGGCTTTTTTGCACACGTTCAGTCCAACAGATTTACGGCTGTATGTCATGCACGCAGTGTGTGCGGCCCACAAATGTGAAAAGTCCCATTTTTGTTTACGTTCTATAAAATAATGCGTGTTGTCTTTAGAAAAGGGCACTAGATATATGTGCGCTGAACCTTTTGTACTTCTGTACGTCTCTCTCTCTCCCTCTCTCCCTCTCTCTTTCCTTCTCCCCCTCTTTTGTTGTTAGCAGTGATCGCTGGCAATGCTGCCATAGCAACCAGGAAACACTCCAGTGTGTGTGTGAGTGAGTGTGTGTGTGTGTGTGTGTGTGTGTGTGTGGGGTAGACACTAAACGCTTGAGCTGGTGAGGAGCACGGGACACTGTAGGAAAGGAGATATATTCAGTCTGATGTTAAAGGTTGTAAGGCTTCTGTGGATGATCTGATATTCTGTAAGTATGAGAGAGAGTGTGTGTGTGAGAGAGAGGAAGAGTGCATGTGAGAGAGAGGAAGAGTGTATGTGAGAGAGGAAGAGTGTGTGTGTGAGAGAGGAAGAGTGTGTGTGAGAGAGGAAGAGTGTGTGAGAGAGAGAGGAAGAGAGTGTGTGTGTATGTGAGAGAGGAAGAGTGTGTGTGTGTGAGAGAGAGAGGAAGAGAGTGTGTGTGTATGTGAGAGAGGAAGAGTGTGTGAGAATGCACTAATGTATAGTGTAGAAATCTCCTCAAGTCTATGGACGATGGTTGTGTGTGGGCTCAGAAAGTGTGTGTGTGTGTGTGTGTGTGTGTGTGTGTGTGTGTGTGTGTGTGTGTGTGTGTTACAGTAGGAAATCAGATTTTGCCCGGGTCAGGCGTGATGGCCTCCAGTGGAGTAACTGCCCTCCTGCCTCCAGTGAAGAGCGTGGTGGTGTACAAGAATGGAGATCCCTTCTTCTCAGGTCTGCCCTTTTCTGCTTCCTGTATATATTAGCGTTGAGTGTAACGGACTCTAGTGCTACTTCCGTGAAGTGTTTCCTGAGTTTATAATTAAAAATGTTAAAACATTGTGTTCTTCTCTGTGTGATCCAGGGAGGAGGTTTATCGTGAACCAGAGGCAGGTCGCCACTATGGAGTCTTTCCTGAACGACGTGACTCTGAGCATCGGAGCCCCGCTGGCCGTGCGTACGCTCTACACGCCACGCCACGGGCACCGCATACCCGACCTGGAGCACCTCCAGCAGGGGGCGCAGTACGTGGCGGCCGGATTCGAGAGGTTCAAGAAGCTCGAGTGAGTGCGGGGGGAATAAATATGAAAATAACAAATATACTCCTTATTCGGGAATAGGGATGGGATGATATACCTGTATCGTGATAATCAGAAATACGATATCTACTTTTTTACAATTTTTAAAAGTTTAACTCTATTCTCTAAGCAAATAATTGCTGCAACATAATATATAATATAATATAACATACTGTTAAATTTCCTTCATAAACCATGATGCGTGGGTTCTCGAGACTTTACCTTAAGCAGAAGTTTTGTAATAAATCTCAAAACCTGTTACTTAAAGCATGCTACTTTTCAGTTATTTTGTATTATTACAATTATTTTTAAATTACGAACCCTCTTGAGTTGGTCAACGTTGCCATGATGTTTCAGAAACTGTGAAACTACGTTGTACGATTAATCATAATTTGAATTGATCAGATTTTACCATCCCCTGTTATTTACTAACAACTGATGCAGTGGCATTTAACTGCATGGACTTCATGTATACAATGGACCCCGGTGCAACACGTGCTTTATAGGACTAGTTTAATAAAAATAACAAAATGTACATTTACTCTTTTCCCATATAGCCGAACAGTTTTGCGCCGGAGTTACGAAGGTAATGTACTAAACATCAGCGTGTAGCTGAAAGCCGGAACGCCGCGGGAGACGTCCATATCGTCTCAGACGTCTTCGGCAATCAGAAGTGCAGTGCAGTTTGGGATCAATCCGCCTCCTAGTTTTCAGTGTCTTTCCGTTCAGTTTGATTTTAAATCTGGACGTTGTCACAAAGCAGATTTGCGGAAATCTGGATTTAGATTAGGCCCCTAATGAGCGACCCAGAGGATGGAACCCGTCGTCTTCTGGGTGACATCAGATTAGTGGGATTATAAATCGTTAGCGTGTGCAGGTGTAGAAGAGTAAAGCAGACTGTGAGTACCGTGTACCGTCTTAGGTACAAATGGACGAAATCCAGGTGTCCAGTGAAGGCCAAAGTTTGAAGCTGGAAGGGCCTGGAAGCGAAGCGGATGACACGAAGTTCTTAAACTTGACGCTGTTTTAGTAAATGGGTCAATTAAATAAGGTTACATAGCTTTGGAGCTTTGGTTTGGAGCATGGATATGAAGACCTTGGCATATATTTATGGTAAAAGCTACATCGTATAAAAGGTTTATGATTTAATTTAGATTTTACGGTGATTCTTCATCAATCCATGGTACACTCCTGTCCTCCTCACGCTGCCAAATATGTGCCAGCGCTGACCAGCAGGATGTCGCAACTTTACAGCTCCGCATTATTCCCCGAATTCACGTTTTGGTGATAAAGTCAAAAGGGCAAACCGACTTCGTGCAAACAAGTCGTCAGGAGTCACAGAAACCAGGCTGTAAAGGAGCCCTTTTCTCCAAACATTACTGCACCGGCGTCGGGGGGTGTTTCTGCACAGGCGTTAATCTGTTTCTCTGCTTTTTATCGCTTTCTCACAGTTATCTGAGTCTGGGGATGAAGAGAGCTCCAGTGGCTCGAACCGGAGACGCCATGCAGGTGAGTGTGTTTTATTATAATTCCATTATATTCATACGCAGCAAGCGCACATTAAAATACGCCTAAGACACCGCCGCTGTTCACTAAAGCCGATTTCTCATCTGGGATATAAACAGGAAACCCTTTTTTAAACTAGAAAATTATCTGAGAGTGTTTCGTGCTTCGCTACCGTACTTTAGTATCAGGTAAGATGGTTCGTACTTCACCTGGATATTACTGAAAATATTCCATATTCAAATTACTGATTATAAATCCCAAAGATCATAAATGTATTTTTCTTTTAAAATTATTTTAATTTATTCAGTAAATTTTTATTACTAATTTTTGATACTAATACACCATGAACGTAACTACATTTATTTTTATTTGTTTTTCCTCATACACGAGGTACAATATAAAAAAAAAAGTGAGATGTAATGCACAGGAAGATGGATAAATTGGAAGACAATGCAAACATGGGTCTAATATCATTCCTCCTTTGAAGTGACAGTTGCGTGTGTGTGTGTGTGTGTGTGTGTGTGTGATATCCGTTCAGTCTTGCTAGCGTTTTTTTCATATGAGGTGTCCTCAGTGCTTGACTCAGACCACATTCTAAGTGTAGGAGGCTGGGTATCTTTGCAGGGTTTGAAGTATCGGTTGTTGCACTGCTGTGATTATAGCGACTGATTACAGAAGTCATGGGTTTTTAATCTGAGGAATCTCAGTATCATCTCCTAAAGGACATTCCCCTGGTGAAAGTGAAAGGTCATATCCAGCCGTCTCTCAAGATATTTCAACACAATTTCCCTAAACGGCCGACTCTTTGTACACTCTCCGAGAATACACATGCCAGTTTCCTGTTAACATTCCAAGTTCAAGTTCAAGTTCAAGTGGAGTTTATTGTCATTTAAGCCATATATAAGTACATAGTGAACGAAACAACGTTTCTCCAGGACCAAGGTGCTACACAAGACAAACAAGGAACAGCACAGAACTACAGGGAACTACATCATTTATTATTAAAGTGCACAAGTGCAGACATGTGCAGACGCACAAGACAGAACAAGACAGTACAATGACTACAGCGCCGACCAGTACGCAGTTCTGTTTAAAGT
>CM074918.1:30189680-30202535 GCA_037576815.1 Pangasius larnaudii | reverse complement strand
AGGCAGTGATGCAGCTGCTCAGGATGCTCTCGATAGTCCCTCTGTAGAACATGGTGAGGATGGAGGGTGGGAGATGTGCTTCCCAGCGTTCGTTATTGCTCAAACTAACCGTTTTATAAAGTAATAATGTTCTGCGTAATGTAATAATACCTGTGTAAAACCTTATACTGGGTAAATGTACCTGGTGCGTCGTTTATATACCTCTCTTTGTTTGCTTATCTGTGTCACTATTAAGGTTTCTTTTCCAAATCAGTCTCAGGTTTTCATATTAACTTTATTTATTTCTTTGTTCATTTGTTTGTTTGTTTATGTTGTGCTTAGTTAATTTATTTCATTTAACCAATTCATTTAAATAATTTCATTATATATTATTTATTATTTTTATTCCATTTATTTAGTTTATTTTTCTGTAAACTTTATCTATTAACTACATTTTTTTTTTATTTTTAATGTACTTATTCAAAACTATGTTTAGGACTAATACACAGCCTTGTTCGTTTTATTATTAATTGAATTAATTCATAAAATGTTGCTTTGATTTATTTATCTATCTTGCTACTCCAGTTAATTTACATTTTTATGAATTAAGTTTTATTTAATCGATTAAATCCTCTGTTTCGAATCAGACCCGTAGCTGTCTGAAGCACGTGTGTGAAGGTTTGGGCCTGAAGTTGATTATTTTCCTGTAACCGCACGTCACGTGGTGTTTTATTCCTCTTACACCACAGCAATTTATTAAAAAATCTATTTATTTATTTTTAAAAAAAACACGTCAGACATTTTATCCATTTATAGTTACATTTAATGATAGCTCCTGATCTCAGTTACGTTATAGTCACGATAATTAGTCACCGTCATCTCTTTTTTTTTTCTCTCCCTTACAGTTAATAAGACAGAAGTATGCAATTTGGCACGTTATCGAGGAACTCATCATGCAGATGTATTTCTATAGAACTGTATATTCATCTGTGCTTCATACGTTGTGTTGTTGTGTTGCTGTGGCTCTGATTATCTGTGTGTGTGTGTGTGTGTGTGTGTGTGTGTGTGTGTGTGTGTGTGTGTGTGTAGGTGTGGTGGAAAGAAAGAAAGAACGCGTCATTATTGTCCTGTCTAACAGTCGGATGGACACAGTGATATCAGAGTATTAAACTTGTCCGGGCATGTCGGAGCTGTAACGTATCCGGGTTTCAGTCAAACTAAAACACTCAGTAGGAGTTCGAGTTCAAGGAGAACTGCGTGATACGGAGCAAAATGTCACGCTGCGGTGATATTTGGCCATGTGATAGCGATTGTAATGTATTTTTACTTTATTAAAACATATCAAAAGGCTTTATATTTGTACAGAATCTCAGAATTGTTTTTTTTTTTTTTTTTTAAATTATGTAATTAGGTCTTTAAAAGATTATTGCACCTTTTATAACAACAATTTTGAAGTGAAAAGGTGACGTCTCTTCAAATATGTCCAAAATATGCACCCTTAAATATCAACTGTAATTATGCTTTCTTCTGAATGGGACAGGGTTTTTCTTTCTTTCTTTCTTTCTTTCTTTCTTTCTTTCTTTCTTTAAAGAAGCTGCTTACTCAGTAAGTATGCTGCCAAATGAAACACAGGGAAAGGGACGATTTTAACGGAGCGCTTATTCTGAATAATGTGGTACATTTTTTTTAAAAAACCAATTATCTCCACATACCTCATTTACTTTGCCCAAAATACGGCGCTTGATGGCTGCATTGCATGTAATAACACCTTTCATTTGGAGCAGCTGAAAATAGTCAGACTTACTGACCAAGTTACGTGGAGCAGCAGAAAATCAGATTCCCAGAAATAAATCAGACGATGATATTAGTGCGCTTTGCACAAAGCACAGTGTTAAATGGTACTAAGACAAAACAAATACTGATTTTGTGTAATGTTTCTGTACTGTGCTTTAAGGTTTCTGCAGGCTAGTTTAGTGTTTGTCCCGTTCGTGTTGCCGCAGTTCGGTCCTGGATCGCTTCAGTTCATAATATAACAATGTAGAAAGCTGTAAAGTTAAAACGTCTCATCACTGCTGGTACGAGAATGCTCATTTTTAGCTAGTGTAGCTTTAGGTTTTATTTATTTATTTATTTATTTTTACTGTGCTAATGCTTTAGCGTAGTTTGTCCTGTTTGGAATGCCGTAGCTCAGAGCAGGATTGCTTGCAAAGCTGAAGTTGTTGCAACAGATTTTTAATTCTTCTGGAAATATAATTCTCTACACACATCCTTAATTTTTATTTTTTTATTTTTTCCCCTTAAACTAGCGTAGCTTTTGGCCTTTTCAGTGGTAGTACCATGTGTACCTTCCCGTAACTCCTGGAGTAGCATGCCTACCGTAAATGCACTAATAAATGTGCATGTTGCAGTTCAGAACAACTGTTAAAAATGGGGTTTAATTCAGAATTCGGACAATACGCTTATCAGACACATTGTAAAGGAAGGTTATGTACTGAATGAATGAACTTTTTCCTCGTCTGTGATCCATGATTCAGAATTTAATACCAGCAGAGGCAGCAGAGTGAAAAGACAATATTCTGTACTATGGGGTGTGATGGGTATTAATTATTTGAATTATTTAAATAACCACTCTGCTAGTACAGACGCTGATTATCCATGCAGCTCTATTTAATCAGCGTCAGAGGTGAAACGAGGTGTTGTGTTTCATTCACAGGAATTCCGCAGACACACTGACAGGATTGTCTTTTGTAGTACTGATTGATTTGAAGGCACATGCGATAGGAGCTGGGTGTTAGGCGAGCGTTAGACGCGTGACGAGACGTCTTTTGTCTGTGATTCGTGATCCGTTCCAGGTTTCCGGTCTGCTTTACACCTTTGTGTTGCCCTCCGCAGGCTAAAGGACTCAGCAGACCCAACGTGTCCGCAAAATGGAGGAAGGTTATAACTCTGCCCTGCATTATACAGTGAGTAACACAGCTCTCTCTCTCTCTCTCTCTCTCTCTCTCACTCTCTCTCTCTCACTCTCTCTCTCTCTCACACACACACACACACACACACACAGCCACAGACATGCAATATGGGTGTACAGAGTGTAAAGGGGCTTCCTGAGTCTTTTATCTTATACTTTATCATTATTTTCATACGCAGTGCCCTCCAGAATTATTGGCACCCTTCATAAAAATGAGCAAAATTTTATATATATATAATATTTTGAATAACAAGAGTTTCTTCGTATAATATCTAACAAAGTTATAGAAGGATTTTAAGCTCCTTTTTATTCTTAGGATTGTGCATATGAATGTCTCTCTTCATTCCAGACCACAGGGTTTGGTTTCTTTGATTTGGAAATAAGTTTCGGGTTCATCGTCTTGTAGAAAGCTCCGTCAGTGGCCAAGTCTGGACTTCCTGGCAGAGGAAGCCATGTTTTGTGCTGAAATATCCCACAGCTCCAAAGCATTCCTGATCCACCACTATATTTAAAGTGCATGCTTTTATTCCTCAGGGCTGTCAGCAATTTTTGCAACATATTTTGGAATATATTTTCAAGAGAAACTACTATTGTTATAAGTGCTATACTTTTTTTTTTTGTTAAAGCAGTTGTTTGGAGAATTAGCGTGATTGTGCAATGTTTATTTTATAAAATCATTTTTATTAAGGGTGCCAATAGTTATAGTTATTATTCATTAATAAATAATAATTACGATCATTTTTCTCATAATAAATACTGTGTTTAATCATTTATACATAAAGCACTTTGGGACTCAGTGAAACATTCAATAGAAATATATATAAAAATAATTAATACTACTGTAAGTTTAATATTATATTTATTACTCGTGCACACACACACACACACACACACACACACACACACACACACATTCCCTCATGCTTATTTTACATCCACTCCTCCCGGTACTCCCGCATGCTGACACACACACACACACACACACACTCACACTCACACACCCCGTCTCTGTGCAGCGTGTTCAGGAACGGAGACGTCCTCAGTCCTGCCATGCGCTTCATCATTCCTCGGAGCCAGCTGAAAAACCTGGAGCAGATCCTCAGCCTGGTCTCGGAGAAAGCCATGCTGCGCACTGGCGCCGTTCGCAGGTAAACACACACCCACGCGTGTGCCCCGTGCAGACTCTTACAGTTGTTTGGGGTTTGTTTTAGCTTTCATTTGACCTTTGACCTCTCAGGCTGTGCACCCTGGACGGCGTGACGGTGACCTCGGCCGAGGAGCTGGAGAGCGGCCAGTGTTACGTAGCCGTCGGTGCCGAACGCTTCAAGAAACTTCCATACGTGGAGCTGCTGCTGAACAAAGCACCGGGAGGCAGTGCAGACAGGTGAGGAAGAGGAGGAGGAGGAGGAGGAGGAAGGTGATGATGGTGGTTTGTAAAGCGGCTGACAGATTTTGATTTGTTTTGTCCGTTCTTTAGACATTACGTCGCAGATCGTGGCCTGCACAGGAGGTCAGAGGTAAAGCAGCACCTTCTCAGGATTACATTTGTAGCTGCACTGAGTGATGTAGATCTAATCCTGTTTATTTTCACGATGTCTCGCAGAACAGGAAGTTTCCTCAAGACAGCAACAGTGACTCCGCCCTCCTTCACTCACCTGAGGTAAGAAGGATCCCATGTGTCTGCAGGATGTGAGCTAGGATTTTTGCACCGTATTCTACATTTTTGACCTCATTCATCTCATTTAAAAGCCCAGACGTTTGCGCGGTGACTGTGAAGTGTTCAGAGTTTAGCCAAATGCTGTGTGTCTCAGAGGGACGGCAGGCGCGTGAAGTCCACGGGAGACGAGGCCGAGCCGGAAGCAGCGAATCTGTCTCAGCCGCTGCAGAGGAGGAGAGAAGGAAGAGGGGAAAGAGAGGAGAGCTCCATATTCTACGCCAAACCCGTCCGAGTGCGCAAACACAGACCCCCACACAGAGCTGTGGCCAGAAACGCAGGTAAGGGCATGGAATGTGTACATATTTAAATAATGATCTTAATATTTAAACATTTAGATTATGTTCATAAAATTTACATTTTCAGTTAAGGGGGTTCCTGGTTGCAAAAGATTGAGGTTTAGTCACCACTCACATATGTAAGAGATACGTATGTTGTATATACAACAATAACCAGATTATCTATGGATAATATACAATGTATATACAGATATATATAGAGAGATAATACAGAATATACAGTATAGAATAGAGATGCAGTAAAAACATCAGTGGCCTAACGGTGTAGCAGGAGGGTGATGGTTGTGAGGAAGAAGCCGTTTCTGGTGCAAACGTTCCTGTATCTCCTCCAGGAAGGAAGGAGGTTGAACAGTTTGGGACTGGGATGAGATGATGTTGGGATGGGATGGGATGGGATGGGATCCCCTGATGATGTTGCGTGCTCTACGTAGACATCTACTCCTGTGAAGATGTTCAGTGGCTGGGGGTTGGGCACCAGTGATGTGTTGGGCGGTTTTCACCACCCTCTGCAGGGATTTCCTTTCAGACATTGTGGAGCTGGAATACCGCACTGTGACGGAGTCGGTCAGGATGCTCTCAACGGTGCAGCGATAGAAACGTGTTGAGATCTGGGGAGACAGATGGACTTTTGTCACTCCCCTCAGGAAGAAAAGATGCTGTTGTGCCCAATTCCTAACCAGAACTGAAGTATTTATGTTGCCAGGACAGATCCTCAGAGATGTGGCCATGCCACGCCTTCTTCATAGGAACTAACAGACTGAGAAGCCGTGCCTTATTCCAGAAATACAGTCCCAAAGGAAACTAATTCAATAACGTTTCTTAGTAATAGATCTTAGTAATAAACAGAGCTGCGTATGTGCTGTGGGTTTTAAAAGAAATAAGAATCTTGTGCGTGTCTCCTGCAGGCCATGCGAGTGTGTTTAAGGGCGTAGGGAGGAGGAGAGAGGAGGTGCGAGGAGCTGAGGAGGTGGCTGACGATGACAGCACGGCTGTGGAGCTTCCTGTAGATCAGGTGGGAGCTCATCTTCACTCACTCTCGACTGACATCCATCAGCTCTTCCCGTCACTCCAGTCTCCACTCATAGCCCTCGTTAATGTCCAAAAGTCTGATGCCATGATTTACTTCATTTGTATGTGTCACTTGCTGAAACAGAACAGCGTTACACGCGTAGTAAACGAAAGAATAAATGGAAAATATGAGCGTAGACATGAGTGTGTCGTGTTTACAAGATAAATAAAACGAAACCCGGTTAAATGCAGTCGGCGTCGGACGTGTTTGTGCTACAAACGTTAATATAAAACCAACCTTGCAGCTGTAACAGTCATAATTTCAAGAAATGTTTTCAGTATTTATTCAGTAACATAATTTAGAAAAATGAAATAAAACACTTTCAAATAGTATAAACGAACCTCTGCAAATTTAGTACCTGCCCTTCAGTCATATTGGTTTACACACGCAATCTCAGTTCCCAGGATGTAAAAGACAGTAAGTCACACTGTAAGTTAATCTGTTTGCATCAACACTGCCATGTATTTTCCATTTTTACACAGAAACGCCCCAAACTGCATGTTTATTAAGGCAAACACACAAACTAGGGTTATTTCGCTTTATTATATCAACTTGATTATCACTGAGGTATCATTGATAATATCATCGAGTTTTCACATTCAAAACGGCAGTAAATTAATTGATTGATTGATTAATTGATTATTTAATTAATGAACTAACTTGGGGGAGACTGGCTACTGTCCATGGTGCTGAATCAGCTGTTGTCACTTACAAGATCCAGTTTTAACAGAATTATCATTTGTGCCGCTTTCAGTAATTAGAAGGCTATAAAATTATAACTTATATTATTTTACACTTCTATAGTTTCTTACAAGAGAAACTATAGAAATTAAAAATAATGATAAATTAAAAACAGCTCATGGTAGTCCTCAGTATGTGAGCTGTGGCCTCGTTCTGTACCTAAAACATGGAGGCAAATAAATGTTAGTGAATTTCTAAAAAAAATAAATAAATAAATAAAAAAGTTTAACTATGGCAATTACAAATACAACCAAAAACACATTTATTTATTGCTGAAACCTTTCCTCAGACTGGCAGATTATGAGAAGCCTCACTGTATGAGGTGATTTATAGTGTCTCGTGGCAGATCATGTTATTGTCTTCTTTTCCAGAGAGTTGCTGAAGTCGTTCAGGACGAGGAACTTGATGAGAGCCAACCAGAAACGACAAATCACATGCGTCAGGTGTGTGTGTGTGTGTGTGTGTGTGTGTGTGTGTGAGAGAGAGAGAGAGATAGAGAGATAGAGAGAGACATTCATTATAGAGCACAATCTTCTGCTCTAATTAACCTCGTTGACGACTTGAGTCCTCTGGCTCACTCAGACAGGAGCACCTGATGAGCACATGACCTCATCTGCACACTCCAGTCCGTCTCCTAGCGACAGAGAGCACAACGTGAAGGAGTACGGGCTGTCTGATGGAGAGACCTCGTTCCCGAGACAGAGCTCTTCTCCGAACGGGGAGACGGAAGAGCAGGACGAGGACGTACTCAGCGAAGACCTGGAACAGGAAAGAGGCCAAGATGATAAAGTGGGTGGAGACAAATGCAGTAATTACAGTAATTAAAAATAAACAAGCTAATTTTTTTTTTTTTGGTGTCAAACTGATTTGAGGAGGTCAAGGAGGAAAGATGATAATCAGAGGAGGAACATGGAGACGGTGAAATATGTAAAAGCATTTTCATAAACGGAAATCAAAATTGCGTACGAAAATAAATTGAATAAAAAAAAAAACAACTAAAAACATACAAACATTAATCATGAAATTGAAAAAAATAAATAAAAAAGATGATGTAAAAAAAAAAAAATTTAAAAAAATCGAAGAAACAATTCATCTCCGCTGCGTGACATTGTAATGTCTGTCACTTGAGCTCTAGTTGGACGAACTGTATCAGAGGAAACGGCAAAAAGTAAGAGCCGTATGAGGATATTTTATTTATTTATCTTATAAAATTATGTATAAAAAAAAAGTATAATGAGATGTAGACACCTCCAGCACCTGTCTGGAAGAAAGAACTGGAAGAAAAAAATGGCAGCAGACAAACAAAAATAAAAAAAGTGAAGGAAATGCACACTGTGATCAAATGCTAAGATGAAGAATAATTTAATGAATAATTTAGTGAATACATACTGTGGCTTTTGCCGGGTTAAAAAGACACTAATGTAAGTCCAGAGGCTCGTCAGGAGTAGTGAGTAGTAGTAAAAGCACAGCAAACATGGCTGCGATATTCAGAGACTCCCTCAATCGAGTTAATGGTAAGGATTAAAGTTGAATTATTTATTCATAGAGGCAGATTACTAGATTATGACATGCCAACTTGGCCAAAATGGCCGAAGCAGCAGATCATGTTGGAGGTGGAGTCATGGTCATGTCGGAGAGGACAGCTTTAATGTGTGTGGCCCACTGAAGAAGCGATCTGAAAATGAAAAACAAAAAAACTTTCGGTTTAAACGAACTAAAATCAAAACTAAAGCAACGCATTACTATTCAAATGAAATAGCAAAATAAAAACACGATACATGAAGCGCTAACTGAATGCAAACTGCAAGCTTTTTAAAAATGAAAACAAATTTAAAGGTGCAGTGGGTAATTATTATTATTATTATTATTATTATTATTATTATTATTATAATATTTTTTTTGCTGCATTTGTAAGGAAAACCTCGACACGCTCAGACACCCCCCCCCCCCCCCCCGCCCCCTTCCTGGTCCCAAATGCTGCTCCACCATCACTTCTGAAACCACTATTGTTTTATGCGTTTCCTTTAAAAGAGGAAAAAAAAGAGAGTGAATTGTTCCGCTTGGGTGGAGGGGGCGGAGGGGGCGGAGTTCATTTCCAGCCCAGAATAAAAATTTTAAACAGACCAAAGACCAAAGCAGAGAAACTAAAGAGATCAGCTGCATAAAAATATTATGACTGTCAGGTTTATTATTTTTTTTCCAGGTTAAGGAACATTTTACAGAACAAAAATTACAGACTGCACCTTTAAAACAATGTAGACTAATTTGCTGAGTAGAAAAAAAAAACACACACACACTCGTTCAATTAATGAATAATTTTATTTATTTATTTATTTTTTTGGCTTTAGCAGAAATGTTAAAGTATAAACATGTTTACTCATTAACTTTTTTTCACAGACCTACAGGAGTTTAGTCGCCTGTACTGACACGGGTTGTTATTTCACTGTGTACTTTGCACGGCGTGTGTGTGTGTGTGTGTGTGTGTGTGTGTGTGTGTGTGTTTCAGGATGGACGTCCTCAGGAAGCTGACGAGCCGGAGACGCAGGACCACGCCCGTCCTCCCTCCTCGTCCTCACAACAGAGAGAGTGACCCAGATAGAAAGTATATATATATATATATATATATATATATATATCAGATACAACCGTAAATAAATACCCCCCATAGTGTGTAAAGTCTAGCTTTTAACCTTAATCATCTCCTCAGCAACGTTCTCCAGACTGTTCCTGATACGTAACATTGTCCGTAACACAATCTCCAGACTGTTCTCTTACAGCTACGTCACGTAGACTTTACGGATCGTGAAGTTATTCGCCCGTGAATGCCTTCGACCGCCGTCATGTGATGACAGACGCTAACGAGACGCTGTTAGCCGATACGGTGCGCGATGAGGTCAGCATCACACACAAAGGAGACAAAAAAGTATCACACCGCCTTTAAATATTCACCTTTCGCTTACGACATATGAGGAGAAAAAAAAAAAAAAAAAAAAAAACGTCGATCTGGGTGCTTGATTAGAATAACGTGAGCTCCGAAATTATTGGCACCCTCTAAGAGAATGCGCAAAAAAATAGTTGACCTTTTCTCTAACGCGACCGCTCTGTCAGAAACCTGGCAAAATAATCACCGGCACCCCAAAAAAATCATTTTAAATAACGGATATTCGATTAGAACAGTCAACTCCAAAACTATTGGCACCCTCTAAGAGAACATGCAAAAATAGCTGTCGAGAAATTACCTTTTTTTTTTTTTTTTTTTTTTTGTCTAACAAAATAGGAACTTATTTTAATAAAAAGTATTTTCTCTCAGAAATGTGGCAAAAATTTGTGACCCCCATAAAATATTTGAAATAAATACAAATTTTTTTTTGCATCAACATAAAAAAATAAATAATAATAATAATAATAATAAAAAAGAGGCTCTCAGGCTCCAAAATCGTTTTATTTGACCAAATATGTAAAAATGTATAAAAAAAAAAAAAAAAAAAAAAAAAAAAAACTGCAAAATTATTGGCACCCTTCAAGAGACCAGGTATTTTTTTTCCTTAAGAGTGTGACCAGATTACTGACACCTAAAAAATTATATTGAAAAATAATTAAATTTTTTAAAAAAAATTGCTGTTCTGGCTCCAGAGATTTGTTGCTTTTGACCAAATATGAAGTTCGTGTGTAAAATCCTTTTGCCGTCATAAAAAAAAAAAAAAAAAAAACAACCAAAAAAACCCAGCCATTTTATCACTAAGAGTTTTCAACAATGATAGCTGTTGACCTGCACAACCATGGATATAAAAATATGTTAATTCGTTAAACATGGATATAAAAAGTACATAAAAAGTACAATTAAGCACAATCATGGCCATCAAAGTTGCTGGATTCACCCTTTAAAATCTGTAATACTGAGATTGGTGCTCATCGTTCACCCCTAACAGCAGACTGCACTGACTTTAAGCCTGATGTTCACGCGCATTAGTGCGTCTTTTGTGTTAGTTTCATGATGAATCAGTAGAAACGTTCAGGAAATGGTACAGAGATCCTGTTTACGTGAAGTCCCGGAGTAAGGAGTGGGATATTTTAGTACTTGTGTAAATTGTTCTGAATCTGCTTCATTTTGAGCCTTGAATAGAATCGCTGTGAAAGTCTGTAGCGTGAACCTGATCCACTCGCAGTCTGAGTTTAACCCTTTACATCCCCCCAGCTTCTTATTCTGTAACTGCAGTGACAGTAACATTAAAGCTACGTAGCTGCGAGAGTGACTCGGGACACACCGACTGCTCCTGCGAGTTTAAGGGGGTTAATGTGAACTTGTGCTTGTGTGTACGGAGTTTCATGGGATTCCCAAACAAATTTAGAAAAATTGTGATTTACTTTTCTTGGACCTATAGATAAAATGTGAAAATTTTATGTCCTCTTATTTCATGTGTACTAATATTCATGTTATATAGTATTAACAATAAACCGACAAAAACGATGAAGAAAAATCCAGTTTGTTTTAACCTGTGAATAATAATAATATCATCACTCATAACACGGCAGGTAATTCAGTGAATTATTCTAATTAATAACAAAAAAAAAAAAACTCTTACACATTTATAGAATATTATTTACAGTAATCAGAGATAAGAGTTTCGATTCCGATTGGTTCTCGGTTTCTCAGTAACACGACCCACTGGTTTTTTTTTTTTTTCCCTTCAGAGAAAAAAGTGAAGCTGTTTATCATTATTTAAGAACTAAAAAAAAATGTAATCAATGGTATTTGCTGTGGCATGCTGTTATAGGAAAATAATCAACTTCCGAGTGGTAACAGGTGGTAACTCCACCTCATCACACCACCCTGTCGTTTATTTATTGTACCATAGCGGCTTGTTTTATTCCTCACATATCACATAATGACATTACAGCTGTGTATTTACACTCAAGTAGTTTTGGTAAGAAACCGGTAAGAAATGGCTCTAGATCATTTTACCAGCATCAGCCAGGACAACTATTTGTTCGTTTTGTTCCCTGAGGTTTACCAGAAAAGTTGTGTAACTGATCAAAAAGCAAAAACAAAAAAAAAAAACCAAAACAATGTAGTGTCTTCCTGCTGAAAAAGGAGTAGAAGTGAGTCTTTGTGTCGTTGTATCTGTGGGGCGTAAAACCAGTCCAGCTGGGAATCAATTCCAAAGCTGGATCTTCTTACATGGACTGGCATAAATCTTACACTCTTTGTTCTCTAGCCCAGTTTCATTTCGCCACATTGGCGTCATCTGGAGATTCATTTTCATGTCCTGGCAAAAAAAAGTTCACCAAAAAAACATTTGTACTTCCAAGATAAAATCTGTTTCGTTCAGAAATCAGCATAAGGACAGTTTGGACTTATTCTAACAGCAGAAGCACATGGAGCCATAAGAGCAAAAAAACGGTCACTCACTAGCTATAAAGTGTTAAATACCAATGCGCTGTAATCCTTGGGCCGTAGAACGGATCTGACTCATGCAGGTCTTGTCTAGATCAAACGTCTAGTAGTAAAAAGAGTGTCTGAACTTGATTAAGCTTGAAGACATTTTTAAGACACTCTAATGGAAATCCATTTATAACACACAGATGGATGTGATTTGTTCAACTAGGACATGACTTTAGTCAATCACAGAGATCCAATGTGTCCTCAGTATGTCTCTGTTACTCATTCTAGCCACCAGAAGTCCCTCCTGGACAGCTTCCAGGCAGGAAAAGTCACACTATATTCAGCTGCAGTCATCCATTTAAGTCGTATGAATGCTAGCACTGTTAATAGTTTGTACGCACATCTAGTTCGTCTTAACAGCAGTGAATACGAATACCAAGAGCCCTCGCTTAAATGAGTGACGAGGAAGGTGCAGATTCAATATTATTTTTTAAAGAAATCAAGGATCTTGTTCCGTATTTAGTAAAGTTAGGCAATAACACTGAGTCGTAATTATTATTATTAGGGTAGTAAGAAATAACTTGCATAAAGACATATTTTAAGAAAGGAAGACGTGGTCATGGTAATATCTACCGCCTTGAAAATTTTCACGTATTTACAACTGGAGAAGTCTGAGGCGAACGACGATGACGTCACATCCCA
>CM074918.1:30152023-30168729 GCA_037576815.1 Pangasius larnaudii | reverse complement strand
ACAGTGCTTCCAACATTATATATATATATATATATATATATATATATATATATAGAGAGAGAGAGAGAGAGAGAGAGAGAGAGGGCATATTTTGACAGGCAGGTCTTATTAACAAAAAAAATAGAAAATGCCCCCAGTGTATGAAGAAAGGTGAATCTGTGGGCTTGTGGCATGCACAGAAACTATGGAAGCTTTCTGGCACGGGTTTTATTCACGGTTGTGCTGGCTCGACAATTTCTTTTTTTAATCTCACAGTGTAAGAGGGTTGAGTTTAAATGAACGCTCGCTCGGGGAAGGCAGGTGCGTCAGGAGGTGTCGTACAGTGCGCCAAGTTTCCTCTTGGACATTCAGCTGTGATTTTTTTTTTTTTCTTCTTTTGAATAAATAAATATCTTAATTTAAGTCATACTTGAAGAGTGAAATTCATTGTGACAGTCACATTAAAGCAGTTGAACGAGCTTGTGTGAGGGTAGCTGTCATGGTATACATGTTTTACACACACACACACACACACACACACACACACACACAAATTGATCTATAAATTCCTTCCTTTTCTTGCCTGAGGAAGAGTTTTCCCTGTGGGGTCAGGAGTGTGTGTGGAAACCCTCCCACGTTTAAAAAAGGTCATGACCTCCAACTGCTCTTCTGAGGAATTCCCTTTAATGGGCCCAGATGGAGGGGAGTGTGTGTGTGTGTGTGTGTGTGTGTGTGAGTGTGAGTGTGAGAGAGAGAGTGAGGAGGTTAGAGTACTTTAGGAAAATAAAACAATATTAAGTACGGAAAATCAATATCGGGACTGAATCTGTGGTCTGGAGAAGAAACATTTGTTTTCCTCGTTCCTGTAACTCTCCTTCGTCCCGATTCTTTTCCTCTACAGGTCAACGTGTACGTGCTGGGAAGAACGTTCCTGGTGTTGGCCAGAGAACTCTGCATCAACGCTCCAGCCATAGGTAAACCTTTCATACATCAGAATTTCTCACACACACACACACACACACACACACACACACACACACACACACACACACACACACACACAGCTGATGCACTGAGTAATTGCTTTGCTCCGAAAAGGTCAGGTGTGTGTGGTGTCTGTGTGAATGCAGTGCTCCTGTTTAGACCTAGGGGGTGCTGTGACACACACACACACACACACACACACACACACACACACACACACACACCTTCCTGTGTCACTTTATATCATCGTATAAAAAGTAGAAAAGCACGCTCATCAGACCATTTAGATCTCCTGTGGCTTATTTTACATTTTATTTTAAGTAACAGATATTTCCAGCCTCTGTTTTCTCTCAGCCAGCGTCAAGCTGTTAAGAAAATAAACGATAAATAAATAAAACACGTTAGAAAGAGACGCGCTTTTCAGAGCAATCCGACGTCACTGTTCACAGGCGGAGTTTTCCGTGTGATAGTAATTCAAAAAAAAAAAAAAAAGGTAAAACGGGTTTAAATTAAGATATACATAATAAAATAATGAGCTTAAAGAAATAAATAAGATTGAAGAGCATTCCTTTGAAAATGTGAGGAGTCCTATTTCTGGAGTTAAACCTTCTTAGACCCCTATAATTCTCTGTGAAATGGACCAGTCCAAATCCTCAGAATGTGTAGAGTCGACTTTGGGAATCTGTCCCACCCTCCGTCGTCTCACGCACACATCTTGGTGTCCTAGTTATGGAATTAGCCGTTCTCTAATCCAGGTCATCTCTGAAATGGACTGGTCCAAATCCTCATGTGTAGAAGAAAACTTGAGGAATTTGCCCTCCTCGTTTCTGTCCCAGTGTCGTCAGTCCGGAGAACGTAATCACTCGTACCTCTTACTGTCCTATTTCATAGCGTCCTAGTTATGTAATCGAGTAATCGAGTTATGTAATCCTCAAATCCAGGTCCGTGATGGACCGTTCCAAGTCCTCACGTGTAGAAGACGAGTTCTGGGATCTGCCCCGCCTCCACCCCCGTCCCGTTGGTGCTGTCGGACGAGCTCTGGAACTGGAAGGTGACTTTTCCGCAGCGGACCTCCGTCATGCCGTCTTGTCCGAAGTAGCTAAGCTCGGTTCCGTCCAGAACGGCGCTGACAGTGTAGAAAATGTCCGGTTCCACCTGCACCGGCTGCTCGAAAAACACGACAAATGCTGAGCTCGAACCGTCCGATACGAACTTGGTCAACCTCTGTGCAAGCATCTCTTCCTGTCTCTTCAGCTCGATCTGGACACCGTACTCACATTCCCGTTCGCTGGATCCGTAAAGTCCAAGTCCAGCCATGAAAAGGCGCCGATCAGCCGCGAACCTGATGCTGTCACACCGTCCTTGGTATCGCCATTGATTGCTCCGGTACGCCGATGACCGGAACCGGCTGCATCGCCGCGGCTCGAGCCCCGTCCTCGGCGACACGGGAAACTCCAGCCTCGGTTTCTCAGCTGCGGTGAACCAAAGGAAGATATCGCGTGTCTCCTGCGGGGTCAGGAAGTCAAACTGCGCCACACCATTAGCAAACTCCGCTAGCGTCATGGCAGGGAAGCGTAAAAGGTGCAGCGCTTCACCTAGTACGGCTCGCTTGTTTGAAGCCGCGGCGCTCGTGCCACGCCGCTGGCACTCTGCCTCAGCCCACGCCAGTGCCGCCTGCAGCACGGCAGGTTCGTTAGCGTTTAGCGAGTCGCGTCGCAGGACGCTCTCTAACGTCCCCGGGTCGATTTGGAGGAAGCCGTCGGATCTTAGCGCCAGCTCAGTCTGGGCGTCGATGACCCGCCAGCAGCTCTGCGCCAGCTCGGACTCGTCCAGCGCGTGACAGTGAGAGAGCAGCGCAAAAGCGTTACCCGCTTCCAGCCTCGACTCCAGGAAGCGCGCGCAAGCGCTAACCAGCGCCGACACGAGGTACTTCTTGGCTGCGTAGAGTGTCCCCACGACTGTATCCGAACTGAGCTCGATCTCATCGCTGTACAAGTACCTAGAAGGACAAAGGAGAGGACAAAGACAGAGTTAAAAAAAAAAAACGTGGACCGGCCCAGAAACATTAAAACGCTGCAGTGTTTCAGAGTCCTCTGATGAAAACCACAGTCTCTGGTTGCACGGTTATTGCACCAGGGATTTATTTTTTTCGTATCGTCCCTTAAGCCTCGTTATACGACAGGCTCTTTAATGAACGTAGCTGATGCGTTTCCGACAGATAGAAAAGTGATCATCTTGCCCTGAGCCTCGTTCCTGCTGCCCTAAGTCATCTTTCCTACCCATTTCAAGGCAGATCACACATCAGTCAAGTCGAGTAGCAGAGAAATAAGAGGGCAGATCCGCTGAGGCATTAGTGCTCCAGCCTCAATTGCTGGCCGGACAGCAGGGTAACGCTGTTATTTTTAAACCAGCGGTGATTAGGGAGTCTTACTTCAGCAGGATTAAAAAAGCAGCCGGTTCCACATCTGGTATCTGGATCTCGGAGTCTCCCTCGGCAAGGTCGCCGTAAAACATGGCGCTGAAAACAGAGCTCCCGACAGCCAGGACGTACTGAATAAAAGAGAGAGAGAAAGAATCAGTGAACAAAGTGAATGAAACTCTGAACTACTGAGGAAACTATGAAAACGTTCTGATTTTAGAAGAAGTGATATTCTTGGTTTTCTGATCGGCCCGATTTGGTTTCCTAGTGCAGAAAACACATTTGCGTGTACGTGTACGCGTACGTGTGCGTGCACGTGGCGAAAGGGTGGATCCGCAGACTTCCTGCAGTTGAGTCGAATCGGGATTGAATCGTGTTTTCGTTGCAATCAGAGCGTGGTTGTTTTGGTCCACACCCAAATGGACCACACTGAGGAGTCGCCTGATGTTCACTGTTTTTTCTGACGTCCCTTTCTGTATGATAGTTAACTAAATTAAAGGCGTTCGTGTTTTCTGCTTATAGCAAAAAAAAAAAAAAGTCTCACCATCTTGAATCTTTCTCGCTTTACATTCCAGTCTAGCTCTAGGAAGCAGCGGCGTGACGGCCGCGAGTGTCGTCACACTGTTCTGTATCGAATGATGTCATCAGCTATCTATGTCTAACGCACTGATCTTCCTCTTCTGACGCACGTGAGCGGATCGTCATCCAGACAGGACAAATCTGAAGGAAACCTCAAGCTCTTTAAACAAACCTTATGCGCCGGGACTTTCTGTGCCGCTTCCGGTGGACCGACGATGAAGTGCACATCTGCCATGTGTTCGTTATTGAACATCACCGCGTTCCTGAACGGAGGAAAAAAAAAAAAAGAACAAGAGAATGTTTTTTTTGATGATAAGAAGTCGGACATAATAATCAACACTGCAGGATCATAAGAAAAACTGCTAGTCGTAAATACATAATAAATAATTGCTAACTGATGATAAGATAATGATGAGTTACTATTTAAAAGCGGTAATGATGAATATCATTAAAACGAATACTTAAAAACAGCAGTAGCTAATAGTAACACAGCTAATAAACAAATATAAGTATTAGCCTGTAATAATATTAATAGTACTGATTTTGCTGTAATAGTGTCAATATTAGTATCATGAATGTTACTAATGGTTAGAATATCAATAATAAATAGATACTACTATTATGACTACTACAATTTATATATATATATATATATGTATTAAAATATGCATTTAGTACTAATTAGAACTAATAGAGTTTAGTATTTTATTGTAAATACTAGTTTTTATTAGAACATCAATAACTGCTAAGTGAGAGTGATTGTGAAATTGAGCACCGCCTAACAACAACAACAGTAATAACAACAACAACAGTAATAACAACAACAACAACAGTAATAACAATAATAACAACAACAACAGTAATAATAATAATAACAACAATAACATCAGCATGCAGACTCAGAATAAGTGCTGATTTCTCGGTACCTGTCGCGGAGGTTGGTGTGTGTGTGAACCCGCTGTGTGTGTGTTTCTCCGGCGCGGTTCTCCTCCGCGGTGCTGTCGCTCTGCTCCGCCGGGCTGCGGCGCTCCTCCTCGGGCAGAGTCAGTGCGGAGCTCCCGCTGTTCCCGGTGACCTCCTGCAGCTCCGCGGCGGGTTTCATCTTCCTCAGGGACGCGGCGCCGGCGGTCAGGCAGGTCGGCGCTCTGCCGGAGCCCTTTGCGGCTTTCCTGGACTTTTTGAGCGCCGCAGGCAGCAAGAGGAAGAACGTGAGTCCCTTCATGATGCGGCCGTGATGCCCGCATGACTCCTCCGCTATGACCGGAAAACTCCGCGGTCTGCTCCACTCTCCCTCCGCCGCCTCCAGCCGCACCGTCCCGCTCCCAAACGCCTTACTTCTCATCGCATCGTCTTCGGGGACAAATCCTTTCTTAAAAAAAATAAATAAATAAACTCCTTATAAAGTCTTGAAAATGAAAAAGTTGAAAGCGCTCATTATAAATAGCGAGTTGAAATGAAAACGCCTGCGTTGCTTAGTTACGCTTAACGGCTTTCCCGAATGCGGAGCTCCAGCGATATGACTGATTTTAGTGTTGGGATAGCCACGCCCTTGCCCCGCCCACCCCTGGGTTGCACCAATGAAATGAAAGTGCTGCTGATGCGCCGGTTGTTTACCGTGCGCGTGCGACTTTGTGTACTGCGTAGTGCGCATGCGCATCTGTCTCCGTCGCTCTGATGAATGTGAACGTAAACTGTTTATTCTAAATAATAATAATTATTATTATATATTTTAAACGTTTTTTTCGTAAACCGCTAAGAACATAGTGCACGATATGAATACTAAATGTATAGAAATATAATTATACTGGAAACAAACTTATGTACTACTTTTGAATAGTTTTATATTAATATAATTTTATAATTGACTCTTGTGTATTTGTCATTTTAACAAAAACTGTATATAGTATTTGTATTTATATTCGTCCCTGTTCACTGGATGTTCTAAGCCTTGCTTTCTGATTTATGAATAAGAGATCCACTGTGGTGGAGGATTACTGATTAAAGGATCCCATTAACACTGAATCAATCATCGTTCACATGTCAACGACCGTCGTTACGTCGCCGCAGGAAATTCATCAGTATCAGTAAATAATACCAGGCCAAAATAGTTGTAAAATAGGTCAGTTCTGCTGCTTCCTTGCCACCTATATAGGCCACTATATGGGTCAAACCTGGATTTTTTTTTCAGACTTGCATTGGAAATGAATGCACAATGTACTCTTCTCCTTATTTTTCCTTTTGTTCTGCTGTCTGAGACGTCGCACATCTGCTCATTACGCTTGACTCAGCTGAGTACAGCTCATGGTTCACTGACAAAAAAAATCATGTGACAAATGATGTAACATGATGATATGGGAATAGGTTTGTGTGTATGTCTCCTTGTGAGACGATGTAATGTGCATCATAATTCAAACAGTGCAGTGTATGAAAGATTCATTTAAAATAGCCAGCAATTTAATAAGATCAAGAGCTGTTTTAACCGGATACAGCGCAATACGATGTGATTCAGTATTGTGTGAGAGAGATATAGAGGCTATATTTCTCATATAATACATTACAATCATCCCCTTCACATTTTGATAAATATATACATTATATATAGCAGTATATATCAATCTAAAGGACATTTGCCCTTTTCAGATTCTTTGACCTTTTTAAGGACGTACACTATTTCTAGCAGTGTTAGGTTTGAGGAGTGGAAAGCCACAAGCCGCGCCTCTTTTACATCGACCGATGGACACTAAGGCCAAATCCTACACCTCTGTGTGTGTGTGTGTGTGTGTGTGTGTGTGTGTGTGTGTGGTTGCAGATCCGTGTCTGTACATCCCCCGCTTCGCCCACATGTTGGAGTTTGGCGAGAAGAGCCACGAGGTGTCCATGACGGCGCTGAGACTCGTGCAGAGGATGAAGAGGGACTGGATGCACACGGGACGAAGGCCTTCGGGTCTCTGTGGAGCAGGTAACCATGGCAACGTCAGGTAGCAAAGGGCGCCGATAAACACTCGCGTGCACGCGCACACAAAACAAAGAAGCGCACGCGTATGCATAAGGACAGCGTGCTAACCGCATCTTGATATGTCATAAACACTGTGATGTGTAAAAGATGCACATAATATCATTCTAAAAACTTTCACTGGGTTTGAGTGACACATAGGCCACGCCTATTTCACTGTGACTGACTGACACACAGGCCACGCCCATTTCACTGTGACTGACTGACTGACTGACACGGAGGCCACGCCTCCTTCAGCTTCAAAGCTGCTTTTCCATGCTTGAGTAGTTCTATAAAAATAAAAGTTACATTACCATTCGGTGTTGTTGACAGTTCAGTTGTTGCTGCGTTCCTAATGTACAGGAAACAGCTGTGATTGGTTACCTGTGGCAACAAGATAGTGTGGGCGTGGCTTTTTACACTTTTGATCATTTTAAAAATGACGAGCTTGGCCCGAAGTGTGAAATTAATATAACTCAGACAGAATACTGGTTTAAAATATTTATCTCTGCTGTTCTCAGTTCATATCGCACTGTTCTGCTTCCGTGCCACTTCATTTAGATAACTTTTTTTTTTAGCTCTCATACATGGAGCTGCTGATGTTATTGGACTTTCCAGGAATTATTCCCACACAGCCTCATTAATTAAGTCCATGCGAGAGCCTGAGCTCGTTGGGGGAAAACTAGCTCCTGCTTGGTTTGTCAGCGTTACTGTGGCAATAATGAGACAGCGAGATGATTGTATCTACAAATACCAAATGTAAATCATCTTTGTGGAGAGGGTTTTTTTTTTTTTTTAAAATAGCATACATATTTTATTTTATTACACAGAAATAGGTATATCTGAGTAGTTTCGCTGGTGGGGTTTGAAGAGCGTTCAGCCCGAGCGCTTGTTTAAGCAGTTAGAGGATGCAGGTTAGGAGGCTCAGTGGCAACCCTCTCGTGATTTTTCTCAGCTCTCACATCGTATCCCTCTGAGCTATAATGAGAATACGTTCCTCCTCCTTTCCTGTCAGTTTTTCGTTTTTTGATCTCTCTCCCCCGTCATCACTCTCTGTCCTGGTTTTCTGCCTGAATAATTCACGCGACATTAATGTTTCAGGAGCCGTGCTCAGTGATGGGAAGAGCCAGTTTAGGGGAGTTCACTTCATGGTGAGAGACCAAATACAAGAGGGTGAGACAGATTGAGAGACAGAAAGAGAGAGAGAGAGAGAGAGAGAGAGAGAGAGAGAGAGAGAGAGATATGATGGGGTTTCTGTCCTGCTCTGTTTTTTTTTTTTTTTTGTCTCATTGAGACATGAAAGCCTGCGTCTGTATAAAAAATCTTATAAAGAATGCTGATGATTTTTGTCTCAGTCTCTTTAGAAGTGTGTGATTGACCGGTTGCTTGTCTTGTTGCTCGTCACGATACTTAACTGTACAGCAGTTGATAGAATGTGTTTTTTTTTTTGTTTTTTTTTTTTGCTGAATTGCTTAAAATGTGTCGTATTTCAACAGGCAGGGAGTTTGACATGAGCAAATACGGGAAAGGCCCAGAAGAGAAGCAGTACGGTTTCATAGACTTGGAGACTTGCTTTTTATTTTATTAATTAATTTCTTTATTTTTAACATTTTTGTACAGCTATATGAAGAAATTTTCTTTGCTCGTGACCTCTACTTTAAAATGTGTCCTATGGTAATTGTTTATTTCCCCGCACATGACTGAGTCACTTTAACTCCTTCCAGTAAATAGTTTAATCTAAAGTTTGTAGAGGAAGTTGGCGAATGAACGTTGGTTACTGTAGTAGCTTTTATGTACTCTTTAGAAAAGTAATACTATTTTTAATAGATATATTAACAGTAAGGTATGTGTGTGTTTATGGGTTACAGCTCTGCTGGTCGCCGCACGTATGCATGACTTCCGTCGCACCATCAAAGACGTGATCGGTGTTGTTAAAGTGTGTGAGGCCACGCTGAGGAAGAGGTCAGGTCATTAAACACGCATACACTCCTGCCTATATCTCTCATGAGCAATAATACTAATAAGTTATCCTACGTCCATCTCCGTATTTATGTTAAATCACTGGAATTTGATCCGCTAATTGCTAATCATGTGATGCCATCATTAACCCTTTCTAACCTTTAACATAAAGTACCGATTACACAGTTGTTATTGTAGCTACTCAAGTTCGCTAGCAGGCTAGATAATGTCCCTAAATTATGTTGTGCAATTAAGTTCTGCATTTATTGCTAAACCGTACACCAAAGCAAAAAGGAGAAAACGCACACTAGTCGTAAGGTCACATGATACAGTTTGCGATTAGCTCCGCCCCCTTACTGACCCATGAACACCTGTCACTCGACATCACATACTACTTCAACCCCCGAAGGCTAAGACGCCATGTAACCGCGCCACCTCTTTCCTGACACGCCCCTTTGTGCCGTGATTGACAGGCTGAGTGAGTTTGAGGACACGCCAACCAGCGAGCTGACCATCGACGAGTTCATGAGGGTGGATCTGGATCAGGAATGTGACCCGCCCTCCTTTAAAGACGGACAGAGGAAGCTCCGGCTGCAGAAGGTGCCTCAGAGACCTGAGCTTATAATATAATATAATACACAGATAATAGAATGCATAGTCACTTAATAAAGAACATTCGTTATTGCTGTGCATTAGAGAGATGTTAGAGGCTGTTTTATTGGCTGTTATATTCCTGTGTAGCGGTTAAACCTCTCAGCCTGCGAAGTTCAGTCAGAAATGAACTGGACGCGATTTCCAGCTTTACACTAAAAGTAGTCAGAGACAGAAGACAGATATGAGGCTAATGTGGCTAACAAATAATGGAAGCTTATAGCTACCGGTTTAGCACTGTGCAAACTTCATGTCGAAATCATCACACACTCTTTTAAATAGATATCATTTTATTCAGAATCATCATATGTACGTAAACAGTTTTTATTCCGTATTTCTTTTTTAAGTGAAACTCTATTATTAGTCCAATCACTTCTAACCTACAACTTCAAACTTTAGGCCACGCCCCCTGCGTGAGTCCGATGCTGGTGTGCAGTGACAGCAAACTGAGCGCTGAGGAAGAACGCGATTTGGCTTAATGATAGCGCTTCTGTGACGTCCTTTTTTTTTAAATAGACGTTCACTTTGTAGGCTAAAAGTATGCAGCTATAAGCTTCCCCTACTACTGCCTTCAATGCAGAGCTAAAGGAGTAAATGTCAGACAGCTGACTGATCAGCTTTAGGGTTAAAGGGGAAAATTGTGTCATTTTTTTGGCTGAAATGTTACCTTAAGGTGAGTGTGTGTGTGTGTGTGTGTGTGTTATGAATTAATATCGAGTGTGTTAGGGAGCTGTTTTGCTCATCAGGTGGAGACAGAAGTGTGTCTTTGTTTTCCTGCAGATCGAGGAGGAACTGGCTAAGAAGATCGACGATGTTCAGGGTACAGTAATGCATTTGTAAAAAGGATACGTGTGTGTGTTACGGTGAATAACAGGTTCACTCAGCATGTGTGTGTGTGTGTGTGTGTGTGTGTGTGTGTGTGTGTGCAGGTGAAATCTCTGGCTATCAGGATGAGATTGAAATGGAGCTGGAGAGCAGTCGACCAAAATCCAGAGGGATCTTTGCAGCTTATGCAAAAAATGGTATATATATATATAAATATACACACACACAAACACACACACACACCGACACACACACCCACACACACACACACACACACACACACTCACAGAGCGCATTTCCAGTCTCACGTCTCACATTACACTCTGCTTTAACACCTCATCTTTATCGACGTGTCCTGTGAAAGCGTTTTTATTGTGTTACGCTGCGGAAGCGTCCGTCTTCACTCTGCTCTCCACTTTCACATGTTTCTGTTGACGCCAGCTCAATCTCGGCCCAATTAACACTTCATTACAGAAAGCCGCGATGGCCGTCCTCATGTTTGACAGTGATAGCTGGAGAGGGCTAATTATTAGGCGCTCGTGTGTGTGTGTGTGTAAATGTGTGTCGATGTGTAGCCGTGTTGTTGGTAATGATTGACTCTCCACACAGCTGAGCTTTGAATAAAAGGCCAAATAAAGCAGGATTCCTGGTTTAATTAAAAAAGCCCCATCGTTAAGCTCATTAACTGAGCCGTAACGACGTACTTAATCACTCACAGTAACAATACGCAGTGGCACGGCTGAATGGAGCAAATGTCAGTGATGACACCGGCGTGGCGTTTCATTCTCTGATGATCTACTCTGCTGAGTTCCAATAAACTAATTAACAGGAGAAGGTTAATGATGCTGCTTTTCATTATTAGGGACATTTTTTCCCCCCTCTTTTTTCAAAAAATATTTTAAAGCAACAGTTCACAGTTCAGCTCGAGACATGTTTGCGTTTTTGTTTTATTTTATTTATTTTTCATCCCGTTTTTTCCATATTTGTTCATTTTGCTAATCTCCATCCACTAGCTATCTCTCTCCTGACATCTCACCTTCGTCTAAGACGCACTGCATCTTCTTGAAATTGCCGCTCTTGCTACATTACAGAGCAGCTGAGCAAATGGAGGAAAGCGCTATCTGCCCTCTTCCACATACATGAGCTGAAAGACACAGAGTAAGCCCCGCCCACCTAGAGAGCAGGGCCTTGCTTGGCTTTGGCATATTCAGGATTTGAACTTGCGAGCTCGTGGTAATAGGGGGAACGCGTTTCTGTTGCGCCACTTTATGTTAGCTTCTTTAGTTTTGCTAAATATAGCTAACAAATAATGGAAGCCACTACTTTTATAACCCTTTTCCAGACGACGATCTTGATGACGAGGGCGAGGATGAAGACCTGCGTGCGGCGGCGTCTCAGCTGAACAAAGACCTGCCCGGCATCAGCGACGGAGAGGAGCAGTGCGATGATGAGCGACAGGAAGCGAGAGAGGAAGAGCGAGACTCTCAGCCCAAGCGTCCGTCTCTGGAGGCTCTGCTCGGGCCGCTGCCCACCGCCGCCAGCCTCGGCCTGTCCGACTCCATCCACAAGTGCGTGGGAGAGGAGAAGGAGAACGAGAACGGTGAGGAGCGACGTCTCGGCGTTCACACTTCACACTCGGCGCAGTTCAGTTCTCATTTTTGTAGTCTGACTGAGCCATCGGTGCCATCACCGTAGACGTTTTCCGTACTTCGTTATTGCTGATCTCTTCTACATCGTCCATATGACATTATCCATATTACATAAAGTAGAATCTTAGATAAATTGAAAACCAGCCAATCAGTAATGCAGTAACAAATAGCTGATTGGATGTTATGGTGTTTTCGAATGTAGCTCATGAACTCATGGTTTCAACATGCTAATTATAAGCTAGCTAATGAACAAAGCTAGCAATTTAGCTAGCAAATAATTAGGTTTTTATATACAGATAATGGAAAGGCGCAGCGATGGAGAAAAGCATCAGGACAAAAGACAAAAGTATCAGGAATATCAACATTTCCCTCAGATGTGATGGTGAATTGCTAGGAAAAGACTCTATAGCGCTAATATCACGCTGTAATTATAAATAACGTCGCCCACAAACTCGACTTCCATCCCATGGATTCTGCCATTTTGAGAAACGTTTTGAGAAGCATAATAAGAGCACTCAGAATATGTTGACTTGCGAGGTCGTGAGTATCACATGAGTGGGTGGTTGGTGTGGAATACACGAGTACGCATGTTAAACACATGACAGTGTTTAAAATCAGAGAGAGATTCAAATCGTTTGGTTTTACATCATCCTCCATTTTTTAAAAACTGAATAAAAAAAAATGTGTTCTTTATGTTACATGTGTTACAATAGTATTTAATTACATTTAAAGTTCTTAGATGATTAACGGATTAGCATAAACCTCACAGATTAGCGCACGGTGTGTGAGCAGGCAGCTACTCCTGTCAGCGGCTGTGGAGGCGGAGCCGGCGTTCTGATTGGCCGTGCGTGACCGTTATCAGGTCTTTTGATTGGCTGCTCGGTTTGCAGTGTCTTTCATTAACCCCTGTGCTCTTTGAAGCAGTGAGTGCGCACAGCACACTGTCATTAGTGCCTTCTCTTTCATCCACCCACCTTGTGTGTTTGTGTGTGTGTGTGTGTGTGTGTGTGTGTGTACACGTGTGTGTGTGTGGTTAGCGTAGGCTGAGGCAGCCCACAGAAAACTCATTACTCTTGTTAAAAGGGTGGACCGCTGCGTGCTTTCAGTCCGATTAGACCCGCAACGATCGTTCATCAATCCGTCAGCCGGGGCAGAGCGGAAAATCAGGAAACGCTCCGTAAAAAAACAAGCAGATGTTTCAGTTCGAGCTCGAGCCGCGTCTCTGAGGCGTCCGGTGGAGTCTTAAAAACTGCTGAGAATTAAAATATAATAGCGTTTTAATACTTCTTAAATCAAGAATTCATTATTTAAAATTATTCCGAGTTAGCTCGTTATAACATCCTCAGATGAAGGTGAATTCCATCTGATTGGGAGCGGTTTGGGTTCAGTGTAAACGAGCTTTGCGTTCTCTTTGGCAGAACAGGATTATGGGATTGCCCAGGCTGTGAAGGACGCCTCAGTCCAGATTTAGGAGGCAGGCCGATGTTATCTCTTACAGACGCTGCCTAAAATGCTGAACACACATGCATGCTCAGCGACCTCCTGAAGCATCCACGATACTGTGCTTTATAAATATTGCGATGCATATCGTGTACCCGATTATCGGGACACACCTACACGTGAGAGCGAAAATATATTTCCAGGGTGAGAGGAACATGTGCTGTACATCTCTGTGAACACCATCGTGTGTCTGGTGTCAAGTCTGAAATGGAGTTTTGAATCCTTTGGTCTTTAAAATGGAAATGGAGTGAAGAAATTTATAGAAGGGTGGAGAGCAAAGGGCATTATCAGTGTAGGCCTGGTTCTAAGTGTGTGTGTGTGTGTGTGTGTGTGTGTGTGTGTTCTTTCTTAGAGTTTCTCAGAACTCTTCAGTCAGTATTTTCGTCTGGTCCTAAGGCCGACTGTCTCTTGAGATAATTTTTTTTAAAGCTGAGCCTTCCCTCCATCCCTTAGTTAGATAAGTTTGTTTGTGTGTGTGTGTGTGTGTGTGTGTGTGTGTGTGTGTGTGTGTGTGTGTGTGTTGGGTGGATCAGTTACGGTGTGTTTGTGTAGGCAGTTCTTGGTGGATCCTGTGTGGTATTTAAAGCTCTGAACCGTCAGATTGGTCTGGTGTCTTTAATCTCTTTCTCTTTCTCTCTCTCTCTGTGTGTGTGTGTGTGTGTGTGTGTGTGTGTGTGTGTGTGTGTTTGGGGATTGAGATAGGATAAAGTGTCATGAGGGCGCGACCTTCAGGGATATTTTAGGGCACTTTCATTTTCTGGTATTCTTCAGAGAGATATACACACACACACACACACACACACACACACACTCGCACACATGCAAGATTTAATTTTGAAATATTAATAGTAAATTGTAAATTGTTAAAGTGTAAAATGTTTAGATTTTTGTGTTTGCTTTAGCTTGGTTTATTTTTTGGGTGTTTTTGGGTACCTGTGATATTCCATAATTACGCTGTTTTTCGGGGCCGTAGAGTAACTTGGAAGTTGGACGCCTCCGTGAAAGGGTGTGTTTCGTTGTAACATTAGCGACCACGAGTTTATGATGCGTTTACTTTCTGAAAGCGGTGAAGCGGAGGTGTGTGAGCGGCCGTGCTGACATGACGACATGCGCTAAACTCGGGGTTGAGGAAACTATTCCGACTTTCCGAGTTGGAATTCCAAGCTGAGGGGACGTTTTCTTGCGTTTTTGCTAATCCGTGTGACTAGCTGTAGTAGAACACAGCAGGAATTAGCGCTACCTGTTAGCTTGGTGCTAATCGAATCGAATCGCTTGGCGGTGATCAAACAGAATCTGCGTTTAATGTGAAATAAACGTTTTCAGCGTTAAATATTGCTCTAACAGAAATGAGAGGATTTGATTAATTTACTAAGGATCAGGGACAGACTGCATCTCATTCACACACACACACACATCTGTAGAGATAACACACACACACACACACACACACACACACACACACACACACAGCATGAGGGTAACTGCCCATCTGGCCTTTTAAACACGAAGCTCAAACATCTGCTCACAACCCTGACTGACAATCAATACACACAATGAATGTCATCCACTGTCCCTCCCCCTGTCTATCTCCCTCCCCCGTCTATCTCTCTCCCCCTGTCTATCTCTCTCCCCTGTCTATCTCTCTCCCCCTGTCTATCTCTCTCCCCTGTCTATCTCTCTCCCCCTGTCTATCTCTCTCCCCCTGTCTGTCTCTCTCCCCTGTCTATCTCCCTCCCCCTGTCTATCTCTCTCCCCCTGTCTATCTCTCTCCCCCTGTCTGTTTCTCTCCCCCTGTCTATCTCTCTCCCCCTGTCTGTCTCTCTCCCTCTGTCTATCTCTCTGTCTGTCTGTCTCTCTGTCTGTTTCTTACTCTGTCTGTCTTTCTGTCTCTATTTCCTGCCACGTTTTCTCTCTCTCTCTCTGGACAGATGGATAGAGTTTTATTAGGAGCATGAGGGGGTCAGGTCACTAATTACACACTCACCATCTCTCTCTCTCTCTCTCTCTCACACACACACACACACACACACACACACACACACACTCATCACATGCTTATTATAGAGATGCACACACACACGCACACACTGTGCTAAACCTGCTACACACACCCACAGAGAGAGAGAAGTACAGGCGAAAATGAGAGAGAGAGAGAGAGAGAGAGAGAGAGAGACATACATACAGGCAGAGGGAAAGAATAAAAAAAGAGAAAAGAGAGGGAAACAATGAAAAAGAAAGAATGAGGGAATAAGTCAGAGAGAGATAAAGGGAGAAAGAATAAAAGTAAAAGAAGGAAACAATACAAAAGCAATAAAGAATGAAATAAAGAGGAAAACAGAATGAAACAAAGAAAAGCAAAGGAAACGGAATGAGTGAGAGACAGAGAAAGAACAAAAAAGTGAAATAAGAAAATAGACAGAAACGAAGAGAGAAGGAAGGAATGAGAGAAAACAGAGGGAAAGAGAGTTCAGAGAGAGAGAGAGAGAGAGAGAGATGCCATCATCTCATTGCCTCTTGTTGCTGATCAAAAAGAGACGTGAGAGCAAACAGGAAAGTGTGACCATCTGTCCACACACACACACACACACACACACTCTCTCACACTCACACACACACACACACACACACACACACACATACACACTCACTCACTCACTCACACACACTGCTCCTGGTCATTGTTTGAGCTGTCCGCCTTCTGAAGGAATTACATCACATTACACAACACACTGCTAGAGTTTCATACACGTGTGCAGATACACACACACACACACACACACACACACACACACACACAAAAGAGCTCTCCAGGCTTTCTGCATTCCGACTGAGCAGCTGTTTGACTTTAAATGGGATGAGAGACAAAGCAGGGTGTGGTCATGCTGGGATGAAGTGAACCCTGAACTCTGGAGAGTGTGTGTGTGTGTGTGTGTGTGTGTGTGTGTGTGTGTGTGTGTGTGTGAGGAATCAGTTACTGTATACTAACACTGTTAAATTAAACCAATCTCTTTTAATTTTGATTAAATCACACTTTGTCTCTTTGTCTCATTTAAGCAGCACATTCTTCCTTTTGTTATTGTTCTGTTTTAGAGAGAGAGAGAGCGAGAGAGAACGAGTGTGTGTGTGTGTGTGTGTGTGTGTGTCTTTTACAGCAGGGAGGCTCTTCTTC
>CM074918.1:30144523-30147023 GCA_037576815.1 Pangasius larnaudii | reverse complement strand
AGAAGAAGGTGAAGTATTTTCTTCTTAATTATTCTTTAACGCAAGACTTAGCAAAGCACTTAGGATCTTTGTGTGTGTGTGTGTGTGTGTGTGTGTGTGTGTGTGTGTGTGTGTGCATATAACGGTTCACTGTTCCTCTTTCACAGCCGAGGAAACAGGCTCAGAGGCGAGCACCGATCAACGCCAGCACGGCCGACGAGGCCATTGAGAAGATGCTGGAGCAGAAACGGATCTCCAGTAAGATCAACTACGACGTCCTGAAGGACCTGAACGTGAAGGACGTGAAGAGCCCGCCGCCCGAGCTGAAGGAGTCTCCGGGCCGCGCCACGCAGAGGAGGACACCGTCAGCGCGCCCCCGCAGAGTCAACGAGCTCTCGGCCAGTCTGGCAACGCCAGCCAGCAACTTCGGCAAGAGGTACGGTGTTTATCACACACACTGGCGCACTGTCCGCGACGTCCCTCTGTCTCATCCCATGTACTTGAGTGTGTGGTACGTGATCATACTACATATCGTGCTGTCCAAACTTCCACATTTCTACTGATTTATTATTTTTTTTAAACTCAAAAGTGTACGGTTTAAACTTTATACCTTTAAGTTGCGTCTGTGATGAAGCAGCTCTTTGACTTTGACCGGTTTGTGTGTAAAACCCGGGCGTAGATTGAAACCGCAGCACCTTCAGCTGGCTCCGCCCCTTCCTCTACGTGGAACACCACACGTGGGGCAGCGGTGGCTGAACGGTTAAGGCTCTGGGTTACTGATCCGAAGGTCGGGGGTTCAAGCCCCAACACTGCCAGGCTGCCACTGATGGGCCCTTGAGTAAGGCCCTTAACTACAACTGCCCCAGGGGTGCCGTAACACGGCCGACCCTGCGCTCTGACCCCAGCTTCCTAGCAAGATGGGATATGCCAAAACTGCCTTTCATTGTCTCTGTACTTGTACTCTGTACAATGACAATAAAGTTTTCATCTAATCTAATCTAATCTAATCTAATCTAATCTAACAAGCTGCAACCTGAGTACACACTGAGTACACACTTTTGCACACTTCTGTGGACTCTCACAAACTACTCTCATTAAAAGTATGCGACGTGTGCTGTTTGAGAATCGAGTGAAACCTTGTGATGCAGCGACTCGTAGCTAGAAGTGTAACTAAGTGTTTGTTCTAAAAGTGATATTTTATATAATAGACAAATCACAGGTGGCACTTTGTTGGTTGTCGGCGGCTGAATCTTAAACAGTGTGCTGTTTGGTATAGAGTGCACTACGTAGGGTCCAACATTATTTTATATTTTAAATGAACGTATTTTATGCATTAAACAGGCCACAGAAATCACATACAGTATGTGATGTGAATAAAAATGGCGGATAGAAAATAGGTGAGAAAACATCACTGTACGTAACTTAAGTAATAATAATAATAATAATAATAATAATCTGACAGTAAAATTCACGATAATATCATAAACCCTGATAAAATTATAAATAACTGTCATGATATAAATGTCATATCAGCAGTTGGCCAGTTTGTGAAGTGCTGTCTGTGACTGGAGAAGATAACAGCAGGTCTTCCTTCACTTTCATACACACACACACACACACACACACACACACACACACACACACACACACACACTCTCTTTCCCCCTGCAATTGTGATGAAGCGGTACTAATCTCCTCACGTGGGTGCCGAACAGCGGAAAATTGTTCGGTCACTTGGTAGTCTTTGGCTTAAGCTTTACTGCAGAGGCATAACACAAGCTCTGTCTCTCTCTCACACACACACACACCTGCACACAAACAAACACAGACGCACAAACACGGCTTCATGCCGAGTTAATTGAGTTGGTGAGGCAGTTTTTCTTGTGAACTCTCAGTGCTGATGCAGTCAGCTGTTCTCTCAAATGCCCTCTCTCTCTCTCTCTCTCTCTCTCTCTCTCTCGCCCTCTCTCTCTCTCTCTCTCTCTTTCTCTCTCTCCCTCTCTCTCTCTCTCTCTATACCTTTTTCCTCTGCATTTTCTCTTTTGCGCTCTACATTTCTCTCTCTCTCTCTCCCTCTCATATGCTCTCGGACTCCTTCTGTTTATAATGTGTTATAAGCTCAGGGGTACGTGTGTGTGTGTGTGTGTGTGTGTGTGTGTGTGTGTGTGTGTGTGTGTGTGCGGACACACAGTAGTCCAGCCCAGTCTATATTTAGTGTGTAAGGGGCGAGTGTTTTGAAGTTACACCACACACACACACACACACACACACACACACACAGACTGTGGGGTAAACCCCAATGTTTTCCCACAAGGGTGTGTGTGTGTGTGTGTGTGTGTGTGTGTGTGTGTGTGTGTGTGTTTAGCCCTTTAGTGAAGAGCACATATCGTTGTAATGATACGTAGATGAGAGACATGAGACAGAGGAATCACGAAGACAGTAACACCTGTGTGTGTGTGTGTGTGTGTGTGTGTGTGTGTGTGTGTGTGTGTGTGTGTGTGTGTGTGAGAGAGAGAGAGAG
>CM074918.1:30133805-30144423 GCA_037576815.1 Pangasius larnaudii | reverse complement strand
AAGCTTTAAGTCCACATGAAACTTTCTCTTTTTCTTTCTCTTAAGCTCACTCTCTCTTCCTTTCCTCTCTTTCTTTTTCATCATTCCTCCCTTTCTCATCATCTCTCTCCTTCTCTCTGTCCCCTCATCTCTCCTTTCCTCACTTTGTCCATCTGTCTTTCTCCTCATCTCTGTCCATCTCTCTGTCCATCTCTCTCGTTCTCTCTCTTCATCTCTCGCTCTCAACTGAATGGTTGATGTGAATGGAGTGTGTTGTTAAATCATTCATTATAAAAGTAGCCTGCTTTTTCTGAATGGACACACACACACACGCGCACACACGCGCACACACGCGCACACACACACACACACACACAAACACAGTAATGCATGGTGGTACATCACTGCTCATTCTTCCTGGTGCATTCAGTATTTATTTAATTTATTCCTTCACTCGGCTTCACTCCTGCATCGTGCCGTGCTTTACTTTATACCTCTTTAATGTTCTTCTCTCTCTCTCTCTCTCTCTCTCTCTCTCTCTTATTCCTACCTTTATCCCTTCATCTTTGCTCCCTTTATTTTTTTCTTTCAGTTCCCTGCTATTTACATCTCCCCACCCTCCTCCTTCTCCTCCTTCTCTCTTTCTTTCATCAGGAAAACCTGCTCTTCACTGATTCCAGCCTTCTTTTTTTCTTTCATCCTGCACCCTTTCATCCCCTCATCCCTTCCTCTGTCCATCTCTCTCTCTCTCTTTCTCTCTCCCCCTTTCTCTCTCTCTGTGATGAGGAAATTGTAAAATCACAGATTATTCAGACCAGCTGCACAGTTTGACTGGTGTTTATTAAAAGGATGCCCTTGATATCAATAGTTTGTTGCGTAATGTGTCCCTCGACACATCTACATCGTTCACAGCAAACTTTATCTCTTAAGTGTTTTTTTTTTTTCTTTTTTCAACAAATTTCAAATTAAATTTAAAGAACAGAAGTGGCACTTTTGCCTGAATGGCTCAAAAGACCCCAAACGGACATCATGAATTTTCTGCGACCCTCTTACATTATTTATTTTATTCCAGATTTATAATTTAGGATTATTGTAACATTTGAATATTTTATCACGTGTCAGTAACGTGTGTGAGATAAGTGACCGAAAAGCAAAGGAATATTCTGTGCACTGAATTACAGGTCTAGAGAGAAGCGAGCTTCCAATTTCTTGACTTTTATTTTCCTTTTCAAAGAGTCAGGAGGCGGGTCTTGAAAGAGCGGTTTCTCGTTTGTGCTGTCGGAACCAAGCTACATAAGGAATAACATTGCCGACTAGGAGAAACCAAAGAAATCACGCCCTCAACTGGGAATTCTTCTCAACATCAAATCAGCATGGCTGCTCACAGCATGAACAGTAAACACAGCAACATTTTCTACTTTAAAGTGAGTTGTACTGTAAATTCTGTTGCAGGAAAAAGCTTTTGCGTTGGTTATTCATGAAAAAAATCTTCATCTTTTTCGCCGGTATAGACAAACACAATCTGTCTAAAGTGACACCACACAAACAGTAGCACTTTTCAAGTGTTTGCCGAGCACATTGTGGAATCAGAGTCACAGAGCAGGCTGGAAAAAGTAAGTGAACTGTTTCAAGTGTTTCCTGTAGCTGCTTGTAAGACTGGCACAACGATGAGGAGGAATTTTGGACCATTGCTCACTACGGAACAGCCTCCTTCGGGTCACGCCACGGCATCTCACCTGGGTTAAGGTCAGGACTCGGACTTGGCCATTCTTTAGTCGACTTCCTTGTGTGCTTTGGGTCACTGTCTTGTTCCATCAGCCGTCCTCTCTTTTGAATTCATCGTCCCGTCAGTGATTGCAGGGTGTCCAGGCCCTGAGGCAGCAAAGCAGCTCCAAACCATGATGCACCCTACACCATGCTTCACAGCTGGGATGAGGTCTTGGTGTTAGTGAGCAGTACCTTTTTTCCACCAAACATAGCGTTGTGCACTTTTGTCTCATCTGTCCACAGAACATTTTCCCACAACTTTTTTGGCAAACTTCAGATGCGCCACAGAAGTGGTATCTTTCCATCCTTCCAAAGACTTGCGCAGTTTGTAGAGTTTTCTGCAGGTCCTTTGCTTTTACCATTGGGTTCTTTTCACCTCTTTCAGGATTGGTGTGATCTTCGCCCACTCCTAAGGAGAGTAACGACAGTCCTGAATTTCCTCCATTTGCAGACATTTTGTCTTATCGCACCTTAATGAACACCCAGGTCTTTAGAAATGCTTTTGTGGCCTTTTCCATCTCTGAACATCTCTGTAATGCGTCTTCTCAGGTCCTGTGAAAGGTGTGTGTCTTTGTTTAAAGTGCAGAGCAGCTTCGCAACCCACATTTCCAATCTCGGTTAGCTTTTGGAGAAGCTAGCACAGAGGTTCACTTACTTATTACTCAGTGTGCTTGATAAAGATCTGAAAACTGCTACCTCACAAACTTTTTCACAAACTGTAGAAGAATTTGATTGATCAACATACAGACACATGATCGTTTGTTAAATCCATAATTAAGCAATATCGCACGAGCAAGAGTGCAGTTATACTGAATATCGGCACGGCTGCGATTGGCCGCAGGTACGAGCCGCTGGGTGATGTTCAGTGCGACCGCGAGTGAGATGTTGCTTTTATGCACCAGTTCTATAAACAAGAAATTAACATCGAGTGACTGATATTTCAGAAACAATACGGCTAAATGTTCTTGTTTTTGCTTCGCTAGTGGAAATAGATCCCGAAGGAGCCGCACCCACTTTACAGCACGTCAGCTAGCTGGCTAGCTAACACACATTGATTATTACACTCCTGTTAAAGGCTCTTCTGGAGAAACTGTCTTCCCTTCTTCCTGTTCAGCTTCATCTGATCTAATAATAATAATAATAATAATAAATAATAATAATAATAGTAATATTGTATTCTCTCTCTCTCTCTCTCTCTCTCTCTCTCTCTCTCTCTCCTCCACTCTCATTTTTTTCTTTTGATACATCTCTTTCTCTGCCTGTTCTCTTTATTAGTGTCTCTCTCGTTGTTTTTTTCTCTCTCTGACTCCCCCCCCCCTCAATTTCTCTCTTTACGTAATTCACTTCAAGGTGCTTTAGATTTGTATCTATCTACATAAATCTGTCTCTTTCTCTCTCCCTCTGTTTCTCGCTCTGTGATTCCTCCCCTCCCTCACACCCTCTCTCTTTCTCCCCCTTCTCTCTCTCTCTCTCTCTCTCTCTCTCTCCCTCTCTCTCTCTTTCTTTCTTACATTCTCATTTTATACATCTCTCACTGTGTCTTTTTTTTTTTTTATCGCAATTAATGTCTCACTCACTCTCTGTCTGTCTGTCTCTCTCTCTCTCTCTCTCTCTCTCTCTTTCTCCCTGTCTCTCTCAGGAGAGTTAAAGCTAACGGCAGTAAGCTGATTAAGAGAGAAAAGCTCAGAGAGAGAGAGAGAGAGAGAGAGAGAGAGAGAGACTAGCATCTGATGAATGCTTTATACCAGAAGACAGAAAGTTGCGAAGTTTGTCCTACTTGCAAAGTTTGTCCTCTGTGCTCTTTTGTGTGTGTGTGTGTGTGTGTGTGTGTGTGTGTGAGACATATGTATGTATGACTTTGGTTCAATGAAAAAAAGCAGAGTGTAATTAAATTCATTACTGTTTTTGTTTATTTATCATCCACATGGACACAAGGTTTTTTGTAGATTTGCTTGATGTCATTTTTTCAGTTGAAACACTAATAACACACCAAGAACATTTAAAGTGCCGCGAGTTCACACTCTGTATCTGTTCTTCATGTTATTGGTATATTTACTGCTAGTACATCGTTGCTTTCCCTCAGAGGTTAAAAGTCATCTTCTGCATTAACTGTTAAAGCTGAGACTAGGCTCTGTGTGTGTGTGTGTGTGTGTGTGTGTGTGTGTGTGTGTGTGTGTGTGTGTGTGTGTGCGCGCGCAGATTGTTTAGCACCTAGCAACTTTCTTGGCTTCAGTCTTGTGCTTCATTTCCCAGAATGCACTCCAGCATTAATAAATGTGTGTGTTTGTGTGTGTGTGTGTGTTTGAAAGAGAGAGAGAGAGAGAGAGAGAGAGAGACAGGCATGCTTTCTGAGAATGTGTGAGACTTTTAATGAGTCGATAGACATACATCAGACTTCCTGGGAGTGTGATGCATCTGGTGGAAAGCTCTGTGTGTGTGTGTGTGTGTGTGTGTGTGTGTGTGCGCGTGTGTGCGCGTGTGTGCGCGTGTGTGTGTGTGTGTGTGTGTGTGAGGGAGAGAGAGAGAGAGAGAGAGAGAGAATAAAGAGCCAAATCCCAGGGAGATCTGAGCTTCTGCATTTGCACTCGCCGTCTGATTAAATCCGAGTCTGATGTGTTTTCTTTATCACACACACATTCGCATATCTTACAGTCTGTGGAATAATAATTAGCTCGTTAGCGCCGTGTGCAAAAAAAACAAACAAACAAAGTGTGTATTAATTCCATATCAGCTCATTAGCATATGTTTACTCAGTAATGTATTATTTGTTTGTTCTGTAGTCTGTCAGTTTCTCTGATTTAAAAAAAAAAAAAAAAGCGAAGCATTAATTATAATCAGGGTTTTAAAGAGGAAAGTGGTGATGTAGCTCGGCGGGTAAAGGAGTAGCGCAGAATAAAATGTAACGTTACACACTGCTAGCGGAAGCACATGGCCTCCAGTTTAGCATCGTGTCTAAATCAGCTCACTTAAACATACATGTCATTCGCGTTGTATCCTGGGTGATGAAACGAATCGAGTTTTGATGCGCGTGGAGATGGCTTGGGGATCTGATTCGGCGAGCTGTTCTGTGGTGGCTTCGGGGCTGCGGTTGCCGCGAGCGGTTTTTGCACTCGGGTCTTCATCAGCGGACGGTGGATAGATTGAACAAACCGGACTTGTTGTGAAAGCTGTGATGAATTTACTGGTTGCGTAATCGCACTATTTGTCCATGTAGTACGCAGTTACAGAAGGGAATGATTTATAATCGCACTATCCGTTACCATTGTCACCCAGATGAGGACGGGGTCCCTTCTGAGTCTGGTTCCTCTCAAGGTTCCTTCCTCATATCGTCTCAGGGAGTTTTTCCTCACCGCCGTCGCCTCTGGCTCCATCATTAGGGATAAATTCACACATTTACTGTTAAAAGTGCTGTACAAATAAAATTGAATTGAATTGAGTTTTGGAAATGCTGTTGTTTGTGTGTGTGTGTGTGTGTGTGTGTGTGTGTGTGTGTGTGTGTGTGTGTGTGCGTGCTCCAGGTTACGGCCACTGATCTCGGCACAGCCGGCTAAGAAGCCAGTCCTGGATCAGGTGCGTATGTTTTGGCTCCTCTGTCTGCAACCACTACTCTTCTACTGATCCCAGATCAGGCGTATTCACGTTAAAGCACTCTGGCATTTCATAGAAAACGTTATGAAGTTTATTATTGAACTGTTCTCAGATCAGTAACCACTTTGGATTGGGTTAAATTTTAAAATACAAAGAGGGGAGGAGAGGAAGAACAAAGCCTTTATTTGTCACGTATACACTACAGCACAGTGAAATTCTTTAATTTAATATAATTTGATTTAACGTCTTGAGCAGCTGCACCAAACTCCACGATCACCGCTCTGTCGGCGATCTAAAGTCGGTTGTGGTGTTAAACGTCGGCTGGGATTTTTTTGTGTTTCAGTCTTATGTTGCGTTCACAGCTGTGTTAAATATCAGGGAGTGATGTGCGCATGCATAACGTGACCAAAGCCATGTGCTCATACTTGGTGATGCTACACCAAAAAAAAAAAATACAACTGTTCTAGCAAACAGAATGGCACTGAAGTGGGAATAACGGGAAGTTTTCCTACGATCCCAAATCATATGACGTGACTTGCGATCTCTCTGGACTACACCAAGTCGTCGCAGGTTTATGACCTTCTTTGCAGAATTCTTCTCTCACTACAAAAGCTAGGAATTGTGATGTCGTTTTATGTTGTATAGAGTTATATTTCGTTAAACTGGGTGTGCTTTCTTGTGTAGCTGGTGTCTGAGACTCCAGACGCCCCTGCGGCGGCTACCCACAATGCCGTGGTGGTGGAGAGCGGGCCTGTAGCGTATGAAGACCCGGGAGAGGAGGAGGAGGAGGAAGAGGAGGAGCAGTGCGTCAGTGCCATGCAGCTCATGGGAGGAGACGGTCAGTCAGCGCACAGTTTAACCTCTACACAGTTTAATCACGTGTCCGTTATCGCTCGGACGATATATCGCGATGTAAAAACCACGATACACTTCAGCGGTTTATCTGTTCTGATTTTTCGGTTTTTGTTTTGTTTTGTTTTTGTTTTTTGCAGATTACGGCTATGATTTTGACGACGATGATTGACTTTAGTGCCGCTGTGTGTAAGCGGGATGGACTGCTAAAGACACAAGCTGCTAACACTGAACCCACACACACACACACACACACACACACGCACATGCACACACACTACTGCTGCTGCCTTATACTTGAAGAAACAGTATTGTTTTTTTACTCACACACTGTGACTATAATGCTGCTGATATTAGACGTAATGCATTCATACGTGTGTCTGATTACTATGAAATGTTTGTGTGTGTGTGTTTTATCCCTAATAAGGTCCAATTAGTGAGGCAGGGAGCATAGAACAATCTTCAGCTTGTGTGACGTCTCTGTGGTGTGTGTGTGTGTGTGTGTGTGTGTGAGAGAGAGAGAGAGAGAGCTTCTTGTAATTGTATTAGTGTGACATACATAGAGCTGAGTGATGGCTCCTGGCCATGTGCATCTAAATGGATTAGACTTTAATGTTTTGTGTGTGTGTGTGTGGGTGGGTGTGTGTGGGTTGTGTGTGTGTGTGTGTGTGTGTGTGTGTGTGGGTGGATGGATGGGTGCATATGTGGGTGTGGGTGGGTGGGTTGTGTGTGTTTGTGTGTGTGTGTGTGTGTGTGTGTGTGTGTGTAGTAGCCAAAGACAAGTGTGTTCAAAATGCCAGAGTCTTTCAACATTATGGAAAGCTTTGCTCTTGCTCTCTCTCTCTCTCTCTCTCTCTCTGTGTGTGTGTGTGTGTGTGTGTGTGTGTGTGTGTGTGTGTGTGTGCTATGCTGCTAATCCAGAGCAGTTGGATTCAAGTTTCTAACAGGTTCATATTGTGTATCTTTTTTTTTTTTCTTTTTTTTTTTTTTTTTTTTAATTTTTGTTAATTTAGTGACACCATGAACATGATTTTGATCAGGTGCTTTGACTACAGGTGTGATTATTATTATTATTATTATTATTATTATTATTATTATTACAGGTTAGTGCTGTGTTTTTTTTAAGCTGCTCTGTGGTTATTTATTTTTTTCACAGTCTTGCCTTTGTGACTTTCCTTAGACAGAATGACAAAATCATAACCAGAGTGCAATAAAAAAAAAAGTAACTTTGACGTGTAGGGAATATTACTGATATGTGCGTGGATTCCCCGGGCACGAGCCGAATATACGAGAGTGAGTTAAAACGAAAACATAAATTATAATCAAAATGATTTTTTAAAAAAGAGGAATCCAGACACTCGTCAAGCGCTGGAACGAAATGGAGTTCATGCAGAAAAATGCAGCGTAACGTTTAATATAAAGAATGTTAACATGAGCAAAAAAAGCAGACAAGGTGGAGCTGGAAGACCCGGGCGTTTTATTTAGCTAACGTTACAGTACGGAGCTGTTGCTATGGTTACGTCTCAGACTTGCGTCTCGCTCTGATCTCGCGCTCTAGCTTCTAAACGATGGCTTTCTGCTTTCTGTGTGTTGGGTGGAGCAATAAGCTAAGGTCGTCACGGTGACCAGGTTCGAATACAAACGGGTGGTGTTCGAATAAATACAGCTTGTGACTGGTACAGCTTTTATTCCGTAGCCCAGAGATCCACGTAGCCGCCTCCTGACGACGTTCTGAAGCCTCGGTGGTGATGACGCGCACGCTGAGTTGTGTTATTTATTATATGACATGTCCGGAGAGAATATTACATATTACTCATATTACATATATTACATATATTACCGCAAAGTGCTAAAGGAAAATCCGTACAGAGAGCAGAGGAATGTAAAACGTGCGGAAAGAAAAGTGCTGCCTGTACGGTGTGAATATAATTTTCAGAAATGCATCTGAAGTATTAAAATTGAACGTTTCTGAAACTGTGTTTGGAAATGCTGTGCTGTTGTTTACTGTTTATACGGATGAATCCGGCTCACCACAACCACCACGTCCTCGATTCTTGTCCTCTAACAGCACCACACGGAGTCTCTGTGGAATTAGTTACTGCCTCTCTCTCTCTCTCTCTCTCTCTCTCTCTCTCTCTCTCAAGAGAATGAAGGATTCATGTAAATCATTCCTGCTGCTTCAGGAGCCTCAGTATATCATTATACTCTAAGATACAATCATTTCTGAAAACTCAAGTGCTGTTACTTAGCTGCCTCTTAATTTGGTCACGTTGCTCCCTCTAGTGGTCATTAACAGTAAATACAGACAGCGACCCCTGTACACTACCTGCATAAAATAAAATAAAATAAAATAAAATAGTCTTGTCTTGACTATGAACAATTATATCTAACGTTTCATAGTATGAGATTATAATAAATCAGATGTAAGACTGTTCAGTCTGATGCTTTTACTCCTTTTTAAGCTTTAAATTAATTTTGTTGTATTGACAGATCATGTCCCTTCTTTCAAAAAAGAAATGCTTGAAATGATAAAAAAGGACAAGATTATGTCATGCTTTATTTTAGTAATAAACCTAAGTAAGTAGGTTTAATTATCATATATTTGGTTTATTAGAATCTTATAACAGGAAATACTACATATATTAGACTCTATTTGAGATATTTCCGCTTGCTGAGATGATATTTTTGTGCTGTGTTTCAACTTTTTGCGAATTTTGAACATGAACATTTTTGACATGAAACTAACATGAGACAAATTATTCTCGTGAGATGATGATCGGTATCCAATAAAAACTGGTATGTGGCTGTATGTTTTAAATATTAATCAGTAAGTAAAATGCACACACACACACACACACACACACACGACTGAGTGGACTGGCAGCCGAGCATAAGTCTGATGTCAGTCTAAGACGTAGAAGCTCCTCAGCATGCTATTAATTAGATAAACAGTACACAACTGGACATTAAGCATCAGTGTTGTACATTCGAGTCTGTATTTCATACCAGAAATGTACCTGATTGTGTAGATTAAAAATCAGCCGGGTGCAGACGCAGCTTTTAATCATTTTTAATTATTATTTTTTTTTAAATGGATGAACGTTTCATGCCTTCTGGGTTTATCAGAACACGAGAAAGAATGTGTACAGGAAAGTAAAGGATCTACATAGTATAACACATTATTCTGGGAAAAAAAAATTGATCATAACACAGAATGCCAAAATCATATTTACAAAATCCTAAACTGATCTTTTTTTTTTTTTTTTGCTTGAACAGCTGAGATTTGTTTTTTCTGTCCTTCTCTCGAATGGCCACTAGAGGGGGCTGATACTTATGGAAAAAGAGTTGCACTTCTCCTAGTAAAACAAAAACATTAAACATTGTTTTAAAATCACACACAGCGTTGTGCTTGAGCAGTGAGGAATGATTTCCTCACTTCCTGGAATTGTATAGACTGGTTTTCCTATAAAATCGACTGAGAGTGTAGAAGAACTCTGGTAATTGTTATAGACTGAAAACATGCCAGTTTTTGTGTTTCCACTCAGTTCCTGTGTCCTTTCCTCTCACATCAGACCTGCTGGATTGAGCAAACCTGAAGAATATAAACAACACTGAAATGTTATGAATGTGGGAGGCTCCACGATCTCTGACCCTGTCCCCAGGAGGAACTCTTACTCTCTCCAGTGGAGGCACAATATTAGTAGGGTGGGAGCCAATACTTTTGAAACAGGTGTTTTGTAATAAATTTAAAAAAAAAATTGGTTATGCTTAAAATGTCTTGTGTATAAAGCAAGTCCAAAATGTCACTACTGTAGTATGCATGACTGACTCCATGAAGGCCTGGTTGTAATATTCTGTTATATAAAAGTGTGTGTGTGTGTGTGTGTGTGTGTGTGTGTGTGTGTGTGTGTGTGTTATTACAGGTGTCTGTAAGTGTGATGTTCAGCTCAGCTTTAGTCTGATGTGATTTTCTATGGACAACACACACACACACACACACACACACAGAAAAATCAAACCACTTCAGGAGTTGCAGTTGTGTCTGAAGGTCTCTTTTCAAGAGCCGCTTGTCTTACAGTGAGGAATAAAACACTCCGTGTTGTGCTGTTATAGTAAAATAATCAGCGATGCGGCGGGGTAGTAAAGCGGAGTTACTATTAGCAACTCTGAAGTTTTAATAAAATAAACTCTGTTTGTTTTCCCTTAACAGCACGTCCAAAAGTGTTTTATTCCTCTTACACCACAGCAATTTGCCAAGAATTGCTACTTTTAGTAAAAAAAAAAAAAAAAAACCAACACGTACTTTTTAATCCATTTAATGTTGCGGAAACGTCGGTGAAACAAGTCACTTCCTGTTCTCACTTACGTTACAGCAGCGACAAACACGCGTTCGCTCACCAGCCTCTCGCCTCGCCTCGCCTCGCCTCGCCTC
>CM074918.1:30101178-30133705 GCA_037576815.1 Pangasius larnaudii | reverse complement strand
TTCTCACTTACGTTACAGCAGCGACAAACACGCGTTCGCTCACCAGCCTCTCGCCTCGCCTCGCCTCGCCTCGCCTCATCAGCTTGCCGTGTTATTGAGAAACCACAATACAGCGTAAACGTCTCTGTCCTGAAGATACGAGAAAACTTCACGTTCCAGCTTTACCTCTGACTGTTACAACGCTCTGACACTGGAGACTCCTTCCATAATTAAACGAACACCTCCTTACAGAAAAACTTTTGCAGAGCGTTCGCTGTACAAGTCCCTGTGAATGAGCTGTTACTATAGCGACGATAACCTGTTAGAACAAGTGCGTTAATATAAACCTGTGATCTGCAGCTGCGCTACAGTCAGAGCTGCTGTTAGAGAAAACTAATCAACACCTTCCGACCAATCAGAATCCAGAATTCAACAGCACTGCGGTACAAGATCGACTGATCTCTCTCTCTCTCTCTCTCTCTCTCTCTCTCTCTGCACACACAGAACACAGAAGAACGTGTGTGTGTGTGTGTGTGTGTGTGTGTGTAAAACCAGCTCCCTACAAGTCAGCTCGTGTATAATTACTATGTTACACATTGTTGTAGGAACTGTAGGAACATCTATTTAGTCCGATGCACAGAAACAAACACGAAACTGCTGCTGACACACATATACACACACACACACACACTCCTACTGACTCAGTGCTTTAATAAACGCATTATACACACGTTATACACACGTTATAAACACTGTGATGTGGCGTATTTTAATTGGACTACTCAGGCTCTCCCTTCTACATTTCATTCATTTCTCTTACGACCAGAGGTTTTGTTATTATAATGTTTTCCGTCCCTTGTGTGTGTGAATGTGATGTCCACACAAAGACATAAATACACACACACACACACACACACACACACGCACACGCACACACACAGTCCTGCATCCAGACCATCATTCATTCTGTCCTTTGAATGGCAGCGATTTCACTGATCAAATATTGACTCATACTGTGTGTATACACTTTGTGTGTGTGTGTGTGTGTGTGTGTGTGTGTGTGTATGTAAAAGAAGCAAGTGAGAACTTGTAGGGATTTAGTGAGACATTTAAGTGTTTAGCATGCTGATTTACGATGACGTTGTGGGGAAAGTCCACGTTCTATTCAGAAATAATCGCTCTGAATGCCGAGGTCCTTGCTGTATCAATCCTGTTTTTTTTTTTCTTTTTCATTTCAAAAGTTGTTAGCGGTAAGTGGTGGTCTGGTGTCCACAAACTTTTGGCCCTATAGTGTATCATACTAATCGTTGAGTGCTTCATCTCATTCATTGTTAATCACGTTTGCTCACCTTTTTTCTCAAAGTGGGCCAATAAATAAATGAATTGGCATAAAGCAGAAAGTTCAACACAGAGTTCAAAACATTCTCATCTCAAAAATGTAGCTTTTATTAAATTTTCCTAAAGTAAGGAGACGTTTATTTAACACTTAACGGAAGGAGTCTCCAGTGTCAGTGCTTTGTAACAGTCAGTTTTCTGACAGTTTTCCGATATCTTCAGAACAGAGGAGTTTTGCTCTTTTTGCGTTTTCTTAATAACATGAGAAGCTGCGTTTTTTTTTTTTATTTATTTATTGATTTCAACAGAGAATAAAGCGAGGCAGGTGAAGGCCGACTGGTTGTAGCTGCTGTAGCGGAAATGAGAACAGACTTGTTTTGCAGCAAGTTGCTGTGGAATAAGAGGAATAAAACACCTCATGAGCTGATGTTATAGGAAAATAACTTAAGGTGGTTGAATATTTTGCTATAAATCTTGGTGTTTCAGTGCTTATCCAGGAAAAACGGAAGGAAAATGAATGAATGAATGAATAGTAATCTTTGTTTGTAGATACTAAAAACTCTGATCTGTGTCTTTGACAACAGAAATGGTGTCAAACGAGGACAGAAACTTGAGTGAAATCATTGTTACTCTCCTGTCAATACCTGACCTGTTACACACTGATACGATCTCTACAGCCATCATCATTGAGACGTTTCTGCACCTGAATAAGTTCGGATTCACACATCAAAGCATTCAAAATGGAAAGGCTAAAAAGAATAATGTAGCGTGGCGTTATTACTATGCTACATTACCACGACCCGAGGACGTCATTACACTCTAGTGCACCAGCTCAGGGTTGAAAATAACCGTCTCATGGACACAATCGACGTGTAATCAATCACTGACAAGCCTGCTTTCTCTCGGTGATGCATCTAAAGCTCTGAAACTCAAACCACCATGAATGTGGAGCACGTATCCAAGACAAACAGAGATCAGCTCAACCATCAACACGGCTGGACCTCGCCGATGACCCTGAGGTTGCTGCCCGGAAAAACCCAACAATTTTAGTCCTCTTGTTTTGCTTAAGAGTTTTTTTTTTTTGTTTGTTTGTTTTCTCACTCTTTTCCTTCTGCTTGATATAGATCTTGCCGAGTCCTACGTTTGGCATCTGAGAGCTATTGAACATGTAGAGACCAAACCTTCCTCATCTCACCTTCCTTTCGCTCGTATTGTATTATCTTTTATCAAAAGCAGAATCTTTCCCCGGTAGACCCACTCGCTCACTCACGCACACGCCGTGAAATGTTCTGGATTGGAAAGATATTATTTGGTTTCGGTAACATGACACGTCTGTTTGGGTTTTTAATACCTGGACGGTTGGGTGGTTTTGGACAGACAAAAACGGATATTCGAAAAACACTGACATTCATATTTCGATGTTCATATGGCACCTGAGAGAAGCTTTAGTTGTGTGTGTGTGTGTGTGTGTGTGTGTGTGTGTGTGTGTGTGGAACAGTTTTTAAATCCTGCACCTGTTTGTACATGCGCGTGATGGTTTCGAATGAATTTTGTTGGTTCTGTTTCCCATAATATACAAATATAAAATAGTAATTTAATAGTAATCGCAGTTAAACCATTATGACCAGAATAAAGCAGTAACTAAGGATGAATGAATGAATGAAATATCTTTTAAAAAATATCAATAAACATCTCTCCGCACACGGGTGCGTGTCGTAGTTTACACCCACCAACCGATTTAACACTTTAACAGTTTAACGCTTTAATACTCCACACCAGAAACCTGCAGGAAACGCCTTGTCGATGAGAGAGGTCAGAGCTGACGGAAAAGCTATGATAACTCGATTAACCACACCTCACAACCGTGTTGAGCAGAAAAGCATCTCAGAATGTACAACACGTCGAACCCTGAAGCGGATGAGCTCCAACAGCAGAAGACCACGTCAGGAATCTGAGGCTACAGTCGGCACAGGCTCAATCACACCGGACTGGTGAAGACTGTAAAAACGTCCAGACTGTAAAAAACTGGCCAGTTTCATTAATCATCTGCATTAGGCTGGGGTTAAAAATGCAAAACAAAGATGTGTTCAGATGTAAAACTAGATAAATTGTGGATCGGCGTTAAAAGGATGCAGTTTTGATGCTTTTTAACACTTAGCTTAACCATTTAGATGAATGAGTTAAATATTTGATGTGGTTTCATTTTCAAGATTTTGGACTCAAACTAAAAAAGTGTCAAATGGACGTCTACAGATTCAACGACAGTTTTTTTTTAATAAATATAATAATAATTTTCTAACCCTTTATCACAGTTTATGTTTATATTTTTGAAGCAAGGATTCAATTCTGTCCATGTTTCACTAATTTTTAACTAATCGTCTGGTGATCAGAGTTTTCTCCGAGGAGGGAACACGTGATGCTGACTTTCCAAAATAAGGAAGTTTAGAAGACAGCTGTTTTTATTCTGTCATCTGAATGGAGGCACGAGGCACTGATGGTACTTTTTTTTTTCCCTGAAATGATTGTGGAATTCCCCTACCTACAGATCACATAATCTCTCTCTCTCTCTCTCTGTGTGTGTGCTTCTCCTCCTCTTCACCACACTCCCCTCTTCTTCTTCTCGACCTTAAATAGCAGGAAATGTTTCCTCACGCTAAAAAATGTCCAAACGTGTAAAACAATTACACAGGAACTCTAGCAGGGCCCAAGAAAATTTCCTCCTCTGCCCAGGGTTCCTGCTCGGAAACGCTCGGCAGCCGAAGGAACGCAGAGTGCCTGAGGAGTGAAAAACAGAGCTGATGTTCACATACACCAGTCCAACTCCTCATCTTTCTCCCTTTAAACCGGAGATCTGTTCCCATTCAAATGCCGTAAATAACCCACTGTCCTCATTTACATCTCCTTTACATGTTGTATATTCAGCTGTTTGTTGCACAATTCGAGAAAATCTGTAACGCAGGCTTGGGGCCTCCCGATGTTCATTTCCTGTAAATGGTGAATTCGTTTAAAAAATTCTTCTTAAGGAATGTGTTCGTTTTCCTGTTTCCTAATTCCTGTGTATTATTGCGTTAGAAAATAAAGACATTTTCTCTCACTTCTGACCAGGCTGACATTAAAATGCTCTATTAACTTGTGTGTATTCGGTCTTTTATTACAGTAGAAGTCTGTGGTTTATGAAGTTATATGTAGTCTGTAGCCTGAGTTACACTTCTTTATAACTCGCACACGGTCATAGTCACCCAATTTTAGGTCATGGCTACACACACACACACACACACACACACACACACACACACACACACACGGTCCTCAGGGATCTCTTAGACAACACAATACACACTCAGTCTGTGTGTCTCCATCTATTCTCATCTGCATCTGAGCAACACAATGTCACTGTCTGTGTTTGTATGACTGTGAGGTGTGTGTGTGTGTGTGTGTGTGTGTGTGTGTTGGTGGGTGGGCAGGTGTGTGAAAGAGACTCCACCCTTCTGTATAGCCCTACAGTAATGAATGATTTTCACAGCTGCTGGAGCTGATAAGAACTAAATGTACACACGCAAACCTGCCTCTGCTTCCTAAAGCTGTAATTATTACTAAAATTACAGGATTAAAACATCACATAGAGACTAAGCCTTAAAATCACTATAGAAATACAATATATTTACGGAAATCTGTAAAACCGTGACCAGAAGTTCACATTAGAAGCTGACGGGAGGCTGATTTTTACCGCCAATAAAAATCATAATAGACACAATGCTGCTACTTATGATACTTAATGTCCAAGTTACTTTTATTCAGAAATATATTGTAATATTGTTTCTATCTCTGTAATAATAATAAAATTGTATTTACAAGTGCACTTCAAGAAACGCAAGCATTGTTCACTATATATAAATACAAACACTGTATATTTAAAATGAATGAGATAGTAAAATCTTTTATAAACAGTTTTTATTAAACATTGACTATTCCTGTTTTAAAGATTATCCAGTTAAATGTTCAACATTTAATTAAGATTTCCATTGTTGCAGCATGAGGCAGGTTTTACATAAGTGAGGAAAACAGCAGTTTTAATTATACGTGAAAGTGGTTTTTTTTTTTTTTTGTACTGCAATTACGCATCCATTTAGTGTCAATTGACAGATTTTTTTTTTTACAGTGAAAATGAAACCCCTTAAATGATTATGCATATTGGGCCTCTTTTATCAATCTTTCAGTAAACTTGTGTGTAAATGTTTGCGTAAGCAAAACCGAACAAAAAATTTCCATTGGATTTACAAAAGTTTAGTTGGCCTTCTTATGTGTAAATTTCAACATTTACAGGTTTTCATGAATATCACATTTCTTGTGTGAACGGCCATGCGAACAATTTACGAATAAATCTGTTCGTATCCAGCTTGATCAATGAGGCCCACCGTTAGCTACAATGTCTGTAACGCATATGTAGCTATGAGTCGGGTTTTATTAGCGTATTTTTCGTTTTGTGTCAGATTTTAGTCAAACTTTGGATGTAAGTAGTACATTATAATCTACAAGCGTTTTAGTAACTTGATATTCAAGCTATTTCTTTATTTACGTTATAGCTAGCTACAATAATAATATAGTCACAGTGTTTTCCTTTCTAGAGATTGTTTTTTTTAAATGTTCAGTGATGGACAGATTAACTGAAGTTATAGATCATAGATATAGATCAGATAACAGTTTATTTATTACTAAAGGGCAATTTACATAAGCAGACATCACTGAGATATTTTATATAGATATTAATGAGTTAAGAAAGTTAAATTTTTTTTCTTCAGTCCTGCCTTCCAAATGTGGTAGAAATCACCAGCTTTGTGTTTTATCCTCTTTATGAAACGGTGAAGCAGGTGACGAAGCGGCTGCAGCGTCTCTCTCATCTCATCTCACAGCACAAGGTGACAGAGATTTGCCCGGATTCATCACAGCAAGACGCCAAGCGAGACGAGCATCTTTTCAAGTCCTTAATCTCGCAAATTGTTTTTTTTTTTAAAAGTGCTAGCTGTTTGATCCCCAGACGTCAGGTCACAGCTCAGATCCTCTCCTTCAGTCAATTAAAGAGCGCTGAAAGACAAGCACACACAACCTAAAGCTCCTCAAACACATCAAGCAGACAGCAGGTTTTTTTTTTTTTTAGGGGTGTTACGGCTGATGTACGAGGTCAAAGGTCAAGCGTGTTCTCTCGCACCCCATCAGTCACACGACCGACCCAAAATAAAGAACTTAACACCCTTGGTGAGAGACGCGTGGTTTCCATCTGTGTGTGTCTGTGTGTGTGTGTGTGTGTGTGTTTTTAATGTGAAATTTTAAATCCTGAATGGAAACACTGAACAGGATTGGCTGAAGTAGAAAAGTGAAGTGAAATATAAATTACAACAGGCATAAATATTAATTTTTTTTTTGGCTTTTTCAATTTTTTGGAAGTTTGGATGGAAACAAATTTGGAGGAAAAAGAGAGAGAGAGAGAGAGACTGGAAATTGTGTGTGTGTGTGTGTGTGTGTGTGTGTGTGTGTGTGTGTGTGTGTGTGTCATAGTTTGATTTTAGATAGTTAGATTTGAATTTTTTTGTGATAAAAAAATTGGCTTTATACATAAAGACAATAAATAAATAAATACATAAATACATAATGTGTTGTTTGACACATTTTCTGAATAATGTATGTAGCAAATTCTGTACTTTATTTTTTAATTTAAATTTTTGCCATGCATTTAAAAAAAAAAAAAAACAAATTTAACCTCTCTGGAAAAAAATAGCCCCAGGATTTATTTTGAAAAGTTTTGGCACTTTCTGAGACACAAGGTGCCCTATGTAAGTGAAGTATGCAAGTACAGATTAGCTAATCGCTCGACTCTGCTGTATATACAGTTGACTTGAGAGTGCTACTTCACTCTGATGTTATTACATATTAAACCTTGTCAAGGTTACGAGCAGGCTGTGTTTGTTCTGCATTTCCTCAGATTGTGCCGCAAATTGTGCAGATATATTTTCTCGACGCGGCTCAGCGAAGGAGCAACAATGGCTCTGCATAAGGAAATTTCCTCTCTTTATTCTAACAGAATGGACCGAGTCGGAGAACGAGATTAGATTTGGGACGTCACTCTTTTTTTTTTAAACATTGCGAGAGGGAGAACACGGGGGGTTTACTAAAGAGCAGATAGACCGGCACTGATAACACGACTAATTACAGCCTTACATGCGCTATCTCCCTTTCTAATCTTGTTAAACCGTTTAAAGTGTTAGCGATACGAGCGCTCATTTGCTCTGTTAGCATTTAGCCGAAACGTTCCCACACACACGTTCCCACGTTTGTTTTATCAGAGCTGATAATTTAATGGCTGTTGTCCAAAATTGCTTCATTAGATGAAAGAGTTTTTTAAGAAATCTTAAAAAGAAATTTTTTTAAAAAATCTCCGGAATATAAAACACCATATTTGAGACAGTTGTAGCTGATACAGCAGCTAGCTAATGGCTTGTTTGTGTGAAACTAGCGCTCATGAACCAGTGTACGTCATGACACAGCATTTTTATTTTTTTTTTTCCGAAAGAAGTGTTTTTAGGACACAAACTATGCTGTCTAGTGTATGAGACATTTTTAAAACAGTAAATAGACATGAATTCTCATGTTTTGGACCGCATGCTAGCCGCGTTAGCCAAGCAGTTTTGTTAGCTAGCTAAGTAGCTAACATTTTCAGCAGTCATAGTGGACCCTACTTTATTTCTTAATGCTGTTGGATATTAAAAGTTAATACATTAAACTGATTAAAATACCTCAGAAAATAGATTTTATATGTTGCAGTGAGAGGAAAGTTGACACGAATGCTAGCGATTGAGACCGTGCTACAGCTGACTAGCATTGAAGAGGAGAAAAATAAACTGGCTTGTCGTTTCTGCTTCCTGTTGTTTGTTTCACATTTACAGTAAATGCTTAATGTTTTTCACAAAACAGTTTCTTTCTACGCTCTCTGGTATTACCTGTAAGGTTTTTTTTTTCTCTTTTGAAAGATCACCATTTCCACCATTATTTTCATGGTAGACCTACATGGCTTGTCTTTTCAAACTGCATCTGTTTGGACAAGCAAAGATCACAAGAAATGTCGCTGTGAAGATTTCAGACACTAATCCGAAGCCTTCTCCCGCTTTACCCCTCTTTTATCCCTTGTTTTTTAATCCCTTGCTTTTCATCCCACTTCATGTCTAGAAGCTCAGAATGCTATAAATAGTAAAGCTGTCTGGACTTAAAATAAACTAGCGTTTGTTTGTCTCTACTCTGCTTTTTTTCCCCCCTCTTTCATCCCTCCAACCTTCTATTGAAACTCCTTCCTTGAATTTTTTTTTATTTTGTTCATCCGTCCATCATCCATAGAAATCTTTTAGTTTCGTAGAGTGTAGACCTGGAAAGTGTTTATTTTATGCACTCATGGGGGAAAAAAACTTTTTTTAAGCGTTCCTTGCATAGTCGCTTCCAAAAATGGTTGTAATTGTGAAACCCTTTCTGAAAGGGAAACACCACGTAGAAGCTTCAACAGTTCCCCCAGATGAACAAACAAAGAACTCTATAGGGCTTTCAATTTTTTTCTAAGAAACAGGGCAATTTGCAAACCTTCCTATTTTTTCTTTCATTCTTCCATCGTCCATTAGATATATTTTTACTTTGAACAGCGTTGTGAACAAAAGCCTTTATTCATGAACTTGTTCATCGTTATACAGAACATCTCATATGGAACCGTTAAGGGTTCTTCGGTTAAGTGTTTTCCTATCTGAAAGGGTTCTAAACCTTAGTATACCAAGAACCCTTTTTCTAAGAGTGTACCATCACAGGCTTTGACAGAGTATTGACTCTTAGGGGGAAAAAATGTTCTTGAAAGGGTTCTCTGGATAGTTAAAGGTTCATTGATTCCTAAAATGTCCTTCCTGAAAGCCTTCCTAATAAGGGTTCTACACAGAAGTATGAGTTCCCCCAAAACAGACAACCAAAGTACCCTTAAGGGTTCTAGATTTGACATTTTTGTATACAATCGTAACAAAATATAAGCCATGTGCATTCTGTATGACATACGTTTGAAAGAAAAGGCTCTTCAAGCCCTTGAGGAAGGCTTTGGATGGTTATTGGTTCTATCTTTGGATGGTTATTGGTTCTATCTCTCTGGTAAATATGTGAGTGTATTTACCAGATAAATGTGCAATACAAACTCCAAAGTTTCTTCCTAGTACCTAGAACCTGGCATGAGTTTATCACTTAAGTGTCTTGGTACTTCGTTCTTCAGGAGAGAAGTTCTTCAAGGGCGATTTAAGGGTTCTTAGCTTCCTGAAAGGGTTCCCCTTGGAATCCGTCTGGTAGGGAAACACTCTGAGGTAGGGTTCCGTGTCAAATCTTTACGTGTTCCCCCAGAAGGATGACTGAAGAACTCTTAAGAGTGTACGTTCAGTATTTGTGTTTGTGCACGCGGATGTTTTCAGCTAGCAAGCGTACGCAGTGTGATCGTATGACTGCCTGACGTGAGAGATAAGATCAATGCCGCATGCTAAATTCTTGTGAAATAAGTTGAACTGATAAACAGATGCAGGTAAACAGCAGAGGAACAGGATCTTTTATTCTCTCCTTAAATCAGCTTCTGCGAGTGCAGATCTGCAGAAAGGCTTCACCGGAGTGGACGAGTATCAGCAGAGGGCGCAAACACACACCCGTCAGCCCAAAAGCCTTCACACACTCAGTCCCGGGACTCGTTTGGAATTATCTGGAACTCGTAGATCATTTATTTCACTACTTCCAAGCATGTCTTTTTTTTTTTTTTTTCCCTGTCTGTAGGAAAAAGTTTCTTGTGTGACCCAGTCTTGAGATTGTTCTGGAGGATTCTGCAGTATAATCTCAGCCATTCATCACATTAGCCAATATTTGGATAAGATAAAGATTGATAGGTTGATAGGAGATCCACTGTTGCAGATATATTCTCACATCTCCTTACATTTCTCCAGGAAGTCCTCGTTCTAAATGGAAACACGTTCCAGTCTCAGCAGCTCAGAGTAAAAAAATTTGATTTTTTTTTTTGCAATTCCTGCGAGAGTCTGTGAGTTTATAATGGATGGCAGTAGTCAAAGAAGATTTTTCTGACTTTGCAAAAATGTGATGCTCGAGCCAGAGTACGCAATGCTCAATGTGCGCTCCAGGGCTGGGTGAAATTTTGGAGAAAGAAGAAAGAAACTCCTGGAGCTCTCACTTGACCATGCATGCCAAAAATGTCATCAGTGTATCTAAGAAACAAAAAAAGTCAACAGTCTTTGCTCTTGAAGAATTCAGCAAAAAGGGTTCGGACAGGAAGGTTTTAACTAGTCTGTCTGCTTTCACATACACTGTAGAAATTATAATGAATATGATATAATAATCATATAATTTATAAAAGTATATGCTGTGTATTATTATTATTATTATTATTATTATTATTATTATTATTATTATTATCTGAGAGTAATACAAAACCTGCTTGTCTTAAGAAAATACAATTTTTAAAAAAGTTTGCAAACTTTTAATGAACGTTAATTAACTATAGGTGTGAAAAATGAAACTTTTACAGGACTTTAGAGGACAAAGATTTATTATACATATTATATTATATTATATTAGATTGCTAGTTTGAAAGTAAGTACACTTCACTGGGGTTTCACTAGCGTTACTGTTATCATCACAGATTATCATTAATTTTACATTAATCATCATTTGTTTTAAGTTATTGAAGTTTTTTTTTACTAGATAAAATTAATCAGTTTAGATTATTTACAGTTAATAGTTTAGTTAGGCTACAACTAAAAAACACATTGGTTTTAGATTAAAAAAAAAAAAAACGTTAAAATAATCACAGCTTGGCTTGATCGTTATGACCGTTGATCATCTGTCGTCACCTCCTACCTCCTCGGTGATTGGCTGCACGGAGACCCTGTTAAGGAGAGGGAGGTTGTGATTGGCTCGTTCAGCAGTCACTCAAACCCCCTGTACACACTGTGTGTGTGTGTGTGTGTGTGTGTGTGTGTGAGGGAGGGAACGAGTGAGTGAGTGTGCGTGCGCGCGCGCGCTGGTCACTACTTTAACTTTTCCTCACTAACGCGCGTGTGTGTGTGTGTGTGTGTGTGTGTGTGTGGTTTTTTTTTTTCCTCCTCCGCCTCAGACAGAAAGGTAGCGGAGGCGCAGCGCGCGGCGTGGCGGATGTTCTCACCTCTCACGAGCGTCTTTATCATGGAGAACCGCGTTCTGCTGTCCGTGTCGTTACCGTGAAGCCTCACCGGAGTCATGTGGAGTTGCACGGGCGCTTTCCTGCACTCGGTTTGCCTCATTTTGACGTTTTGGTTTGAGGTGAGACGCGTTCTGACCGTTATTTCTCATCCGCGTGCGGTGCCAAAAACCTTCGAAAATTCAAATTAAAAAAAAAAAAAAAAACCTGCGTTGTAACGGAATTTTGCTGCTTGTCAGGTGTAATGTTTATTAACTCTCATTAATTAGTCTCATTAATTAACTCACCTTAATGAGAAAAACTAATTCTATCCTTTTATCTGTATTTGTTACCGGAAACAGAGATTGTATATTAAATAGAAATATAATAATACGAGTAATACTAATAATAAACCAGTCACACGCCGTTATTTTTCACTTAATCATGCGATACCGATATCTGAGTTTACTATAAACGATAATCGATACTGATCTACAGTTTAAACTGTGGTCATACAGGCAGATTAAAGTTTTTTTCTGCAATCTGAACACCCCACCCCCCAAAAAAATAAATCAGATACATCAGATTTTTATTCCTGCATCTGCATGTGAATAACGTCAAATCTGGTTTCAGATAAGTTTAAAATCTGATTTCTGGACACGTGACTCATCAAATTGGATTTCACGTTCAGCGGGTTCACTGCAGTAAACGCGCCAGAAGATAGTATCTTGAATGACTGATACATCTGATCTGATCTGGTGCTTCTGGTCAGCGTTGGCTCAGATACCTACAGGTACCTCAGGTACATCCCTAAGCGTTTCCCATGACCCCTCTGTTTTTTTCCTGCAGGTGTGCCGGGCGTCCGGTTACGTGGAGCTGCGCGTGATCAGCGTGGAGAACAGGAACGGGGAGCTGGCGAACGGCGGGTGCTGCGGCGGAGAGGGGGGCGCGGGGCGGGGCCAGGGGTGTGGCGCTGTGGAGTGCAACACGTATTTCAAGGCGTGCCTGAAGGAGTACCAGGTGGAGGTCATGACCTCGGGCCCGTGCACGTACGGAACGGCGAGCTCGGCCGTCGTCGGGGGCAACTCGGTTCGGCTCGATGTATTCGGTAATAACCGAAACAAAGGCAACAACGTTGGGACTTTAATCATTCCGTTCCAGTTCGCCTGGCCGGTAAGTCTGTCTGTCATCCACCCATCCATCCAGTCATCCATCTGTCCATCCATCTACCAGTCTCTCTGGAATCCATGCGTAGTACAGTACTATGTGTGTGTGCATCTATCTATCTATCTATCTATCTATCTATCTATCTATCTATCTATCTATCAGGGGCGTGGCCTAAAACAGAAGATTTCTTTTTTAATCTGAGCCCTGACACTACGTAGGAACATCAGCACTGACGTAATGATGCGTGAATTGTGACTCGGACAGTTCCTCAACCTCAGCTACATCACTCCAGTTCAAAACCTATCTGAGCTAGAGAGGAGCGTGGGAATGTTGGAGTAATTTTTTTCGTACCCGACCGGTGACCGATTTTGTTGGTTGTATTTTCCGAAAAATATAAACAAATTAGTAGCCTAATTAAAACAAACAAACAAATAAACCGGAATACTGCAACTTGTATCTGTATTTGTATCCGTTTAGAACATTATCTGTACTGTCTATCTATCTATCTATCTATCTATCTATCTAAGATAGACAGGTCAGCTGATGTGACGTAGAAGCTGATGGTGTAGTCCCCGAGGCTCGTCCCGATGCTGTGTTTAACGCTAGGATTCATGAATCGTTTTTTTTTTTTAAACTCCTGATTTAAAACGTCCCACGGTCACCGTGCAAACCTTCTGATGAATGAAGTCTGAAGTTTCTGAAGTGTCACAAAGCGCACAGCTTTTATGGTCGTGACGGGAATCGAATCGACGTTCCCACTTTTCATAGGGTAGTGATGATAAGATGGAGTGATGATTTGTCATCCTCCTGCGTGAAAAACCCTTCACACGTAATCTGCGCTGGTCCTTCACACGCGGTGGTCGCTCGTTTTAGGAAGGAAAGCACGTGTATATCTGCTCAAATGACCTTATTATGACTTCTGCAATTAGAAAAAGTCACAGCGGCAAAAACTGGCAAAAAAATTGATTGAAGAGTTGTAAAATTAATTGTGTAAAATAGTGATCGGTGGATCAAACCAGACGTAATCACACATATGAGAGGAAAATGTATTGTATTAATTGATGTAGTTGTACTTGATGTAATTTATATATTTATTTATTTATTTACAAAAGAATTAGATTTAGATCATGTTTAGATTTTCAGCCCAGCCCTGACACGCACACACGGCACCTGAAAGCCCCGATATAGATCTGGATATAAGCAGAGCAGATGAGCAGACGTTTCTATGGCATGAAAACACCGAGGCTCTCTGGCTCGCTTTCCGTCTCACTTTGTTCTTGACACGTGAATCGTCAGCTTTCATTTTCAGCGCTTAAATTCACTCAACACCGGCTCAAGCGCCTGCCTTATATTTCACTGCTTCCTCTGAAACGAGATGGTTGTCGAGGAAGATGATAATGTTTTCAGCTAGTGGCGGACGATCTGTGTTTTACGCATACACTCATTTTATTAAACTGGTATACATAAGAATTAAAGAACCTAGAGGTGGATTCCACGTGGACGGACGAAAAAGAAGATCTCCAAAAAAAAAAAAAAAAAAAAAAAAGTTTTCCGGTGCAGTTAAACTTTCCTCCAGTTGGCGGCGCACAAGTTTGTGTCTGACAGAAGACTTATGGAGAAATAATATATTAAAATAGTAAATACTGAAGCTTCGTTAAATTAAATCCCCCAATCTGTTTTCTTATAACTCATCAGTTCTCAGTATCTTCTGCATCATGATTGCAATCAGTTGTAGTAATTGTGTAGCGATTTAAAACGATAATTCAGATGGAAATGTAAAATCTAGGTTAGTTTTTTTTTTTTCTGGAGAAAACAAAACAGAAACATCCGAGACGAGTTTTTTTCGTCACCTTCACGTACAAGCACTTGCCTTTTAAAATGAAAGGAAAAAAAATCAGAGATAGAAAATGCGGCGTGGAGAATAAAATGGCGTTTATTTCCGTTTGCTGTCGGGTGTAAAACGATGTAACATGAAAGCAAGAGACACTTTAAAAATGAAAAGCAGGACACGCCTCTGTTTCACTCAGACTCCGCCCTCCCCCCCCAAACCCCCCCCCCCCCCCCCCACCCCGGTGCGTAACTCTCACGTAACTTCTGAACAGTGCTTAAGACTTGAGTTACGTCTGAGGTCTGAAAGCCGAGATGCTCGACTTTAGCGGTAACTTTCTTTTGTTCACGGGGTGTTTATTTACGGAGTAGGAAGGTGAGGAAGATGATGAGAAACGGATACTAACGTAGCGAACGAATAATCACACGTTCAAATCATTCAGCTCTGCGTTAAAGCGCTCTATAGATCAGACTGATAATTCAGCGTTTAACTAAACTCTTGGCAGGTAAGTGATTATAGATGTAAAGCGTCCAGAAGCAAGACTGTGCTATCATTGTACCACGATAAGACAATTCTGGAAATATGGAAAGGTTTGCACGTGTGTGTGCGTGTCTGTGTGTGTGTGTGTGTGTGTGTGTGTGTGAGTGTGTGAGTGTGAGAGAGAGAGAGAGAGAGAGAGAGAGAGAGAGAGAGAAACGAGACCTGACATGTTCACACTGATGTATGGGAAAAGGGAGAAGGAGACAGAGTGTGTGGGAGTGACCCGTGTGATCACAGCGACATCGCTGAATAACCAGGACAGAGCTAGAAATATTAGAGAAAAGTTCTTTGGCATGTTGGCGTGTGTTTCACAGAAAAGCTTATCAGAAAAAAAAAAAAAAAAAACCTGAAGTGACTGTGTAAATACTGTACGTTTATCTGAGCTAGGGGCGGAGAAGTCCCATAAATAGATCCCATCAAAATCACAGCGACGACTCGTACGTTTTTTTTTTGTTTTTTTTTTTCTTTTTACGATTTTCATCATGGCCATCAATCTTTCCTCAAGGTTCATTGTCATCAAATCAAGGTTCACGATTGTCATCAAACTGTAACATAAATCTGAAACCACTGCTTGTAACTTGTGACAGCAAGGATGAACAAACAGCACGATCATCAGCACGGTGACGTTTCGAGAATACACTGGGGAAAGGAGGCAAAAGCGTGCACGTCATCTTTGCCGAGGGTGCCGATACTTTCGCATCCGACTGCACGTAACCGTACGAAGGTTGGCTTGCCAAGACTTTTTTGCAAACGTACAGAAGCGTCCAGAAGCAAGACTGTCTCATATGAAGTTTATGAGACAATTTGAACATGTCAAGGCACTCGTGTGTGTGTGTGTGTGTGTGTGTGTGTGTGTGTGTGTGTGTGTGTGTGTGTGTCTTGACATCATTGATTCAGTGCTGGACAGCTGCCTCTCGATGACAGAACAGAAACCGCAGCTCCAAATCCAACTGGCATTGATCACTGTGTGTGTGTGTGTGTGTGTGTGTGTGTGTGTGTCTGTGTGTCTGTGTGTGTGTGTGTGTGATCTATAAACCAACCTTGGTACCGATCGATTCTGAAACCCTAAAGATGGAACGTAAAGGCACGTTACACACGAGGAGTCGAGCTTCGTGACAAAAGAATCGTGTTTAATATCAGGATCTCGATTCATTTCTCAACGCAATCTGATTCCAACCACCGAGACCAATCAGCATAGACATTGTATCTCATGACCACACACACACACACACACACACACACATGCGCGCACACGCACGCACTCGAAGCGCAGCGAGTCTACGGAAGAAAAAAGGGAGAAACAACGTAAGTGAATATTAATTACAACAACTCAAACGCCTGTTTGTGCTGAGAATCAACACATTTTTTCCTGCACAAATGTTTAATATTAAATTCCCGATTACTAAACAAGCGATGACTTTTCCTGTCTTGACGTCTTATTAACGTGAAGACATAAAAAGACAAGACTCTGGTGAGGGAACGTCTGTTTATAGCTGCTATAACGTAAGAGAGAACATGAACTCACTCATTTCACAGACGTTGTGCAACAAAAATTGTAATAAAAAGATGGAGAGAAAGAGTTTGACGTGTTGCTCTTTAATAAATAAGAAAATGTAACAAAAATGATGTGGTTTATTGCTGACATGGTGAATAACGCTGTACAACAGGAATTTTACCCCCTTCTTTGTTTCCTGTAAAGCATTTGTTCCAAGCCGAGGTCCCGAGTGAGTTTATTTAGTGCGTTAACACGCCGCTGTAAACGAACAGTAGACATTCTGATGCCTAAATTTGGTCCGTGGAGTAAAAACAGTTCCTACTTTATATACCTTTGACATCATATTTTAATAATTGTCATTTTCCTAACGGTTCAGTGTTACGTGTCTCACTCATGAGCCGAACGCTGACCTTCGTTCAGGATTCTTCATCGCTCTGAATGAAGAAAAGATGGAGTGTGAATAGAAATACAACAACTTTTTTGTTTTGTTTTGTTTTTGGTGCTTTTTTTTTTTTCCCTCAGCGCGGCGACCTGAATCATGCCAGCGCTGCTATTGTTTACCGTGTCGCCGCTGTGGGTGTGACGGAGGAAAGCGGGCAGCGTTTCAGGAGCGCGGTGTTTATGAACAGTCCCGCTGTGTGTACGATCGAATCTCGCCCTTTTAAACATAGCTCAGTTCTGTTTATAACGTGCTTCATATGTAAAAACAAATGCCTGTTTCTAAATCCGTTTCTTTATTTTTGCTGAACCAATTCTGAAAGCTTTGAAAAATGTGCAGGTTTTTTTTTTAAGCGGTGCCTCTATTTATCATTTAGATGCAATATTTATGATTTTTGGCTCCTTCCTACGGTGAAACAGGAGACACCAGATGCTTTTCTGCTTTGTAAGATAAACAGTTGTTGAGGAGGACACGATTAAAACGTGCTCGGTGGATTTGCTTCAGTTCGTTCACTGAAGGGGAAAGGACCAGGACCAGGAATTATTAAGTGTTAAGTCGAGCTCACACTGGACTTTTCCCTCGCTGTTTTCTTACTAAATCCAGAATCACCTGACATCAGTACTGCATCTGGATCTGAGAGAAAGTGAATGTAGTTCGATCTGTACGCAAAAAGGTGAGATGTACTTTTTAAAAAAAAAAAAGGAAAGAAAGAAAAAGGAAGTATTCTGCATTTCAGTGTCGAGTGACCAAGCGCACGCAGTCCAGCGCTAATATCTTTCAGTCTGTTCAGCAGTTAAATGATTAAATAATTTGTGTTCCTGTTTGAGCTGACAAGTCGTTTTCCTTCCATGTCAGTAATAAAAGTCCAAAGATCCCTCTTTTTTTTTTTTTTTTTTTGGTCAAAGTCTGTTTACTGATGTCAGTTAATCAACAGTAAATTGTAAATCTTTCACTACTTTCAGTTTATCATCGTCAGAGACGTGGAGCAGACCGAAGAGCGGACACACACTTAGCGTTTGTTTTATAATTCATTACACTGTTTCATCATTACGGTTTAATGATTTAATCCTGTTCTATCCAGTTAGATATTTATAAGGTTTGAGGTGCTTCTTAAAATACAACGTGTCAAGACATTTGCTGATATGTATTAAGCCGTGATTAAACGAGACGCCCGTCTCCTGAGACGTAATGAAATGAATACGAAAAACAACTTGGTGACTAGCAGCGAAAGTGCGGGACTGAAATACAGTCCTGTTACCTGACAAACAGTAACGTACAATTAACTCATTTAACTTTTATCCCCCTTTTCCATCACCCAGTGGAATCGTCCGTTTCGGCGGAGTTAAGCAATTCAAAAGCCGTTTAAAACCTTTGAGCACAAATGAAATGTTTAGGCGTAAAGTGAGGATCGGCGTTTTAAAAACCTGAAGCTGGACGTTTCACTAAATTGATCAAAGTCAAAATCTCTGCTACAGAAACGTTAGTAAAATGTTGGAGTCTAATTTCTTAAATACAGCTAAATACACATCGTTATGTATTATGCTTTGCTGCTTGCAGTTGTGTGTGTCGTGTGTGTGTGTGTACTCACATTTATGCGTACGAAAAAAAATCAGAAACTTTTCCACACAATGTTGATAAATGTCGCTGTGTTAGATGTAATTCGCCTGCAGTTTGAGTATTTCTGGAAGGATATAATATCGAGATAGCGATAAATTGTGTCGCATCTTATTTCAGGTATTTTTAAAAATGTGTTATTAGAATTTATTACAGCTACAACAATTTTTTTAAGTATATCGTGAGACGTGTTTTGTATCGTGGAAAGTATCGCGATATGATATTTTTGTCTTCTACTCTCACCCTCTTCCATTCACACACATTTATGTTTAACATTTTATCCAAACTGATATCATGATTTTGTCTGGAAGTTTAAAAAAAAAAACCAAAAACATCCACACACACTCAGCTGGATAAACATAAATTAGATCAACACTCATATACCCACAGCGCTAAACACACACACACACACACACACACACACACACACACACACACACACACCAGCGTGTCTCTTTCCAGTAACTCTGATTCTTCTTTTCCCCTCCGGTCTCTCTCGCTCACCTTCAAGAGCGGCTCAGACTCGTCTCACCGTTTCACCGTTTTGCTCTTTCGCTGTCACACACTTCACACTCGTTCCTCCACAACCACAGCCGGAGGAGGAAAAAGACTTTCTTCAAATGTTCTGAAATGTTTACACACTCTGCCAACTTCTTCTCTTACAAACACGACTAAAATAATCACAATTCACGAGGTGACGATGAACTTTTCAATGAACTTTTCTTATCTATCAAAGGAAGGTGTTAATAAATAAGATATTAGTAAAGTATATGTGGGTATGTAGTACTCTATAATGCAGATTAACGGCCGCAGCAATCAGTCGACATAGTGGACTAAATCGATTAGGATGATTCACGGCTGTGGATTTTTTTTTTTTTTTTTTTTTACAGTCGATGCATCATTTATATAACGAACTGAAAAAAAAACCCGCTGAAGCCACTAGGGGCAGCGGCGACGCTGCTTCCTTTACTCCTCTCGCAGGAGCGTTTGAAAGACACTAAATGTGTGGTACACCGTTTTCCCTTTAGCGAACACAAGAAACAAACCAATCGTTTGTTTTCCCCTAAACCATAAAGATTGCTTGCTTCGATTACAAGAAGTCAGAAGGTCAGACTAAACGTAAAATTAAAAAAAGATAGATGTAGCTTGGGTTTAATTCAAAAATCAGCCGCATCCAATCCCAAAACACGAATCCATAAAGTGTCCACGAATCCACAGAGTGAGAATTCAGGCACATTCGATCAGGTGATCGGCGAACAGACTCAACTCGGGAAAACACAAAGAGCTGAATATCAGAACAAAAAAAAAAAAAAAACTGAGGCAAAAAACAGAAAAGCACACACATGAGATCAGAAGGCTTGGTAACGGCGTTAGACAAGCTAGCTGGGGGTTAAACTTCACAAAGAGTGATTGAATGTCTCACAGAGCAGCGTAACACACCCAGAGGGAAGCGCTATCCGCCCTCTTCCGCATACATGAGCTCACAGGCGCCCATGATTGGCTACTGTCGCTGTGACTGAGACAGAGTGTGCCCCTCCCACTCAGAGAGCATGGCAGTATCTAAAGAAATTATGTCTTAATGGCAGCTGAAGTGAAAGGTCGTATGTGAAGGTCGTATCATATGAAGGTCGTATCATATGAAGGTCGTATCATATGAAGGTCGTTCCTGCTCCTGGTTTTAGGAATCAGATCACCGAGGTGTTATTTTTGATTGTTGTACTAAACCTGTTTGTGCAAGTTCCTGAAACATGAGTGAGTCTGTACGGTTGAGAATATTCCATCCTTTATAGCTATAGCTATATAGCTATGCTTCGTTATGCAATAAAACGTCAAACGCAGACACAAAGAGAGATAAAACTAAACACCGACTGTAAATAGGCTTCCGTGACACGGATTTATTTGGCAGGAGATTTTATGCAGAGCGAAGAATCCAGTCCAATCCGAGCACAGGGCTGAGCTGGTGGGGGTTTAGTTTTATACTGAAGCTGTTCAGAATCCTGCACTTAAAATCTTTCCTGCAAACAAAGACTCAGATCTTTACGTTCTTGCTTCAGATGATGTTGCTGTAGTGTGTGTGTGTAAATACTAGCTTATTCGGTAGCAGTTTCACACAGCGCCGTTGGACTCTGGATTCTGATTGGTCGGAAGGTGTTGATGAATGTTGTGTAACAGCAGCTCAGAGAGTAGAGCAGCTGCAAATCACAGGTTTATATTAATGCGCTCGTCTCTAATACATTAATATGTCTAATAAAAGTGTGTAATCCTCGATGTGGTGAAGTTTCCTGTAAGGAGACATATATGTCACGTTTATGGAAGGAGTCTCCAGTGTCAGAGCGATTGGCTGTTGTGGTCAGGCCCTTCGACACGTCACCTCCCTGACTTCCTGTTTCTAAAGAAAATACGTTGACATATGGAATCAGATCTTAGCTCTCGATACATCCGCATCACTTCCTCCTTTCAGATACAACTCTGGTTATTCGGGATCCAACATGGCGGCTTCCGTGACGTCATAGCGTGCAGCTACGTGGTTCATGGATTACACTAACACACACCAGTGTCCCAAACCACACCAGCATGGAAGGAGAACTTATGATGTTATGATCTTGAGAACCTGACGTCTCTCTCTGTCTTTCTCTTTCTCTTTCTCACACACACACACACACACACACACACGCACTGTTTCTCTGTGATCCTCTGGTTTATTACTGAGCTAATCAGTCACCATGGCGTGGGAAGCAGCTTATTCTCATATTCACACTGTTATGATTCACACACACACACACACACACACACACACACTTTGCACTGTTTGCATTTGGGTCTGCATGTGCCTGCATGTGTGTGTGTGTGTGTGTGTGTGTGTGTGTGTTTACTTGCTCGACATGGCTCAGTGAGAACCTTAATGTGGTCTCAGGACAAGATTATTTAAAATGTGTGTGTGTTTGTGTGTGTTTGTGTGTGTGTGTGTGTGTGTGTGTGTATGTGTGTGTGAGAGAGAGAGAAAGAACTGTGTGTACTGACTCCCCTTCTCTCTTTAACCCTCTAGCGAGCATACACACTGATCCTGGAGGCGTGGAACTGGGACAACAGAACCGTCACTGCTGACAGTAAGTCTTACACACACACACACACACACACACACACACACACACACACACACAGGAACAATATATCAGGAATGAAACACTTGGTGTTGCACTGTTGTAGGAAAATAATCAACGACTGGGTGGTGTGATGAAGCGGAGTCACTGTTACCACCCTGAAGTTTTTTTTATTTTCCTCTAACAGCAAATCCCCAAGTGTTTTATTCCTCTTACACCACAGCAGCACTTCTAACATCTTTATTACCCTCTTATAGACTAATACACTCAGACAGAGCACCTTTTTTGTTTGCTCCTTGGGTCCAAAAGCTCTCAGACAGTGTGTGTGTGTGTGTGTGTGTGTGTGTGTGTGTGTGTGTGTGTGTGTGTGTACATTAACCCAGTGAGAGCACCGTCTTGTTAAGCTATTAATTACCGTCGGCTGCCGTTATTTTCCACTGATGTATGTGTGTGTTCGTGACAGCATGGACAGCTGCAATGCTACTGCATGCCATACATACACACACACCACACACACACACACACACATACACACACGTCTACCCAGTAGAATGTGTGTGCATGCTTGCATAGTCGACCCAAAGCTTTGACATGAGCTAGTTATCTTATTAAAGGGAGAAATGAGTGTGTACTCCATGAAGTGTGTGTGTGTGCGCGTGTGTGTGTGTGTGTGTGTGTGTGTGTGTGTGTGTGTGTGTGTGAGATTCCTCTTATAGCACAGCAATTTGCCAACAAGTTTTTATCCACTGAAGTGCGACACATTATACTTTTTATCTGTTTATAGTTGCATTTAATGTTGCGGAAAATATCGACGACTGGACACGTTTCTCTTTTTATCCCGTTCAGACGTGAACGGGCTGTTGCTATAGAAACGATAACGCGCTATACGAAACGAGCGCATTAGACAAGAACTTGTGATTTGCAGCCTCACTACTGTCAGAGCTGCTGTTATAGGAAATGAATCAACACCTTCTGGGCTAATTGGTGTTACGCCACAGCGGCGTTGCGTTCTCGTTTCAGAAAGGTGAAGGTGTTGATTGTTTTACTGTAACGGCGTGTGCCGTACTGTTTTATTCTCCATTAATCAGCTTCACTGTGCCTTCACTACTCGTACCTGTTGATCGTGACCACTCCCATTTGTGTGTGTGTGCATGTCGAGGAGCTTAGCGGGCCTGAAAATACACGCACACACACTCACGCACACACACACTCACACACACACACACACACACACACTCTTTCAGAAATACACTCACGCCCCCTCTCCCCTCCCTCTAACTCTCCCCGGTAACAGGCTGTAATTGTCTCCTTCACTTTAGACAGCTGGAATGATTGGTCTGTATTTTTATAACTAATTGCTGGAAAACGAATTAGGCGATGAGCGTAAAGTCTCTTTCATTTTTTTTTTTCTAAGTGCAGATAGAGAGTGAGAAAAGGAAGGCAAAGAGGCGATGACACGCTTGACGGGAAACAGCACACTAACTCCTTTTTTTAGGCTGAAATTAGGACAGTGTGCCAAAGCATTTTGTTCTATTTCTCAAATCCTGTGACCATGTAGGGAGAAAGTGAGAACGTCTGTATGTGTGTGTGTGTGTGTGTGTGTGTGTGTGTGTGCGTGTGTGTGCGTGTGTGTGTGAGAGAGAGAAAGAGAGAGAAAATCAGGGAGTAAATCTGGACGGGACGTCAGAACGAGTGCACATATCTTTTTTTCTTTGGCCTATAAGTGTGTATAAGGTGTAATACACACACGTGTGTGCGTGATGATGATGAATCTGTTTGAGGAAAAAGCACAAAGAATTATAACCTCAATCCATAATTTAATACTATTTCTGCTCCAAGAGTTAAGACAAACTCAGCAGGTGTTCGGGCTTTGGCTTTTAAAGTACGAGTTCTGAATCCGTTTCTGAATCCGAGGAACTTTCCCCACGGAAATACTGACGTAACCTTTTTTTTTTTTTTTTTTTGGGACTTAAAGTCGCGGTCTCTGAATACGGCTCTTAGCTCAGGCGCGTTCACACGTCCAGTGACCATTTCCTTTTGTTTTTAGTTGCTGAGGAAAATTACACTAATTACCCTCCGTCATATACTTTGAGTAAAAGGACGGTTTTCTTTTATATTCAAGTCGAAGTTTATTTTTCGTCATCGATTTAAGCGTCGCTTGCAAACCTGTTCGCCTTAGTTCTTGGGGGCGTGGCCAAGACGGAGCTGGAGCGGCAGAAAACAGGAAGCGTCAATGGAAGCTTTATTAAATGCACAACTGGAAATGTTACAAAGGTCACAGCATCTTAGATTGGAGAGAGAGAGAGAGAGAGAGAGAGAGAGAGAGAGAGACGGAGAGAGTTTCCCCTGGTCGCCCTTCCGCATCAATTCCCCCGTATTATTTCCTCTCTGGCTCCCCGACAGTCTGAGACTTGAGAGACTCCTGTTTCCTGAGAGATAGAGACGGAAAGAGAGAGTTTCAGACTTTTGAGAAAAGCAGGAAAGGGCACAGGCCGCTGCCGTTATCGAGCTCCCGCAGCCTGCCGCCCGGGGTTTTCATGTTTTCTATTTTCCGCCGTTTCTCCGAGTCGCCCTGCGCGCTCTCAAAGGGAAGCCGTGAACGCTCAGGAGCCGTCGGAGAATTCCTCCACTTCCTAGAGAGCCGTGTTGTTGTGGAAGGGCGTAGCGCTGGCCTGCGTCCAGTCATACAAATATTCATAACAACACGACGAGGAGGGGATTAATAGAGGATTTACACAGCAGCCTCTCAGGGGGGAACGTACACCGAATACCACGCGCCCTACAAGCCCAGTGAACCCGTTTAACACCACTCATACTGCTAGGTAAGAAATAACACACTCCGTGCCGTGCTGCTGTAGGAAAATAATCAAAGGCGGGGAGGTGCGCTGAAGAGGAGTTACTCTTACCATCCTGAAGTGCTGTTACTTTCCTATAAAAGCAAGTGTTTTGTTCCTCTTATACCGCCACAGTTTGCTAACAATTACAGTCTTCTTTTTTTTTTTTATTCATTAAAGAACAACACTGTACATTTTATCCATTTATTGTTACAGTTACAGCAAAAAAGTTCCCGTTCTCGCTTACATGATATCGGCTACTATAAACAGTCAGTCCTCACCAGCCTCTCCTTTTCCAGTTACAGCTTTAATCTCTGAGTGTTACAAGGCGCTGACGCTGGAGACTCCTTCCTTAAAGGTTAAACAAACATCTCCTTACAGAAAACAGCGATTCCACGCGGTTTCTTTGATCCGTTCACGTGGAGCGTCTGCCGTACAAGTCCCTGTGAATGAGCTGCTACTATAGAAATGATGACGTGGTAATATTAAAGTGTGTGCGTGTGTGTACGAGTGCGATCACCACGGCAACATGCAGCGTTCGGAGCTACAGTACAGTACTTAGCGCTACAGTACTGTCAGAGCTGCTGTTATAGAAAACTAATCAACACTTTCTGACCAATCAGAATCCAGAATTCAGCAGCGGTGTGGTATGAACCGATTTTTTTTTTTTTTTTTTACCTGTAAGTCAAAATCAGATGTAATCTAATTAGTGAGGGATGCTGACTGGATTCTGTGTGTGTGTGTGTGTGTGTGTGTGTGTGTGTGTGTGTGTGTGTGAGTTGCGGCAGATGACGAGCAGCTGATCGAGCGCGGTGTGTATCGGGGAGAGATGAACCCCGGCGACGAGCGTCAGCTGATCCAGCACCTCGGCCTCACCGCCAGTTTCCAGTACAGCGTGTGTGTGCGCTGCGATCGCCATTACTACGGCAACAAGTGCAACAAGCTGTGCCGACCCCGCGATGACCTCTTCGGCCACTACGAGTGCGATCACCACGGCAACGTGCAGTGTTTGGAGGGCTGGACCGGACCCGACTGCAAGAAAGGTGGGCGTTTGTGTGTGTGTGTGTGTGTGTGTGTGTGTGTGTGTGTGTGTGTGTTAGCCTTGCTGTGTGAAAGATTAAGTAGAAGATCCAGCTGCGGAGGGAGGAACACGCGTACCTGTCTCTGCCTGACCTGAGGGCGGGGCTTGTGGGGGACACGGTGGAAGGTGGTGAAGGTGGTGCTGATCTTCTAAGTAGGTGTAGAACTGCAGGTTCGGTCCGTCACGTATAAGTTCAGGAGCGACGTGCGCAGATTCCAGGTCTCAAATACCCACATTATTGTTTTGGCCTTTTTTTTTTTTTAATCTTGTTTGTTTTTTGGCAATTTTGTGATGTTTTGTCATTTTCCTTTTCCATTTTTTTATGGAACATTTTGTGGGTTTATTTTGCCGATTTTATTTATTTATTTATTTTTTTGTAATTTCTGTGATGTTTTGTACATTAGAACGTGTGTGTATGTTTATGTGTGTGTTTTTATATATATACATTGATGTGTGTGTATTTTGTATGTTTGCTTTTTAATGTAAAAAAAAATGTAAAAATACACCAGAAATATGCATGATTTATTTACGTATATGAATACTGCTGAGAGTTTAATGGTGTGTGTGTGCGTGCGCGTGTGTGTGTGTGTGTGTGTGTGTGTGTGTGTTATAGCGGTCTGTAAGCAGGGATGCAGTGAGCTGCACGGAAGCTGCGCCGTCCCAGGACAGTGCACGTAAGTCTGCTAATGTCACTGCTCTGTTCTCTGTATACACACACACACACACACACACACACACACACACACACACATCACATACACCTCACACACATACATCGCATACACACATCACATACACACACACACACATCACATACACACACACCTCGCACTTACACACACGCACACCTCACACACACACACACACATCACATACACACACACACCTCACACACACACACACACACACACAAACACACATCGCATACACACATCACATACACACACACCTCGCACTTACACACACGCACACACACATCACATACACACACCTCACACACACACACACACCTCATGCACACCTTACTCACATCTTACTCACACACACACCTCACACACATCTTACTCACACATACACCTCACACACACCTCACCTCGCTCTGTTTCTCATCGTCTTCCCCTCTGTCTCTTTCTCTTACATGCTATGGCGTGTTTGTTAAGACTTTGTAGGAAATCTCTGTGTGTGAGAGTGTGAGAAAGATACAGATCTGTGTGTGTGCTTGTGTGTGTGTGTGTGTGTGTGTGTGTGTGTGTGTGTGTGTTTGTGACTCATAAAACCTCAGATAAAATAATTGGTCACATCGTCTTTCCCACAGTCACACTTTTTGTTGTTTTTAAAGAGAAGCTCCCAAAAATAACAAATTAAACCATCGCTAAGCGTTGTGTGTAGTGTGTGTAATGTGTGTAGTGTGTCTAGTGTGTGTAGTGTGTGTTTGTAGCGTGAGTGGTGTGTGCGTCATTGTGCCATCTTGTCTCTGCGGTCACTTCTACTTGCGTTGCGTGTTGTGTTGTGTTGATGGTGAGTGTGTATCAGTTTGAATGATCTGTCTGAAGCTTCACTGAGGAGTATCTGAGCAGCAAGTGTGTCTGTCAGATGGCACGGTTTGTGCATGTCGGTAGTAAGAGTGTGTGTGTGTGTGTGTGTGTGTGTGTGTTGTGTGTTGTGTGTAGAGGCTTAAATAGTTCTGAATGAAATCTGGAGACAGCTGGAACAAGGCTGCCACCAACACCAAAATAACACCACATCACCCTAAACCAACTGATTAGCTAACCCCTCACTCTACATCTGCTCCTGTGTGTGTGTGTGTGTGTGTGTGTGTGTGTGTGTGTGTGTGTGTGTGTGTGTGTCTTATTTGAGATCTTGCCATGCCTCAGAAATGGAATAAAACACCCCGTGCCATGCAGTTGTAGGAAAATCATCAACGACAGAGCGGTGTGATGAAGCGGAGTCAGAGTCACTGTCACGATCACAGGGTGTTTTATTCCTGTCATTCGAGAGCAGTGTGCAGAAGATTACGGTTTTTAACTCACTAAAGAATGTAACGTGGTACTTTTTATCCGTTTGTGGTTACATTTCATGTTGGGGAACGTCCCCGATACTCTTGACGTTGAAAAACGCGGATTAAGGAGAACCCGCGGGACGTAAACATCGTTACCTCTGACTGTTACAAAGAACCGACGCTGGAGACTCCTTCCGTAAATGTTAAATAAACGTCTCGTTCACCGTATCCTCGGTAGAACAACGCTAAAAAAAAATCTCTCATGTGTGTGTTTTGCTGCAGGTGTAGTTACGGCTGGCAGGGTCCTCTGTGCGACGAGTGTGTGCCGTACCCGGGCTGCGTTCACGGCACGTGTGTGAAGAAGTGGGAGTGTGTCTGTGAGAAGAACTGGGGAGGGCTGCTCTGCGACAAAGGTGATCACTGACGCGCCGCACTTCTGCTTCTCGTACGCCTTTTTTTTTTACTTCGACACAAAACGTCAGCACATACGCAGACAAAAGGAGATGCCTGGGTGCGAAAAAGACCCGAGTATCCTAGCAAACTGACGCTAACTTGTTTATCATCTGACTGAAGAATCTCTTCAGAATTTTATTTATACTCGAGAGATAAAACAGTCTGAAAGTGAGCGAGATGTCCATAAACCCATCACTAGCTAGCTAATCGTGTCCGTTATTGGCAACTCGTCAGTAAGCACGTGACTTAGCTATGTAGCTTTAGCTAGCTAGCTTCTTGGTGTAGATTTTTAGGGCGGAGCTAAGCAATATAAATTAGGCATGTTAGATAACTAGCAAGCTAAGATTGTAAAATTCTTAGCTTTAACGTCAACTTAACTGATACTTAGCTGAAATGAAATGGGCGGAGCTCCTGTGATCAGTTATCTCTCCTAACTGCCTGTGACCACACCCTTCTTCTGTTGGCATGGAAACGTGTCCGATTCGATAGTAGGCGCTAAAAAATGAATGTGCTTATGAACACTTTTTCAGACCTGACACCCAAAAGCACAATTTTAGAAAACGAATTCTGGCTTTTAAAAATCACCAGGTGGCGCAGCTGACGTCAGAGTGACGCGTCTCATTCGGAGGTCTGCGTGTACGATTCGTAATCACTTCATATTTCTGGTACTCTTTCACACTCTCTTGGACAGACCTGAATTACTGCGGGAGTCACCGGCCGTGTGTAAACGGAGGGACGTGTATGAACACCGAGCCGGACGAGTACCGCTGCGTTTGTCCCAACGGCTACTCGGGCAAGAACTGCGAGATAGGTGAGGATCCTGACGCCGTCTTTACACGCGACATGACATCACAGCAGTGCTGAAGTGTTAACTAGTGTGTGTGTGTGTGTGTGTGTGTGTGTGTGTGTGTGTGTGTGCGTGTGTGCGCGCGTGCTGATATTCTCCAGTGGAGCACGCATGTATGTCCAACCCATGCGCCAACGGCGGGACGTGCCACGAGGTTTTGTCAGGATTCGAATGCCACTGTCCGTCAGGGTGGTCAGGGACGACCTGCGCCAAAGGTCAGAGGTCAAATTCCAATCGCACACACCTATTAGATTGGTACTCTGTCAAACAGGCACAAGGAAAATAATGAGGAAAATATAAAAACCTGCAAAGGCAAAACAGCAAGAATTGAGATTCAGAATTTTACACACACACACACACACACACACACACACACACACACACTAGACTGCGTAATGAGTAACAGGTGAGAACAATTAACTTAAACATTGACCATATATGGAGAAATCCATGGGACAGAATGTGGATATCTGTCTATAATCTCGGTCTCTCAAAGGCTATAAACAGTGTGTGTGTGTGTGTGTGTGTGTGTTACAGACAAAGACGAGTGCATGTCCAGTCCGTGTGCACACGGAGGAACCTGCATCGATCAGGACAACGGCTTCAAGTGTGTCTGTCCACCACAGTGGATGGGAAAAACCTGCCAGATAGGTAGGGAAGAGTGTGTGTGTGTGTGTGTGTGTGTGTGTGTGTGTGTTGGAGTCTGTGGAATGTACAGTTATGTTCTTGCATCAAGTGCAGAAAGAAAGCATGTGAAGAAATCGCATGATTCATTTAACAAGGCGTGTTTGGAAGCAAATGCTGTTCTACAGCAGCACACCAGTGTGTGTGTGTGTGTGTGTGTGTTTGAGTGTGTGTGTGTGTGTGTGTGTGTGTGTGTGTGTGTGTGTGGTATTGGACGTCTGAGGATCGCAGACTGCGTGTCTGCTGCAGAAAGCCGTACGTTATCAGTAACCTGAGCGAAGCTAAATATAACTCGGGCGTTGGTGACCGCCAACCGCTGGCTAAATTTACTCTCACAGGGGTATATTTGGTGGAGAGAGAGAGAGAGACAGAGAGAGAGAGAGAGAGAGAGAGACTTTTTAAGATCTCTTTTATTAATTCAGTACAAACAGAGACCTATATATTTACAAAACAAAATACAAATTGAAATCTCAACATAAAAATGTATATAAGTTTGAAAAAAAAAACCCCAAAGCATATTTGTCTATAAAACAAAACCTAAAACCCTCATCATCAGACTCACGTGAAAGATCGGGACAGGATCGACGCCTCCTCTTCCTCCCGCTTTAGTTCTTCTTGTACACCATATTGCTAACTTTACAGTATCATGTAAAAAGTTGAGTAAAACCACTTCACGTTTGTTTTTCACAGAACATTTTGGGCCAAGAATAAAGGATGCTTGATTAAAACCGCCTGTAAACTGTAGACCCCAAGTTTCCACTAAATCTACAATTCGATTTAAGATAAAAATATGAAGAACAGTTTCAGAAACCAAACAAAAGGGACATCCCTCCTCATTAGAGGAATTCAGTCGTGCCATGTGTCTGTCTGTAGCTAATATGCCATGTACGGTTCTCCACTGAGGATCTCACAGCTTACATTCAGTGGGTCTTTTGTACAGGGACCTCCAGTTTCTTCTCCTCAGATTTCTTACATCTTTAAGATGTTGATAACCGATTGTCAAATCACTAAAAAGTTCTGGGATGCCCACGGAAAGTCGTTTTTTCCAGCATCCTCTTGCCTGCCCTCTTTATCCAAAAAAAAAAAACGCATTTCAGGAAAAAAAAAATCCCGTTAGGGCTCCCAGAAGGAGTGTCTTTCAAAAAATCTCTTGCTGGAGCAGGAAAAACAGCCTCCAGGTCTTAAAGAAACCTGCCTCCATCAATGCAGACCGAACGGTAGCTGAGCATTGCACCTCAGTGGTGATGAACAGGTTAAAAAAAACAAACGCTCTTCAAGCAAACACAGGTTTAGGTCTTTCCCATTCCCTCGAAAAAAAGGACAGGATCTGCAACGCTTACAGAACACTTTGATAAAAGGTTGTAAGTCCTTGCAAATCCACTTTCTCTAGACACACGGCAAATAGGTGTTCATCTAGACCCATTCTTCTGTCCTTGCGGAACAGGGCACGTGCCACATCCTCCACTGGTGATGCTGATGGTATAAAAGGCGCTGTACTGCTTGTAAATGAAAAACAGCCACCTTAGAGTGAATATCGATTAATCCTCGTCCTCCTTCTTGAACTGGAAGCTAAAGGACAGCAGCTCTTAGCCCGTGCTGTCCTGACCAAAAAGGTCAACACGTCTATCGGATTTCTTGGTGGATCCAGAACCATAAATTGATGCCAAAGCACTGAAGCAGTAAGATTACTTGCTATCAGGACTCATCCCCTGTACCATATCTGGGGTAGCAACCATTTCCATTTAGACAACTTAGCATGAGCATCCTCAATTAAGCCCTCCCAGTGTTTCATCTTATATTCGCCTTCACCAAGGTACACTCCTAAGCATTTCCTTCCTGTCTTTCCCCACTGAATATAAGCATTCATCTGGTCAAACGTGTATAGATCACTAGCCACATCAACATCAGTGACTGAATCATCATCTAGAAAGCTTTCTTCAGTTGCCTCTGAAAATGTGTCCATTTCATCACTTTGTCCTTCATTAATCTTAACCTCCAGTTCAGCATCACTACAAACAGAGTAGCTGTCACTTCCTGCTGCTCTGACCAGCATCACGGCTCGACTGGGCTTCTGGTTATCAGCAACATTCACGAGATGCTCAGATGTTAGACGACGCATGTCTCACGTGCACGCCGTGCAAAAACACGGCCTCGAAACACCTAACGTCTGAGTGCTCAAAGAAAAAAGGAAAAGAAAGAGAGAGAGAGATTGGGAGGAAAGAGAGAGAGAATGAGAGGCAGAGAGAGAGATTGAGAGACAGAGAGAGAATGAGAGGCAGAGGGGGAGAGAGAGAGGCAGAGAGAGAGAATGAGAGGCAGAGAGAGAATGAGAGGAAAGAGAGAGAGAATGAGAGGCAGAGGGAGAGAGAGAATGAGAGGCAGAGGGAGGGAAAGAGAGGGAGAATGAGAGGCAGAGAGAGACTGAGAGTCAGAGAGAGAGTGAGAGGCAGAGGGAGGGAAAGAGGGAGAATGAGAGGCAGAGAGAGAGACTGAGAGGCAGAGAGAGAGAGAATGAGAGGCAGAGGGAATGAGAGACAGAGGGAGGAAAGAGGGAGACTGAGAGGCAGAGAGAGAGAGAATGAGAGGCAGAGAGTGAGAGAGAGAGAGAGAGAGGGAGAGACAGAGGGAGGGAAAGAGAGGGAGACTGAGAGGCAGAGAGAGAGAGAGTGAGAGACAGAGGGAGGGAAAGAGAGGGAGACTGAGAGGCAGAGAGAGCGATTGAGAGACAGAGAAAGAATGAGAGGAAAGAGAGAGAATGAGAGGCAGAGGGAGAGAGAGAGAATGAGAGGCAGAGGGAGGGAAAGAGAGGGAGAATGAGAGGCAGAGAGAGAGAGTGAGAGACAGAGGGAGGGAAAGAGAGGGAGACTGAGAGGCAGAGAGAGAGAGAGTGAGAGACAGAGGGAGGGAAAGAG
>CM074918.1:30091628-30101078 GCA_037576815.1 Pangasius larnaudii | reverse complement strand
AATGAGAGGCAGAGAGAGAGAGAATGAGAGGCAGAGAGAGAGAGAATGAGAGGCAGAGGGAGGGGAAGAGAGGGAGACTAAGAGAGAGAATGAGAGGCAGAGAGAATGAGAGGCAGAGAGAGAGAGAATGAGAGGCAGAGGGAGGGGAAGAGAGGGAGACTGAGAGGCAGAGAGAGAGAGAGAATGAGAGGCAGAGAGAATGAGAGGCAGAGAGAGAGAGAATGAGAGGCAGAGAGAGAGAGAATGAGAGGCAGAGGGAGGGGAAGAGAGGGAGAATGAGAGGCAGAGAGAGAGAGTGAGAGACAGAGGGGTGAGATATTTACTCCAGGGTCAAATTTAAGCCCAGTGAAGCTTCTGTACCTGTAAAGATGTGTACCATGTGTATCCAGCACATGGCTCGCGTTACAGGCCGCGTGTTTTATTCGAGCTGCACTCGATACCGTTTTTTTTTTTCCTGTGTGTGAAGATACTTGACAGCATTCACACCATCCAACAAACGTAAAACATTTGGATTCAAATAATGCAGGCTTAAAGCAGAACCTGCTATTCATAGTAGGTCCCGCAGCCTAATGTGTGTAATCCTGACCGGTGGTGAGGTTTCACCGCTTGTTTCTGTCTCTGTCTTTCGCAGACGTGAATGAGTGTGTGAAGAGGCCTTGTGCAAACTCTTACTCGTGTAAAAATCTGATTGGTGGATATCACTGTGCCTGCTATCCAGGGTGGGCGGGACCAAACTGTGACATCAGTCAGTATATCAGCATCGGTATTTTTTTTTTTTTATCGCTTTCCCTGTCTCCTCTGGATTTCCATTATTTTTTTCATATCTTTATATTTCATCTTTGTTGATCTCTCTTTCATAAAAAAATCAGAATCTTCAGAACGACACGAAAGCAGAATGGAGACCACGAGGTTAATCCTGGAGAGATCCGAGTTAGCGCTCTCTTCTGTAGTTAGACTGGAAAAGATCTTAAACATGCCTCTCTACGGCTGAAACCGGATTTAGCATCTTTGTTTCCTGCATGTCTTGCCGCTCACTTGTTCTGCTAATCCTGCATGTTCACACTCGCTTTTGCTATGCATGGAAACTTTAGGTCTTAAAAGAAGAAGAAGAAGAAGAAGAAGTATATTTGCATTTTGAACTGATAGCCTAGAGCCGTAAAGGGTGTGTGAGGGTGTGTCCCGGTCGCTATAGTTACGCTTATTCTGACTGCATGTGAAAGAATGCGCTTACGCTGTAAAACGAGTAACGCACACGATGCCTTCGGAGGCCACTCTGAAAAACGCCGCATGGACGATCAGAAGAATCGATTTTTCCGTCTGTCTCTGAAGCGTTTTCAGAACGTTTGCAACGTTTACTAAAAACACCGTTTAGACGAGCGCTCGGGACGCACCCCAAGTTTTAAAGAGCTTTGTGAATTTAACTCAAAGTTAAAGTTAATAAACGAGGCTCGTCAAACAGTAATAGAATCATCAAACGTTTTTTTTTAATGCTACGGTAAAAAGAATGTTTGTAATAAAATTGGCAGCAATCGAGGAGTTTTACTTTATAAAAAAAAAAACCTGTTGGCTGAAACTTTATTTACTGTCTTCAGAATTTTTTATTTATTTATAAATATGTGTACAATAAATAAACAAACAAAAAATAAATAAATAAATAAATAAGTTATTAACACAAGGAGAAAAAAAATCCGTAAACATGTTAATCTTTTACACGTTTAAAGATTTATGTGCAAAATTCTAACATCATATCAGCTGCAGTTTGTGGTTATTAAGTAAATGTGGGCGGAGTTAAATTATTGAGCTTCAGGGGGCGGGGGGCTGCGATAAATACGAAGAAAACAAAAAGATATTAAAAAAATTATAAAGATATCACGATATCTCACGATAGCTAATTTATCATGATGTCATGATATTACACCGTCACGTCGCCCAGCCCGGGGAAGCACCTAGATTCTTCCTCACTGTAGTTCCTCAGGTTGACTCCGCCCCCCCCCCCCTTTAAGCCCCGCCTCCCAAAGTCTGAATAATAATAATAATAGTAATAACATTATTTGAAGAAGAAAATATACGAAGATTTGTGCAGACAAACAAACACGTCTTTGCCAGTCGACTCCGTTTGAGACGTGTGCAGGTTTTATCCGCGCTTTCCCTTCACTGCTACTCAAAACTCTAAACTCCAAAAAAATGAAAACGCTGAACTTGTGCACGTTTCTCTCTGCCTGCAGATATTCGCACGTGTTACGGCCAGTGTCAGAACGGCGGCACGTGTACGGTGAGTACAAACGGACGTTTTCTCACACCTTCGCAGCAACGTGACACAATCAGTATTTCTTCGAAACGGCAACGAATCAGCGTTCAGTGTGTGAGACAAGTGCACTCACCTAACCGCCAGGTGTTTCTCAGTCCTCACTCACGTGTGTGTGTGTGTGTGTGCGTGTGTGTGTGTGTGTGTGTGTGTGTGTGTGTGTGTGTGTGTAGGACGGGCGTCATGGCTACGTGTGTCAGTGCCAGCCGGGGTTTGTGGGTAAGCACTGTGAGGTGCAGCAGAGTGTGTGTGTGAGCTCGCCGTGTCAGAACGGCGGTCAGTGTCACGCCACACACACCACCTACGAGTGTCAGTGTGTGAGCGGATACACAGGGACACACTGCGAGGTGAGGAACACACACACACATCACCTCCCTCTCTCTCTCTCTCTCTCTCTCTCTCTCTCTCTCTCTCTCTCCTCCTTTCTTTATTTCCTCTCATCCTCTCTGTCTCTCTTCCGCTCTTCACTTCTCTCTTCTTATCTCTCTATCACACTCTGTCTCACTTTTTCTTTCTCTCCCTATTTTTTTCCCTCTTTTGTCACTTTTCTCTCTTTCCTCTTCTCTTACTCCTTTGCTTCATCTCTCCATCCTTTTCTTCTCCCTTCACTTTTCCTTAACTCTCTTCCTTCTCTCTCTCTCTCTCGCTATTTCTTTGCTCTCCGTTTCTCACTTCCGTTCATCTATTCACCTCCTTTCTCTCTCTTTCTCTCACTTCTTTTTTCTTTTTTTTTCTCACTACCTCTCTGCCACTCTTTCTCCCACACTCCCTCTTTCATTCCTCCTCTTTCTCCCATTTGTTTTTCTCTTTCTCTCACCTCCTCTCTCTTTCTCTCTCTCTCCTCCATTCCCTCACTCTGTTTTTCAATCTCACTCTGTTTTTTTCTTTCTTTTACATTTTCTTTCTCTCACTACCTCTCTACCTCTCTACATGTCCACCACTCTTTCTCTCCGTATTTTTCTTTTTTCACTCCCTCTGCTCTCTCTTTCTCTTTCTGTCTCACTCTCTCCATTCGTCTGTCTTTCACTTTCTCTCACTGCATCTTTTCTGTTTTTTTCTCGAGTTCTTCATTTATCTCTTTCATGCTCCTTATTTTTCTTTTCCTCATTTCCCCTTTCTCCGTCTCTTCCACTCTCTCTCTCTCTCTCTCTCTCTCTCTCTTTCTCTTTCACTCTGTCTCACTCTCTCCATTGCTCCTTCTTTCACTTTGTCTCACTTTCAGTTTTTTTCGTCTCTATTTTTTTTCCTTCTTCTTCTTCTTCTTCTCCTTACCTCCCTTTCACCGTCTCTCTACCGCTCCACCTCTCTCCCGTCCTCGGTTCCTCTTTCACTCTTCTTCTTTCTCTCACTGTCTCTCTCTCCCCTTCCTTGACCCTTTTTTCCTTTAGTCTGTCTCTGTCAGTTGCTCCCTCTTGTTTTCTCTCTTTCTCTCTCTTTTATTTTCGTTCTCCCCTTGTGTCTGACTTTCTCTGGTCCCGTGTCGCCGCCGGTGCAGGTGCAGGTGGACCCGTGTGTTCCTGACCCGTGTGTGAATAAAGCCCAGTGCCACGTCCTGCAGTCAGGGTTCTACTGCGAGTGCGCTGACGGTTATGAGGGCAGAACCTGCGCCGAGCTGACGGACCACTGCAAGATCAGTTCATGCCAAGGTGATACCTTACACCACGCTGACATCACCACAGCGGTGCTGAATTCTGGATTCTGATTGGTCCGAAGGCGTTGATTAGTTTTCAGTTACAGCAGCTCTGACAGCAGTGCTGCTGCAGATCCCGGGTTTCTGTCAACGCGCTCCTTCTACTGCGTTATACAGGAATTCACTTTAGCGTGATTGTTGATCTCGTGAAGTTTTCTGTAAGGAGACGTTTATTTAACATTTATGGAAGGAGTCTCCAGTGTCAGCGCTTTGTAACAGTCAGAGTTAAAGCTGTGACTTTACGCTTTCCAACATTTTCAGGACAGGAGTTTACGCTTTATTGTGGTTTCTTGGCCACATGACAATGTTTTTTTTTTTTTTAAATTATTAACTAATTAATTAATTGCTAATGAATTACTAACGAAATAATTAACTCAAGACAGAAAAATGAGACGCTGGTGAGGGAACGACTGTTTATAGCTGCTGTAACGGAAGTGAGAACTTGTTTCCTGGACATTCCAAGACATTAAATATAACTAAAAACGTTTTTAATCAATACATTATGCTAATTTAATTTAATGTAAAAAAATGATATCATTGGCACATTGCTGTGGTGCAAGAGAAAAAAAAACACTGTTGTTATCGGAAATAATCCACTTCTGGGGGGTTACAGTAACTCCGCTTCATCACGCCACCCTGTCGTTGATTGTTTTCCGATAGCGGCGCGGCGCGGCGTGTTTTATTCCTTTATATCTCGCGTTGCTGGAGTTTTCCTTCAGTAATACGGCTGCTTTGACCAAACAGAAATATAATCTTCTGCTGTGTTTTGATCCTAGTGATTGACAGCTGCACCATTTCTGTGGCGAACAACTCCAGCAAGGAAGGGGCGTGGCACATTTCCTCCAACGTGTGCGGCCCGCACGGTCGCTGCATCAGCCAATCAGGAGGCAACTTTACCTGCGCCTGCTTGCCGGGGTTTACAGGGACCTACTGTCACGAGAGTGAGTTACGGAAACAGAAAAAACACACACACACACACACACACACACACACCACAGATGCAGTGGTTATCATCACAGAAACTCATTACTGCAAAACCTGTATGCTTTTTAAATAAAAAATTTGACATATTTCTATAACAGGACTTCTTTTTTTTTAACCAATGACAGTTCAGTAGCGTGTGCTCTTATTGGCTGAGAGAAGCAGGACATCACATGACTCATAAAGCAGGAATTTACATTTCCATTCATCCTAAAAAGCTATTATTCTATTAATATATCTACAGTATAAATGTGCACACACTGCACATGTGTGTTACTATGTGTTGATGTGTGTTACTGTGTGTTACTATGTGTTGATGTGTGTTACTGTGTGTTACTATGTGTTGATGTGTGTTACTGTGTGTTACTGTGTGTTACTATGTGATGATGTGTGTTGATGTGTGTTGATGTGTGTTACTGTGTTGATGTGTGTTACTGTGTTGATGTGTGTTACTATGTGTTGATGTGTGTTGATGTGTGTTGATGTGTGTTAATGTGTGTTACTGTGTGCTGATGTGTGTTGATGTGTGTTAATGTGTGTTGATGTGTGTTACTGTGTGTTGATGTGTGTTAATGTGTGTTACTGTGTGTTACTGTGTGTTGATGTGTGTTACTTTATGTTGATGTGTGTTACTGTGTGTTACTGTGTGTTGATTTGTGTTACTTTATGTTGATGTGTGTTACTGTGTGTTACTGTGTGTTACTGTGTGTTGATGTGTGTTACTTTATGTTGATGTGTGTTACTGTGTGTTGATGTGTGTTGATGTGTGTTACTGTGTGTTGATGTGTGTTACTTTATGTTGATGTGTGTTACTGTGTGTTGATGTGTGTTACTGTGTGTTACTGTGTGTTAACATTCTGTCTCCTGTGCAGATGTTAATGACTGCGCTCCGTCTCCGTGTGTGAACGGGGGAACGTGTTTAGATGGCATTAACTCGTTTAGCTGTGTCTGCCGTAACGGATGGGAGGGTCAGCTCTGTGAACGCGGTCAGTCTTTTCTTCTCTTCTCTTCTCTTCTCTTCTCTTCTCTTCTCTTCTCTTCTCTTCTCTGTTTCTCTACCCTTCTTGCATCTTTTATTTTTATCTTTTTTTCTCTCTTTTCTTTCCATATACCTTCGCTTCTCTCATCTTTGCTTTTTCTGGTTTTCTTCCCTTCTCTCCTCTCCTCTTCCCGCTGATCCCTCGTTTCTGTGTGCAGAGGTGAACGAGTGTGAGTCTGAGCCGTGCATGAATGGTGGCCTCTGTGTCGACCTGCTCAACGACTTTTACTGCCACTGCACGGACAACTGGAAGGGCAAGACCTGTCAATCACGTAAGTGTGTGTGTGTGTGTGTGTGTGTGTGTGTGTGTGTAACTTTACCCATCATGCATGCTTGCTCAGTTCTGTATATATTTTCATGTATGTGTAGATATCAGGTTTACCTTGTCTGTGTGTGTGTGTGTGTGTGTGTGTGTGTGTCTGTGTGTGTGTGTGTCAGGAGAGAGTCAGTGTGACTCCACCACATGTTTGAACGGCGGAACCTGCTTTGATCACGGAGACTCGTATCGCTGTGTGTGTCCACCTGGTTTCGGAGGCAGCACCTGTAACTCAGGTGAGCTTTATCGCCACAGTGCTGCAACACTAACAGGACAAACACTAAACTGACGACTTGTTTCTCTTGTCTCCCTGCACCTCTGCAGCGATGAACAGCACGTGCGACTCTCAGCCGTGCGCTAACGGCGGGACGTGCGTTGGAGGGGGCGGAGCCTTCACCTGCATCTGCAGGGACGGGTGGGAGGGGCCTACTTGTACTGAGAGTAAGGCCACACCCACACATTATAATGAGCTTAATGAGGCTGCAGTTTTAATGTGTATAGTTTGTATTATGAGTGTTAATTAAGAGTTCTGATCTTTTTTTTTTTTTTTTATAGACGTTGATGACTGTAATCCTCATCCATGGTAAGCTCTATAAAATAAAACATGATGTAGTTAAAGAGTAATCAGTGTACGGTGTAAGAGACCTAGACCCCAGACCATTTCTCTCTGTGCAGCTGTAATGACGGTGTGTGTGTGTGTGTGTGTGTGTGTGTGTGTGTGTTTAACTCTCTCTGCGCAGTTATAACGGAGGTGAGTGTGTGGACGGAGTGAACTGGTTCCGGTGTCAGTGCGCTCCTGGGTTTGCCGGCCCCGACTGTCGCATCAGTGAGCACATTATTACATCGTTTTTTAACATATTAAAAAATATTATAGTCATAGTTATAGTTATAGTTAGTGTTATCATAAATATATAATATTTAAATAAAAAAAGAATCCAAATGAAATTAATCTAATTATAGGGAAAGGGGGGGAAAAAATGGGGATTAATAATAAGAATAATAACAATAAGAATAATAACAATAATAATAATAATAATAATGAGTAAAGAAAAGACAGAAAGAACATAGGGATAATTTTTAATTTATAAAAAAAAATTATATATATTTATATATTTATTTATTAATTTATTACTTTATTTATTCATTAACAGCATTCACAGCATGGCAACAGTACAACTTCTCAGCGTCAAATATTTACACTCAGCTCCAGAATTATTGGCACCCTTGGTAAAGATAGATTAGACAGATAGATTTGGAAAAAAAAAAAGTTATCAGAATGTCTGTGGTTAATTGCATTAATCTGACACTAAACCTACACTGTGAGACATTTAAAGTCGGTTAAACTTAGAAACGAAAGTCCACCTGCTGCCTTAAAAGACGTGAGTAAACTCAAAATCAAGCCGAGACAGTGACTCAAAGTCAACACGATGGATTTCTTTAATAAAGTTTCATCCAAAACTTGTCATGACAATTGGAGTTAAAGAGAAGAAAAAGTTCACGTAACTTAATGGTGCTATCGTGTTTTTACAGCGTATGAAAGAAATCTAATCTAATTTTCCATTTGTTATGCTTTATCTTAGTATTTAAGAATTCTTCAGTCACTGCTCATGACTTCCTGTTTCACCGGAGTATAAATATTAGAGAACACACAAATAAAAAAGAGAGAAAAGTGCTCATAAATAAAGCTGTAGCCATAGAGTAATGATAATAAGCCTAAAAAAATAAACTTGGATTGATAATTTAAACAAGAGATAAAAAAAAATCTGGCAGAAGTTTGGATTAATGAGGGAAAGAAAACGATCTTGACGATACAAATGCACCATGTCCACTTTCTGAGATTAAGACTAACGATAATGCACTATTAAAGAAAAATAAAAATGTTGTATTACGTAAGGATTTTTAATGATTGTATTTATAGTATCGAGTTATGTCGCTTCTGACGATTCCCTCTTAACAACGTACCTGTAATACAGAGCATGTTTTCCGTCTTTTTTGTGGTTTTGCCAGACGTGGACGAGTGTCAGTCGTCTCCCTGCTCTTACGGAGCCACGTGTGTGGACGAGATTAACGGTTATCGGTGCGTGTGTCCTCTGGGCCGAGCTGGATCTCGCTGTCAGGAGTGTGAGTACAGCGAGGAGACGAGACATTATAATTAGGCAGGATTAATATCGGTTAAATCACAGTCTCTGCTGACACACTGGCATTTTTTTAAAGAAGGTAATGCCATGAAACGCAGCACCCGCAGAGCAGCTGATCGGTTCAGGAAATATATCATTAATGCGCTTGTAAAAGAAACGGTTTGGGCAATAAAAAGCCTAGTCAAGATATTTCTCTGTCTTTCTCCAGATGTATTTGGAGATATCAACAAAAATGAATGGAAGGTTATATCTACCAGTTTAGCCTTGTATAACACCACCATTCTCTCTCTCTCTCTCTCTCTCTCTCTCTCTCTCTCTCTCTGTGTGTGTGTGTGTAGTTATTGGTGTTGGTAAGGCGTGTCAGCACTCGGGCGTGTCCGTTCCTCACGGCTCTCGCTGGGAAGACGACTGTAACGGCTGTCAGTGTATGAACGGAAATATCAAGTGCACCAAAGTAAGCGCACAAATCAAATTTACCTCCGCGTCTTAAAGGTAATAATGAGAACGATTGAAAAAAAAACAAAAAACAAACAACTCGTTTGTTGTTCAGGTGCACTGCGGCGGTCGGCCCTGTCTGCTCGACTCTCAGGATCCCGAGTGTGCTGGAGGTCAGGAGTGCACCCCGCATCACTTCCTGTTTTGTCTCCGCCCACCGTGCCGGCAGTGGGGCGCGTGCTCCGATCCCGATCCTTCGCCGGTCAGCACCGAATGTCAGCCCAACAGCGATCACACGAGCAGCGGCTGCGCGCGCGTCACCCTCGTGTTCGATACAGACAGCGTGCCTCCGGTAAACTCCGATGCGTACGCACACGTCCGGTGTGATATTACAAAATCAGAACCATTAAAGTCTGACGATATGATGTGTGATAAGGTCGACATCGTAAGGTTGTGAAATCTTTTATCTTCTTATCTGTTTTTTAAATAATGGTTAAGAACTGATTGAAAGCAGATGATTAGATGTTTAGCAAAATTTCGTGTCTT
>CM074918.1:30071339-30089118 GCA_037576815.1 Pangasius larnaudii | reverse complement strand
TCATCAAAACTTCATCATCGTAACTTCATCATCAAAACCTTATCATCGTAACTTCATCAAAACTTCATCATCGTAACTTCATCATCAAAACCTCATCATCGTAACTTCATCAGTGTAATTTCATCGTCGTGACTTCATCAAAACCTCACTGTAACTTTGTCTTCGTAACTTCATCATTGTATAACTTTGTTTATAACTTTATCATTGCAAATTTATGTTTGTGAATTTACCATATTTTTTTCATCGTAACTTTCATTCTAACTTTCTAATTCTAACCTTTCCACACTGCGCATGTGTTTATTCATTATCGCTTCCCAAACTAGAGGCAGCTTTTTTTCTTCTGCTGCTTAACACAGCTACATGGCTAAGATTAACTACAAAGTTAGATGCATAAGCGAGCTATAAGCGGCGAACTCGTTTTAAAAATGGAACAGCTTGTGCGCCGTTTTTCTACTGAAACACGGCTCACACACTGCTCTCTCTCCTGTCTGTAGATTACCTGGTCCCGCTGCTGTGTGTGTTGTTCTCCGTGTTGTGGATCTCCTGCACGGTGGTGTGTGTCTGCTGGATCCGCAAGCGCAGGAAAGAAAGAGAAGGCATCGACGTGCCAGTGGAGGAGAGCATCAATAACCAGCGAGGGGCGTTTCTGAGCATTCAGTCCTCTTACAGAGAGGACAGGAAGAGTGTAACGTATCCGCTGGACAGGATCGGAGACGGAGCGGAGAGACAGGACGAAGAGGAGGACGACGACAGAGAGGAAGAAGGCAGCCCAGGGCTGGTGGTGGATAAGTGCCCTTCCTTAAAGTACACTAAAGGGGAGGTAGTGTACACCGTTTGCACCGCAGCCCAGACACATCCTTTAAGGACGCAATACAGCGCCAAAGACAACCGGTGTAAAGACGTGAACCGGAGTGAGCGAGTCAACGATTGCTACATATGAGCAAAACTGTCTGGAGCTAATCCAGATTTTTCACACTCTTCTATTTCTGTTTACACTTGCGTCATTATTTGCATTTTGTTCTGTTTTTTTTTTTTTTTTTTAAGTAAAAAAAAAGGACCTGTCTCTAAAAAGGACGCGGCGGGAAATTTGGTTGAAGGTGAATCTAGAAACGGCAGCTCGATTTTGATTTGTAGTTTTGGATTTTCTTTGAGTCGTGACGTGTGTGAAACGTGTGTAATACGTGCCATTAGCCTATTTTCCGGACTATAAGATGCGTTCATTCCTCTGTTAAATGCTGGTGCAACGTTTACAGCAAAGTGATGTTTATATTATAATTTTTTATTTTTTTTTTAAATAGCGTAAATATACCATTAAAACTAACTACAAGGACTGGGCGATATGGCAGAAAGATTATATCACAATATTTCAAGAGGATTCGTGAGACACGATGTCTTACGCATGAAACGCTACATTTTATTTTCATCATTTATCGTTTATTTTATCACAACATGGCTTTAAAATTGCTGAGAAAAACTATAAGTTCAATAGTATTACTGTAGTATTAATAGTATTAGATTTAAATATTTATAATTAACATTTTTGTATCATAGCAGCTGTATTTTTGGAAATATGTTTTTAAAAAGAAACAACACTAAGTGAAAAAAAAAAAAAAAAAAACGTTTCCAGCAGTAAGCAATGACTCTAACTTTAGGCCAATTTAAGTAATTAAGCTTAAAATAAAAAGTAGTTCTACTAAGTTTAAGGGATTTTTCCCCTATAAAACTGACAAAAAAAAAATTCCCAGCAATATAAAGTGACACTAATTTCTAAATTAAGTAATTAAAAAAAATCATAAAACTTTAACAAGAATCTGAAGGCAAAAAAAATCTACAATAGAGAACTATAATAAGGAACTAAACAGAACGTTACTGTGCCATTTATTTCTTTTTTTTTTTAAGTAACAGGCAGTCGCTTAGGGGTATAGAGGTATTATAGCTGCAATATATTTAAGAAAATGCATCGTGATATTGCAATACTGATAACGTATCATTGTATCATCTACCACTAAGTGAGAGATAAAGTGAAATCACGCGCTTCGGGAATTAGGACGCCAGCAAAAATACAGAAATCACCAAAGTGAAGCTAAATCAGTAAAATAATAGTTAAATGCTGGCACTGAATATCATTTTATCATATTATTTTTTTATATTAAGTTACTGAATAACTTTTATGTGATCAAGCCAGACGACAGAGTTGTTCAATGTTTTTTTTTTTTTTTGATGAACACTGGTTGTAATCTTTAATAAATATTATGTAGAGTAATGCAACTTGTGCAACAAGGCATCTGCTGTTTACTGATCTCATCCCCGATCAGACAGAACGCGTGTGCGGTTTTACGTTTTACGTTTTATATTCTGGAACAATCTATAGTCCGGAAAATACAGTACGCGGAGGTGACTAGATGAAACGTGAACGGCTTAACCCTTCAATCCTTCACTGTTCATCTCATCATTTGTGTGTAATAAATGCTTAAAGTGTGTAACGTTTCATTTCTACACTGTATGACGTTTCCGTTTTTCAAGTTCGCCACCGGTTTTCCACCGAAAATGGAAAAGTGTTTTTGCTTTTGACAGATTTGCAGATAAAGACTAAAATAAATGTTTTAAAAAAATGTTAAAAAGAAATACGTGTACATGTGTAAATAGGAAAGAGTTATAGCTGTGTATATTTGAGTTTAGTAACTTAAAAGACTTTTTTATTTGTATTTTTATTATTATTATTATTTCTGTCAAATATTTTTGCTCCATTTTTCTTTGTTAATATTCTCATTCCTATTATTTATGTTGGCTGATTATATATATATATATATATATATATATATATATATATATATAAACAAACTCCTAGAGCGCTTTCGATCATGATGTTTGTGTTCTTTGTCTGTAATCAGAAATCTGTAGGACTTTGTGGAAAGAATTTGTTCAAATGAAAACATTTTACTTCACAAATCAGTCCGTTTCCTGTTTTCAAAGGATGTATCACTTCAAGTATCTGATGACTTCTTTTTCCTCCTGGGCACTAGAAGGTGATTTTTTTTTTTTTTCCAGAAATTATGGAGCTGTTGGGGTTTTATTTTTTTTTTATTTTGTGAGATATTTTGGAATCATAAGTGGATCAGCATTTCATGACATTAAAAGAACTTGTAATAATAAAGACAGACAGAATTTTGTTTCATTTTTTAAAAAAAAACGAAAATAGAAATGCTAAATGATTATTATTATTTTTCATTTGTTTTGGTGATTTGATTCTAGCTGTATTTTCTTTAACAAATATACAGCATTTTGTTAAAAAAAAAGAATAATACTGCCATTATAGCAGTAAGCAATTAAAATGTATATTATCATAATTAGAGTGGCAGACAATATTATTATTATTATTATTATTATTGATTATTGATTATGATGATGATGATGATGATTCATTTAAATGTAAATCACTTGCGTATGACTTCAACCAATCACGTTATTGGAGGTCTGGCCCATGGAGCAGATTTCTTTCTTGCATAATGTGTTAGGACATTTTTAAATGGACCACAGATCTTTGAAAACAGCTTCCTCACATACTAAACTTTCACTGTAATTTATCTAGGGTCCAAAAAAATCTTTTTAAAAAAGGTCATGTATGAAAACGGCAGAAATATTTAACACAGTTTGGTGATTTTCATACTCTAACACAGCTACTTACACTTCAGTTCATGAGCAGGTTTAGTAAGTGTGCTAGAGCAGAAGCTCTGAAACCTTTTGTAGACAGGGACCCCTTTAACTGTAAAATGAATTCCCTTCATTGTGGATTTATTTCATGAACATTATTTACATTTTTTTAGAATGATATTTTTTTGGAAAGCCTTAGAGCTTTTTATTACTGAACTTTCCACCAATAGATCATATTAAGTCTGAGTTGACTTTGGTGCTTGGACCCCTAAGTAACATCTTTGATCATGTGGGTTGTGATTTCCACCACTGTAACAAAATAAATTTTTTTTTAAAAAACATCACAGACTGCCTGGCTATGTTTCATGGACCCCTGGGGATTTTTGGACCTGACTTTGAGTACCACTGTGCTAGAGGAAAAAAAAAAATCACCAAACTCAGACAATACAAGCTCGAACATGGACTTCCCTGAGTCGGCAAAGCTTTTTTAAGAGTGACTCCTAAAACCGTAAAACAGTAGATCTGCTAGCTGTATTATCTATTTTTACGCTAATGATGTACGTAATGTAAGTGGAGAAAGCAGGGATTTATGGTTTGGCTGTGCTGGAGAGATTCTCAGTGTGTGTATATTTGTGACTGGATGTTTTATTCACCTTCACATTAAGTGCATGTGGGATGTTTAAGAGCGTAATCCCCTTTCCCCTGGAGTTATGAACAGGATTTTCCCCCTGGAGTCTGGGATTCTTCAGAAAGCTCTTCAATTCCAACACTGAGTCTGGCCATGCAGTGTGATTCATGACTTAACCATTGCTTTGAAAGATTAAACGAATACACAAAGGTTGACATAAGCATTTTTAAAGTGCCACCTTTTCACAGGGAGCGTGCATTACGTTTACATCCACTTATTTGGCTATGTAAATGCTAGGCAGAATCTAATCCAGCCTTATGGGTTATGGGTTCACCTCAAGGACCTCAAGGATCTCAAGGGTCTTCTTACTGTACTGCTTACAAGAGCCTTCTTAATGAACGACAGTTTATTTAAGTTTATACCACAACGCTGCTGACATGGGTTTATATTAATGAGCTCGTTCTAATACATTATCTTTTCTATAAAAACAGTCCATTCACAGTGACTTGCATGGTGGACACTCCATATAATCTAAGCTTAATATTAAACAGATTAAAAAAAATGTGTGTTTTCTATCAAGAGGTGTTTATTTAACATTTATGGAAGGAGTCTCCATTGTCAGTGCTTTGTAAGAGTCAGAGGTAAAGCTGTAATTATACGTTTTCTGACAGGGAAATGTCTTCAGGACATTTTTTTTTAGTAAGTAGTGGTTTTGTTATTAACTTCAAGAGAGAAAAAAAGAGGCCGGTGAAGGAACAAGTGTTTATAGGTGCTATAATGTAAGGCATAACTTGTTTCATGTATGTGCCACAACATTACACTTCATCACATTGCCCCACACACAGTGGTTTATTCCTTACATAACAGATGTTTATTTTTAAAACATTTATGGAAGGAGTCTCCAGTGTCAGCACTTTGTCTCAGTCAGAGGTTAAGAGGAGTTTACCCTTTGTGGTTTCTTGGTAAGCACCTTGCTGAGAAAGAAAAAACCCACAAAACAAGAGAAACCATCTGAGAAAGTCTAATGGATTCCACTACAAATACCATTACAAACCATCTGATAACTATTAAAACCATTACCATTACAGATCCTTAATGGTATCCACTAGACATAACATGCCACCAACAGAAGGCAAAAAAATTACCAGTAGAGACCCACAGGGACCATTACAGTTTCCATTAAAACCCATACAATCCAGTTCAAATTCTATTAGGGTTCCTATTGTTTTGTTTTTTTATTATTATTTTTTAAATAAACTTCAAGAGAGCGAGAGAGAGAGAGAGAGAGAGAGAGAGTTTGGTGAAAGGACGACTGTTTATAGCTGCGAAAACGAACCTGTTTTGTGGACATTCCATAACATTAAAAATAAAAATTATGACAAATATAAAATTGTAATAAATGCAAATTTCTGTGATATAAGAGGAACAAAAGGACATAATGGGGTGTTTCATTCTTCTTATGTCACAGCGCTGACTGGGAAGAAGGTGTTGATTATTTCAGCAGCTCTGAAAATAACTAACACACACACACACACACACACGTTAGAATCTGCAGTAAAATGTTTTATTAACACAAACCCCTATTTGAATTGAATTTTAAGTGGAAAAAGGAGCCAGGCAGAAGGCTGGCAGCTAAAGTAAACAAGTAGGCGGAGTCTCGGGTGTTAGCATCTCTGTGTGTGTAGTGAACTTCACTGCTAACTGGGCTAGCTGTGTGTGAAATGGATGTCAGAAAATTAATTTAATAAAACTTATGTTGCAGTGAAATATAAGTCGACAGTTTCAATTTCAGTTGCAACTACCGAAAAAAAAAATCCGGGGAGTTTCCACATATCCGACATTTTACTTTCCTTCTCATTTACTTCACACGTCCGCCATTTTACGCTCCCTATCACCCGCTTTACACGTCCGCCATTTTACCTTCCATCTCACCCGCTACTACACCCGCCATTTTACACCCGCCGCCCCGGCTGTACCTTTAGCTTCGCTCCTGCTCCTCCAGCCTTCATCTCCTCTCACAGGTCAGAAGAGTTTGTTTTCCTCTCGCTGTATATTATAACATATATCCCTGACCAGTTGTACAGTCTTATTTTGAATCCGAAGTTGATTGAAAATGTTTTAACGACGGTAAAAGGGTATAATCAGGAAGCTAAGCACAGGCGTTAATCAGCTGTAGGTCTAGATTTCTAAAATTACACGTTTGTAGTTCAAATTCTACCCTTACAGAATAAAGTTAATAGTTTCATTATCTCTAAAATACTAAACCAAACCATGTTTTTATTGTGGTGGTGTTTTTGTACTTTAAGACAAAGCAGTGTTAAGTCAGTGTTGGTAAATATCTGTATAAATATCTAAACACAGTGTTTGTATGGATGTATTTATTTTATTATTATTAATATTGTTATTTACAAAAACTGCAATTTGTCTATTATTTAGAGACACTGCTGCTCATGAGCAAACTCTTTTTCAGGGGAAAGTAATTAGTCTGCTCAGAAAGTCGCAAGAAGTCACCAAGTGACGTCATGTATATATTATGTGCAATTTGCATATTCATATATCTTTCTTGCTCATTTGCATATCACAGTGTGTGAAAGGACGGAGGTAGGAAGACAGTACAGGACAGGGGTGCTGACAATTCTGTGATGAGATCTAATTTTTAAATATTTTTTATATTATAATCGTTATGGTAAGATCCACTGTGTAAAATACGATATGATACACGTACACAGCGAGGGTGTGGTCGAGCGCAAGAGGTGGATTTAGAGGAGGCGGGTCGAACGGCAGGTGACGCGTGATGATTCTCACCTTTGTCTTGTTACCGCCCGTCTTTGTGCGTGAGAGAGAGAGAGAGAGAGAGAGAGAGAGGGCGATATAGTTGGCGGAGATTGCGAGACACGCAAGAATGCACTTGACGAAGCGAAAGCTGTGAATCTTAGACGGACCCGTTCTAGTCCGGGGTTCTAGTATGAAGATCGCCCAGTGGTTGTCTTGCGTAATGAGCTCCCCTGGTATAAGGATGACGCCAAGCTCGCTACCGATACATTAATGGCGGACCGTAAATGAGACGTGCGAACGGATGGGTAGATGTGCGTTGGTTAGGGATGCGGAAAAAAAAACCCTCCTTTATTAGCTCAAGCTAACTTTAACATGAGCAAATCTACGAATCACGCTGACTGACGATATAAGAACGCAGAACGGGGTCCTTTTCCTTAATCGCAGGTTTGTCGTTGGAGGCTCTGAAATCACGTGATTTTGATTGCGATGTCGTATGATCTTTAACGACGACTGGTATCACGCAGCCTTTCTGCAGAGTGTCGGCACCGTTTAAGGGTTTTGTGTTTATACGAGGCTCTCTGGGTTTTGGAGTGAAACAGAGTTTGGACATGCAGAGGCTAAAGAATTTGCCGAGTGCGGTTTGTATTGCCAGCAAAAGAATTCAGCCATGCAGCCATCTATCTGCCAGTTCAGCTTATCACACCTAAATCCAGGTGTGTGTGTGTGTGTGTGTGTGTGTGTGTGTGTGTGTGTGTGTGTGTGTGTGTGTGTGTGTGTGTAGGAATCTGTACTTCACAGAGAGACAGACAGACAGACAGAGAGAGAGAGAGAGAGAGAGAACACACCTCTATCCTAACCTTAAATCTTCCTCAACCTGTAGAGCTGATACACACACACAGGAAAAGTAAGTGTGTGTGTGTGTGTGTGTGTGTGTGTGTGTGTGTGTGTGTGTGTGTGTGCAGGAATCTGTACTCCACAGAGAGACAGACAGAGAGAAGACATACCTCTGTCCTAACATTAAATCTTCCTCAGCCTGAGAGCTGATATACAGGAAAAATGTGTGTGTTTGTGTGTGTTTGTAGTTTTTGAAGCTGTAGATTTAAACCTTTAATGACAGACTCGTGACTTATGCGACCTGCTCTCTCTGGATCTGTGTGGATTTCCTGTTATCTCCTGCTACACAGATGAATCAGCCTTTTTTTTCCCCCTCCCACAACACTGAAGCCTCTCAGTGCGTTAATCGTGGAAGGAAACAGCTGCTGAACACAGCATCTGTAGGATTAAGAATCCCGGCTTGTGTTGACATTTGCTCCCGTCCCGAATAAATGCCGGCGGTGTGTAAATGCGAGCAGCTGCTAAGTAAAGGAAATCTCTGTGCAATGATGCTTTTTGTGTAACTTTTTTTTTATATTTTGATTTTTATTTATTTTTTTATTTACATGCAAGAAAACAACAAAACAGCTAACGGAAATTCAAATACACTGCTAACGCAACACTGCTAGTCAGCTGTGCTGTTAAATTTTCTCGAATCCGATTTGATTACGTTTCTATGACAGCAGCTCTGACAGTAGCGCAGCCGCAAATCGCCGGTTTATGTTACTGCGCTCGTCTCTAGACATTTATTTAACATCTAAGGAAGGAGTCTCCAGTGCCAGTGCTTTGTAACGGTCAGGGGTAAAGCTGTAACTTAAAGTCTTCAGGACAGAGGAGTTTACGCCTTCCGCGGATTTGTGGTTTCTCTGTAACATGACTAGCTGCGCAAGAGAGAGAGAAAAAAGAGAGGCTGGTGACGGGATGACCGTTTATAGCTGCTATAACGTAAGTGAGAACAGCAGCAAGTTTCCCGGATGTTTCACAGCATGTTAAGATTGCAGTGTGCTGTTGTTTAATAAATGAATACGTTGGATTAAGTGGAGAAATTGCTGTGGTATAAGCGGAATAAAACACTCACGAATGTGCTGTTATTGGAAAATAATTAACTTCAAGGTGGTAGCAGTGACTTTGCCTGATCGCACCACCCTGTCATCGATTCGTGTTTTATCTCAAGAGCTGATAAAGACGTCTGAAGGACGCGAGCGACAATCAGGGCCTCCTTTCACAGGCGCTTCTAAAGCTAGCGTAGTGTAAACTAAAGAGCTAGCTACTAAGATTTAAATATCTTAATGCCAGATGTCTGCATTTCGTGAGTATTTTTGTGCTACACATCTCCAAAATAGAACGTTTTCCAGCTGAAATTACTTTTACACAACGTTCTGCAAAACAAAAATGACACGCACGTGTTATTAAATGGATTTTGTGGTCGTGTGCGAGACGATCTTGAGCCTGAGCCGTGTGGAGGGAGTTATGATGTTTATTCTCCTCCACGTTCCTCTGTCGTGTTAATTTACTTTGACACGTTTTATAAAAACATCCCACTTCACATAACTCATTACACAGAGCTGATATTCATTTTTCACTTAGACCTTTTTTTTTTTTTTTTTTAAATCCCAGACAAGTCAGGACTGATAAAGGAATTTCACAGCAGAGATGTCATTATGTGCCGACACACGCGTTACTTTCCCAGAAGAATGATGTAATGTGTCCTGTCTGCTGATATGATAAGAGGCTTTAGCTGTGAAAAGATTAAGCTGAAATAATATACGTGTCTGTGATTTATCTTGGATGAGTTAGCGTGTTAGTGGGTTTAAGCTTCTCGAGCTGTCTTTCTGTACGCAGTTGAATCGAAATCAGATTTACGTAAATTTCGCACTTAGTGCAAATGTAATCAATCATCCGACACCTTTTTTTTTTTTTTTTTTTTTTGGGTTTAATGCCCAAATGTCTTTAATAATGGAGACTTACGTCTGCTAATTATATGCAAATGAGATGTTCATAACAGTTTTTACCTTTAAAAATAGTAATTATTAAGAAAAGTTCTTATAATTCTCGTTTGCTTGTTGTATCACGAATCATTATGTAGCTAGTACAAGTAGAACGGACTACAGATTGCCGTTAGTGCCTGAACTACGGCTAATATGGATCGCTACGTCCTCTCGTAAAAAAAAAAAATGTAGCATGAGATTTCTGATCGCATTTTGATTTCAAAACATAAACCGAACGAACGGACGCCTCGACCCACGTCGTGTTGTAAAGTGATCTCTATTTGACTCCGTGGTTTCGCTCATCCTGTTTTCGACGATGAACGAAAAAACGAACAACGTAGCTGAATAACCACGTAAGAACGTCGTGCCAATTTTCCGTCGCATTTTAATTTATTACGCTGTTAAGCAGAGTTTGTTTATAGCTTTAAGATTTCCTCTGGATGCTACAATAATGCAGATGGATGATCGTAAGCTAGGTTTAGCTAGCTAGCCTTGTTTGTTGCGTTCAGATGGCGCTCATTGGGGTCATTTTAACCGTATTTACAAGAAGAATTTACACAGAATCAGATCGGACTTTCTGATACCGAATCGTTCGCAAGTTATGCAGTCGTGTTGACATTTTTCAAAATGATGAAACCCGTGGTAGTGAGGGGTTGATGCTAACCCAGCTACCGCGTAATTACAGTGGAAATATGCGAAGGCTTAATAATCTTGTTTCCTCTTTGTCTGTGCCTTTATTTAACAGCCCGAGCGGCTGTGTGCTAGCTACAGGTACGTGTGTGATTCTGTAAGGTAGTTAGCATGCTAATCAGCGATTACGATCCGCGTTTTTGCATGACTCTCTCATGCGTCTTGCTTTTTCCTCACGCTAGGCCTGTCTCAACTACTTCTATCATTTTCTGCGTAATTTCCTCTCCAGCCCTCAAGTTAATACCATTATGTTTATTGTGTGGAAAGTGAAATCGAGTCCAGCTTTGAGTGGGGAAAAAACTGTGCATGTTATGATCTGCCTCTCTCTACACACACACACACACACACACACACACACACACACACACACACCCCGCCCAAACCAGTGTAACTGTATACACACACACACACACGCTGTACTCACGATACACACATCCGCTACGCCGCGTGCCGCGTCAGTCAATTTCGCTATGAATCATCTCTGTTTAGAAATTATTATAATTAACGTCTAATCTATATAAATATAAAATAAACAAACAAGCAAACAAATAAATAAATAAAAGTAAAGGTTTGGATTCAGTTAAAGGGTTGGATTCAGATATTTTCGCATATGTTTTGCAGTTATGAAAACCTAACATTGGTATTTCTTTATTTTTAAAAAATATATATTTATTTATATTTTTTTTAGATCGTACTTTCAAGTCTGTTAGAATAAATCGGACTTTTAGGACATCGGCGTCTTACGGATTGTGTCGACCTGCTCGTGTGCGTGCACGCGCTTGCGTGTGTGTGAGTGTAATGTGAGACTCATGGTGTCACATGATTTCCATGCATGAACACACACACACACACACACACACACACGCGCGCGCGCACACACACACGCACAGGGTATTAAGACTTTATGCTACACGAGAGAACTATTGAGGCACCACTGGAGATTTTCCCTTTGATGTCTGGGACATGAAAAGGCCTGTGTGCTTAACACACTCACACGCGCACACACACACACACACACACACACACACACATATACGTGCTAATGTGTATACACACACACACACACACACACACACACACAGTGTAAGGGTTTGCTGGTAATGTGTTGTAAAGGAAATTAAGATGGCCTGAATTAGTGCACAGTCTTCAGGTGTGGATCCATTGTAATAAAGGCATTGAGCCCCGTGTGTGTGTGTGTGTGTGTGTGTGTGTCTCCAGGTCAGGGTTGTGCGCCAGACCAGTTGCCGTTCCTCAGACAACTGTTTGAATCTCAGCTGGCAGCTGTCGCTACGCAGCTATCAATGAGGCATTGCACTTCTGGATAAACAGAATTGTGTGTGTGTGTGTGTGTGTGTGTGTGTGTGTGTGTGTGTGTGTGTGTGCAAATCCGTTAGGTTATTGAGTCATTTCTTGTCTGCTTCTTCTTTAGTTTTGCACTGGAGCTATGAGGTAATGAGAAGTTTGTGTGAACCGTCTTGTGTAATTGAATTCTTTTTCTGTTCTGTAGGCGGACATCTTGGACAACCGACGCTGCCATCTCACTGCTTCCAAAGCTTAAAAGAGGCACTTTGGCAACAAGCGGTACCGTAGTTCCGCCTTTTAAAATATAAATTGCTACGTCTGAAAACTCCTCTTGAGTAAGCGCTTTATCGCGGTCAGGGCCGAGGCGAATCGCTCTTATTACACACACTCGAAACCCAGTAATTCTGACACTGTAATATTCAGATCAGGTCTGAGCCTCGCTTAGAGAAGCTTTCATTAAATGACCAGGACACTGACACGCTCTCTGTGTGTGTGTGTGTGTGTGTGTGTGTGTGTGTGTGTGTGTGGTGTTGAGTGTTGTCCCAACGTGTGTAATCTGAAGCAGACGTGGCGTTTACTCGTTCTCGGTTAATAAACGCTATCGTGTTGCATACACACGCTGTTATTGTCGCTTAATAGATGTCGAGTGACTCGACTTACTCGGAAAATTATGACGTTTTTTTTTTTCCCTCGGTGAGGAACGAGGACACGTCAAAAACAGCAAAGTGACACGAGTCCGGTACGTTATGCTGAACGGTCCAGAGACCCGATCCCTGGTCCTCTTGAAAACCCTTGACCTGGGGGTTGTTTCAACCGAACCGAACCGCGGCACGACACGCATCAGGTGTGGAAGCTGTACGCTCTCGGGGCCGCGTGCCGAGTCACGTGATTGGTTCAACTTGTCACGTTACTTCCTGTTTCTCCTTCCATGACATGGTTATTATGCTTTTGAAATTAAACCAGACTTTCATTCATACCACTGGATTATTTTACCTTTGTTCGTGTTTGTGGTGCGACGGCTTGCACGGGGAAAAACGCACGTGTCAGAGATCAGCTACCTGTTTGCAGGTATATCGTTAACCCGTGTCCTGCATCCCATAAGGGCTGCTCTTCACATCTGGAGTGCTGGTGCCACAGGGGCTACCAAAAACCCCCCAGCATTCCCACGTATGACACGTGACTTAAGGAATGGCGCAATCGAGCCACGGTTCGGGAAGCGATTCTTCAGTGTGAACGCAAACCTGCGATTATAAGCTCCGCCCCAGAATAATGAGCCCAGAATCAGGTTCAGTGAAAATGTCTTCTCAGTACTAATGCCATTAGGGACTTAGGATAGACGTTTACGTTTTCATGTCACGTCACGTCACGTCACGTCAGCGTTTAATTCTTGAAAAAAAAATCCTGTCTGTTCTTCACTAAAGAAATCAGGCAGTGCACCGAAGGTTTTGCTTTTCAGTGTGGAACGTTTTCTGCCTGTTACTCACGAATAGCTGTAGCAGAAGTACAGTGTTTGACATTTTATCGCCAGTGTGATGTGCATTTCGCTCAGAATTTTCTCCATAGCTTTATCTGAAGCTCTGAAGCAGGACAAAGCACAGGGTCATGCGTGATTCAGTGAAAAGGTCTTTAATTCTGTCTCTGCTGACGATTGTTAACGTCTCGAATAACAACAGTAACTGAAAGACATTCATAAAAGATCATTGTTACGAATTCTCCGTGTTTAACTGCCCCAGATGGCCTTTCATTTGTTTAATTACATTTTATTGTCTACTAGTTGCTTTAAACAGGATTTACCAGTCAGGATCATGCATCCTTTTCCTCGTTTCCGTTGGAAAGCTGATAGCCAGCGGGGAAAATCGGCAGGACCGGAGGACGAAAAAGAAAAATGTAGCATCTCGCATCTTATTTTAATCATTTTCAGTGAAAGTGTCTTAAACTGGGTCAGGAAACCTACTGGAAAAAAAAATTCTTTTTTTTTTAAAAAACTAGATTAAAAAAAAGTCCAGTTAGTGTTGTACTGTAGGCAAAAACAGGGAAAAGAAGATTTTTAATTAATTAATACAGAATTAAATCCTGTGACTTCCTCCATTCACACGTTTCTTTGGTTATCTCAGAGTAAATTGTGTTGGGAAATCAGAGTCCCTCCCACAGCTGGAGCCTGCGGTCCCTGTTGATAATGAACATGAACGTGTGTGTGTGTGTGTGTGTGTGTGTGTGTGAAACACAGTGTCATTGTGAATGCGTGTATTTATAGTTAAACGCGCGTCTAAATCCCGCAGCGTTTCTGCGGTGAAGGTGAGACGCACCGGAGACTCGTCTGCAGAGCGCTGTGGGAATTTTCCGGAGCAGCTGTTGCCGAGATTCAGGGATTGTTTTGCGACAAAATAAGCAAACATTTCTTAAGCAAATAAATATCTTGAAGTCAGAGGGTTGGATGGATCGAGTTTGTTTGTTTTCTCCTTAGAATTTTTTTCCGAATAGAATAGATTTAAAAGTATGCAGCCTCATTTTGTTGGTAGCTAGAGTTAATTAAAAAGTAATTAATAAGTACCAGTTTAACGTTAATGTTGCTGTCTGTGGCCTGGCCGCGGTTCTCAGCGTTTCTCTCGCTCTGATGTAACAGCTAGCGTTTCCGCCCCCCCCCAAACCCCCACCCCCTGGACCTCCCCACGGTCGCGTCTCAAAGTGTTTCCACAGCTGCTAAAAACAGTTGCTTGTGGTGTTTTGTTTTCCCGCGGCTCACGCTTTCAGCGCCTCGGTGACTAACCACGGTCATGGACACAGCCGCCTCTCGGCCTCCAGAGACAAATACCAATCTGTGTGTGTGTGTGTGTGTGTGTGTGTGTGTGTGTTTGGGGACAGTACAATATTCATGACCAGTACAAGAATCCTTGCATTTGCATTCCCGTGTTTCCGTTAACATGTCCAGTGACGCAGAACAGCGTAGCTGTAGGCTTCCTCTCAGGGTAAATCTACTGGAGACGCGAGCGAGTTTAGGTTCTCGCTAATTCACAGCGAGGGGAAATAAGTATTCGGACACCTTGGGTTTTGTTATTCAGTATACTTTCAGTGCATTTGTATCCACTTCACACATACACACACACACACACAGTGTCTTGCGACTTTGTACTTATAAATAAGTTCAAAATGTTCAAAAGCAGCATTGTGGTTCAATTTTAGCCCATTCCTCATGGCACAAAGGTTTACGAGGATCCATCTGATGGACTGTCAATTTAAAAAAAAAAACAAAAAAAAAACAAAGGTCAGGAGATTGGCAAGAAGGTTTTCTTGGGTTATTTTGGCTGTATGTTTGAGATCATTATCTTGTTGAAAAGTCCATCTTCTTCCTCAGATTCAGTCTGTTGACCGAAGAGATTAAGTTCTCCTCAGATATATCCAGGTACGTTGCTCCGTTCATGTTTTGATTACTTGTAATGCTCCAGTGCTGTTGGCAGAAAATCAGCCCATATCATGATGCTCCCACCACCATGCTTCGCTCTAGATATGTTCTCCAAACATGACTAGCTGACTTAGTTTTGTCTTATGTTCCAAAAATGCTTTAGATGTCCATCTCTATGTTTTTTTGTTTTTGGGTTTTTTTAAACATCTGGTTATTATGAAACCAGTTTTCCTGACATGGACGTTGAAGTCTTTGGTGTTTGTAGCTCTGTAGCTTTGACCGAGTAAAGGATTTGTAAAGCTGTACACCGTAGAAACAGTCAATATTGTACTAATTTACTGTTCTGTAAACAACGTTCTTATATTTGGATCTCACCTGGTTTCTCCTCCTACACCTTCAGAAGCACTTTCCCTTCCACTACATCATTATTTATGGAGATATTCAGTAGGTGTGTTCCTGTGAGCGCTCATCCCACGCGTCTGTCGGATTTTTTTGACCGTGTTCTGCTTCGTGCCTTCTCCGTTTCGCTTCTCTTTCCAGATCGCTCACCTCGAGTTCGCGCCCGCATAGTGCCCACGGATCCCCCCCCCCTCCCCCCCGAGACTCATAGAGGTCATGTCTGGACTCGCACACCAACCCATTAAAACACACGCAACTCTTTAGGTGTGTTTCTTTTAAAGGATCAAGGCTGCAAATCCGTGTAGAATCTCCCAGGATCACGAGCTCACAGAATCCGTGTGTGTGGCTTCAAAAGAAACGGCGACGTGGAAGAGTTTTTTTTTTTTTTTTTTTGGTCATAATTACTTTGGATATTTGTGGCCTGCCATGAATACTAGCATAGGCTTTATTTTGCATGTGGATGTATGTGTATGTGTATGTGTGTGTGTGTGGACGTGTATGGTAGGCTGCTTTTGTGTGTGTGTGTGTGTGTGTGTGTGTGTGTGTGTGTGTGTGTGTGTGTGAGTGAGAGAGAGAGAGAGAGGGAGGAAGAAGACCTTAGTCATTAATCAATGTCTCAGACAGACTGTCATAAACAAGAATTATTCAACTCAAGACTGTACTTACACAAGGTCCAGTGTGTGTGTGTGTGTGTGTGTGTGTGTGTGTGTGTGTGTGTGTGTGTGTGTGTGTGTGTGTTCGTTTCCCACCCGATAATAAACTTTAGAGAGGCCCTCAGGCTGTGCTTTTCTCCTGCGCTGATGAACAAGGACAGCTGAGTGTTTAATCTCTCTCATTATGCGCCCGTGATTGTCACCGACAGCAGCGCCCCCCGGTGGACAAAATGGAAAGCAGGCTGCGGTAGACACACTGACCGTACGCTACATACGATCTCAAAGATACGGCATCTGATTGGCTGTGATTAAAAATTGGGTTTTATGACATCATATGTTACAGCTGACTTCAGCATGCGTTGCCTATTTGTAGTGCATTTCTAATAAACCGATAGATAAAGTGCAATAGAAACGCTTCATTAAAGTTAGCTTTTAATGCTGTGTGTGCATATTTAAAGGTGTATAAAATATAGCGAAGCCCCGCCCAGTATTTAAGATACCTGTCGCTGGAAGCCAATCAGAAGGCTCCTGGAGCCAAAATATGTTTAAAATGTTTCATTGTTCATCAAACATGACAGATTTCGCAGAATATTTCATCTCATCAGGTGTTACGTAAGGAATGAAAGGCACTGCGTCATGCTGTTTTAGGAAACTAATCACTCAAGGGTGGTGTGACGAAGCGGAGTTACTGTTACCCATGCCAGAGTTGATTATTTTCCTATAACATCACAGCCTAAAGAGTGTTGTTTCTCATACCACAGCAGGTTTTTTTATTTATTAAAGAACGACACGTAATACTTTTTGTCGTATTTATCGTTAGTTCTTGTTTCAACTTACCTTATAGCAGCTATAAACGGTCGTTCCCTCACTTTTTTTCCTAATAAGACAAAAAAAAAAGACAAAAAAAAAACCCATAGATACATAAATATCTGCAAGCTGATTGGCTGATGGTGGACATATTCTTGAAGTAACCCAATCAACAGTATAAATCCCCTCACAGATTACCTCAGCGGTGCTTGGCCCCCTAATTAAGTGCTTAAAGTTCCAGTATGCTCGTTATGACACCCCTGGATTATCCACTAGCTACATTAGCTGTGTAGCTTTTGGACAAAACTACAGAAGCAGACGTTTGACAGCAAACATGTTCGGCTACGTTTGGGGTAAAAGAGATGTTGTGCAAGTTTGTAAAAGTTTTCCTTTCATGTTTAAACCACAGACAGTTATTTGACGCTGATTTATTGTGGTCGGGTGGAGCACAGTATCAGTTTACACAAGTCCCAGTCAGAAACAGTGAAAGTAGGAGACCTTGCGGCATCATCGGACATTTACTAATGAGCTCAGGGGTGTGTGTGTGTGTGTGTGTGTGTGTGTGTGTGTGTGTGTGTGTGTATATATGTGTGTGTGTGTGTGTGTGTGTGTG
>CM074918.1:30020445-30055839 GCA_037576815.1 Pangasius larnaudii | reverse complement strand
TGTCTCTTATGGAATCTGCTGCTTTCTTTACTGACACACAAACATTTTTCTGTAACGTTTCATTCTGTGCCGGAAAAACTAATGTTTGGAATCTAAAATGTTTTTTGTACTGAATCAATAATGTAGAATAAAAAAAAAAAATAGGGTGCCTAAGAGTTTTGTACACGACTGACGGTCTGCGTGCGATTGGTCGTTTGTCACGTCAGTCAAATTGTATTTTTCTGTGAAAGGAGGCGGAGCTATGAGGATAAAATGATTTCCTCCCTCTCTCTCTCTCTCTCTCTCTCTCTCTCTCTCTCTCTCTCTCTTGTTTTTCACTCTGTATTCATTCTGTTCTGTCAGTCTAGCTCTCTCACCATCTTCCTCTCTCTCTGTTTTCTTGCTCTTTTTTTTTCTTTCTTTCTTTTTTTTTTTTTTTCCTGGTAGCGAGACACCCATCTCACCTCCTCCGTCATCTCTGTGCTTTTTGTCGTCTCTTCTCTTGTCACTCACACGGAGCCAGGCGATTTCTCAAGTGCTGCTCTCGTCTTAATTAAGAGTGAGGGACAGAACCGGGCCAAGGACTGGGCGGATTAAGTGTGAATGTGTGTGCGGGGAAAAAAAGGCTGAGTGAACGTGTGTGTGTGTGTGTGTGTGTGTGAGAGAGAGAGAGAGTGTGTGAGAAGGGAGTGTAAGATAGAAATGTATTGTTGAATCACCCTTGAGCTTGCAAAGAGGCCTTATTAGGATGGTGGGTGTAGGTGTGGTGTGTGTGGGGTGTGTGTGTGTGTGTGTGTGTGTGTGTGTGTGTGTGTGTGTGTAGGGGTTCTTGATCTTGTCCTTGGCCCTTTGTTCACCGCTGGTATGTGTGTCTGGCTCTGCGCTGAAGTAGGGAGGTGACGTCGCTGAAAGCTTTTGATTAGTCTTTTTTTTTTTTTTTTTGTAATTTTTTAACTTTTTATTTTTATAATCAATATTTAATTAAAAGGAAGCTGCTCATAAAAAGGTCTGCCTGTTATTTTAGACACAAACGAAGAAGATCTGATGAAAGGGATGAAGGAGAGGCCGAAGCTCGCGACGTGATGAGTAAAGTATGACTGTATGATGCTCGACGTAGAGCAGGATGTTTAACTGTGTAATAAGTTTAGCGACAATAAAGTGCTGCATTAAAACTGCGGAAAATAAAAATTATTAAAGTGAGTCAGATGTTTATATAAAGCTTACAAAAAAAAAAATTACTTTCTTTGTAAATACTGTAACATTTGAAAAGGAGGAGAAAAAAAAATCTGTAAACATTTTACTTAATCAGCTGCTTCCTTTCAGGTCCATTTAGTTTGTAATTATTTAAAAAAAATAAAATAAATCAAGATATCACGATATGGACGATATCTCCATAGAAAAATGTATTGTGACGGAATTTATCGTGATGTCAGTTATATCGTTTTATCGCCCAGCCCTAGACACGATCAAACTCGGTTAGGTGAATTGTAATTTTTGCTTCTTGAAATAATGGAGAGAAAAAAAAATCACGATTTTGAATTTCGCAGTTTCATAATTGTGCATGATTACAGATGGCTGTTCTCTTTGGCACTAACGCAGGGGGGCGCTGTAAGGTTGTTGAGGCGCCAAAAGTTTGTAGACACCTGACCATCGCACTCATGTGCTTCTCAAACATCTCATTCCAGATTTATTCCCCCTCTGCTGTTATAATGAGCTCCACTCTTCTGCGAAGTCTTTCCACTGGATGTTGGAGCGCGGCTGTGGGGATTTGTGTTCATTCAGCTACAAGAGCTTTTTAGTGAGATGTTGGGTAAGGAGTCTCCAGTTCCAGTTCATCCCAAAGGTGTTCAGTGGGGTTGAGGTCAGGGCTCTGTGCAGGACACTCGAGTTCTTCCACTCCAACCTTCACACACCACGTCTTCATGGAGCTCGCTTTGTGCACAGGGGCGTCGTCATGCATATAAAAACACCCTGTACAGTGTTGGTCAGCTGTCCACATACTTTTGGTCATCCAGCGTATTTGTGCAGAGTTAATACGCAAGTAAATATTATGCAAGTAAGTAATACTCTGTATCTCCGTGATCGTCGTCCCGTATGAATGCAATCGCGTTAGATGATGAAAAACAATGAAAAAAAAACAATTCAAAACCTATAATTGTTGATGTGGCGACGTTTTTATTTTTAGGAGACGTTTATCTTCTACCGATGGAAGGAGTCATCAGTGTCAGAACTTTGTAACCGTCACAGATGGAGCTGTAACTTGTACGTGTTCCGACATTTTCATAGACGGAGTAGTTTATGCTGTTTCTCGGGTAACAACAAGCCGCGTTTCTCTCGTCTTATTAACTAAAAAAAAAAAAAAAAAAAAAAGAGAGAAGAAAAAACCAGAGGCTGGTGAAGGAGCGAGTGTTTTAAGGAGCGTAAACGGTAAACCGGAATGAACTCGTCTCCCAAACGATCCATGACGTTAAACGCAGCTATAAACAGATAAAAAGCGCACGGTGTTGTTGGTTAATGAGTGAAACATCGTAATCGCCTGCGAGTACCAGTTTGTCGGCGTTGAAGGTGAACCCGTGTGCCCTGTTTGCGGAGCTGTAATGTGGCTGTAAGTAAAGGATATAACACAAGACGGCACTGTGGGACGAAACACCAGGACAAATGTTTTTAAACATTGTCCCCTTCTGCCGTCGAGCTCGACACCCCTGCTTTAGATTAAAAAAAAAAAAAGTGTAAAGTATGTGTGTGTTGGAGACGCAGCTCGTAGTCTTTGTGCGTTAACCGGAACACGCAGAATAAACAGTTTCCTGCCGAAATAATAATAATAATAATAATAATAATAATAATAATAATAATAATAATAAAATATCGTAAAGTAATAAAACGTTCAGTCACGTGCAGTGCGGAACGTGTTCAGGTGTCAACTCTGTGCCGTGAGCAAGTACGATGCCTTGGGTGTACCTTCCAGTGCCGTGCACAGGTAGGGAGGTGTGTGTGTGTGTGTGTGTGTGTGTGTGTGTGTGTGTGTGTGTGTGTGTGTGTGTGTGTGTCCACTTTAAGGGAACAGCTTGTTTTGGATACCATCTCATTAACAGAGTTGGCAGCGAGCCCTTTCACCTTTACCTCTGCTGTATTTGCCATGGCAACCATCCAGGTCCACACACACACACACACACACACACACACACACACACACACACACACACACACAAAACAGTGACACACTAAGCTGTTTCTGAGTTTCACAACTCTTTAGTCACTTCCAAAGACATGCATAATTGTAATATTTAATAGTCTGGTTGGTGTCGTTTCTGATCACCGTACAATAAACTTTAAATATATGTATGTTGGCTTTGTTTTACAATAAATAAATAATCAAAAAAAAAAACTTAGACATTAGTACAGATTGATTAGAAAAATACCTTAATTTAAAAAAAAATGAAAGCGAAACTTGGATTGAGAACAGAAACGACACCAGTGACATCAGTGTGATTACTAATTTACATATTAATTTGCATATTACTAATATGTTTTGTGAACAGGTGATACATCAGAACAGACCAGTTTCTTGTCTGTAGCGTTTTTAGCTTCTTTGTTTTTTTTAAAACTAGTGTGAAAACAATTTAAGTCTATAACAATAAAGTTAAAATTGCTAAAATGAGATGTATTCAAACTGAACACTTCCCCTGAAAGTCAATTCAAACTAAACAGAATTTAACTCGAAATAACGTGAGTAAAATATATAAAGCTGTAAAATTAGTCTCTACAAACACAGACTTTATTTTATTAGATTTTATTTATTTATTTATTTATTTATTTATTTTTGATGACAGTAAACATGAGGAAGAAGGAAAGGTAAAGAAAGAGGATAAAAATGTGGCATTGATGCTAAACTCAGGATGAAAGCATGCTAAAAAAAAAAAAAAAAAGGAGAAAATAAAAATGTAAGAGAAAAAAAAAACTTCTCCCACCCATTTATTTATTTATTTATTTAAAATGTTATTTATTTTTTAAACCTTTTTTTTTTTTTTTTTTTTTTTTTTTTTTTTTTTTTTTTTTTTTAAACATTTTTTTTTTTTTTTTTTTTTTTTTTTTTTTTTTAAATCTTATGCTGCTGGTCATAGCCTGCTCTGATCTTCCTCCTGACCGATAGACGAACTCTTGTAAGGGGTTTTGCGCTAAAGCAGAACACTTTCGCTCGCCTGGTGTGTAACTAATGAATATAACGCCGAAAAAACATCTTTACAACCTTTAAAGAAATCAAGGGTCACTGGGTTCATGACTAAAACGCTCCGCTTGCTGAAAATATTTCAGTTTAATTAGCTTCCATGCCAAACAGCCTTAAGTGCAAATGACATGACTGCTGACTACCGTGTTTGGTGTAAAAAAAAAAAAAAAAAAAAAAATCTGCCTTTTCTTCAGATATTTGCACTTAGGCTTTTTAATCTGAATATTGATATTTTGAATGAAAAGGTCAAAGACACTGTGAGGTTTCAGACTCTTCTTTCATTATTCCGTGCACGTAATTAAAAACAAACCCATTTTAAATATTAAAAATATTTCCTTTTATCAAGTGAGAGCACTTTACGGGTAGCATTTTCCAACTTATACCATCTCGTCTTCTCTTCTCGATAACATCAGTTAACGTCTTATTAGTTACCGATATTAATATTTAACGTAACGTAATTATAAAAATATAGACATCACGATGCAGAGGTGGACAAAGCCATGAACAGACTCACCCAGTTTCTTGTTTTGGTTTTCCTGAAAATTAATCTCGGTTTAAGAAGAGGAGGATAATGTATGAATTTATTTATGTAAAACATCGGGGGTGTGCTGTTATAGGAAAATAACCAACGATGTGTTAGCGAGTTGAAGCCGAGTTCCTGTTACAAACCCAAAGTTGATTGTTTTCCAACATCACCACGTCCTGAAGTGTTTTATTCCTCTTATACCACAGCCGCAAGTAAAACCTTTAATGCGTTATTGAACGACACGTCGTGCTTTTAACCATTTACGGTTACATTTAATGATGTGGAACATCTGAGAGACATGTTTTAGTACGTTAGAAGCAGCTGTGTCTGAAACCGACGGCTGCCAAAATGAATATTTCCGAGTTGTTGATCCAACCGTCAGGTCGTGTGTTTATTGTTGAACGCAGCCGTTGTGGATAAAATAATCATGTTCTCAGTTTATCTTTTTGCATCGCTTCGTCTTTAGTCTTTGTTGTGTGTCGAGTTCTAGCACTTAATTTGAGAAGGTTACGCTGTCAAGGTCGTGTTTGGAAATAATTTTGCAGCGTCTCTGTGGTCCTTAAGGGCCAGTTATGTACTTTTTAATTCAGAAAGTATTCACACCCCTTCAGATTTGCACACACTCATTTATATAAGTATGCAGACTCTTGGCTAAAAGAACTCCACGCTGAGCTCAGGTCCATTCTGTTGGCTTCGGATATCTTCAGATGTCTCCAGAACCTGTCTAGAGTCCACCTGTTGCACATTCAGTCGATTGGACATGATTAGGTCCACACCTCTAGACCACAGTCCAAGCCATGAAGGATCTCAAAGAAACCCTCTGTAGACCTCCAAGATCATATCGTGCTGATACGTAGATCTGGCCGGTGGTATTCAATCACTTCTGAGAACAACAGTCTCCATCGTTGTGACGTAGCAGAACCACCAGGATGCTAACCGGGCTAGAAGGTCCTTGATGGTACCCTTAGTGCCTGATCTACTGAACCATCAAGTTCGTATTAGACTTGTGTCTATCTTTGTAAATGTCGACCTTGAACGCAGCGTGTGTGCTCTAACGGAGCTTCAGAAGTCCTCCACAGAGTTGCGAGAACCTGCCGGGAAGGACCACCATCTCAGAAATCCTCCATCTGTATGGTACAGCGGCTAGACGGATGCCACCCACGTAAACGTAAAAGATGACGTATAGCTGGCACTTAAAGGACACCGAGAGCAGGAGAAGAACAAGAATTTCTGGTCTGATGAGACAAAAAATATGCAACACTTTGGGCTGAACATCAAACGCTACGTCTGAGGGAAAAATCTAGTAAGTGCCGTCCCTACGGTGAAGCACGGTGGTGGCAGCGTCGCGCCCGAGTTCCTCTGCAGGTTTTAGGATTTAATCACACCCGAATCAACTCATCAGCTCGTTAACAAGCCCATCCTGAATTATTCTGACGTGTGTGTGTGTGTGTGTGTGTGTGTGTGTGGACAAACTTGAAGCTCAGTTAGAGCTCCAGATCCAAGGTCACTTGGCTTGAGTGGCTTTCCCGGGCTGCTGACGTGTCTCTTCTCTCCGTTTCCTCTTTTTTTCTCTGTCTGTCTGTCTGTCTCTCTCTCTCTCTCTCTCTCTCTCTCTCTCTCCCCTCCACTCTCTCACATCATCTAAACACTCAGCGTTAAAAACTTTGTCTTTTAATGCACAAAAAAATCCTGATTCTCAATGATAGTTTCAGATAATTCACCTCCGGCCGTAGGATCTTTAGACTTCTCATCAATTTAGGGATTTTATTAGAGTTGTAAACACACTGGTGACAATTTTTAAAAATCATTTTAAATAACAAACTGATCTTTTGTGAGACACAGAATGCCATTATCTCTTAGATAAGAGGAAAGAGTCAAAGAAATGAAACTCGCACAAGGGAAGTGTGGATGCAGTGATGGGAAATAAAGCAGGAAGGCCATTAGAAAGATGAATAAAGTCCTAAATAATAATAATAATAATAATAATAATAATAATAATAATAATAATAATAACAGTGAAGCACATTATAAAACATTTATCAGATTATGAAGACGGGCTCCTTGTCCACGTGATCTGCTCCGTATAAAACAGTTGCAAATCAGATGTAAACAATGTATTTTATACAGTAAATAAAGAAATAAAGGCCCGATAATTAGACAGTTTTTCCTCAAAATCACTTTCAGACTTTCACGATTAATCCCGTTCCTGCTAAAGGACAGGACAGAATCTAACTCGATCCCTCGCCACGGTCTTGTCTCTGCTGTTCAAGGTTTCCTCACATGCTCAGGCTCCGGAAATGTAAATCGTCACGGCGAAAGAAAGCGGCGGAGACCTACAGGAGTAACATACTGACCGCGTTTCCATTCATTCCTCCGAAGTAAGCGCTTTATCCTGCTCGGGGTCGCGGTGGATCCGGATCCGGAGTCGGAGTCTGTCCCGGGAACGCTTGGATTGAGGCGGGAGGAGGACGGACACCTGTGAGAACATCACTAGAGGAGACCCACGAGAACATTCAAAGCTCGGTGCAGATTGGAACCGGAGTCACGGATCATTTCCTCTAATGTTTTGGGGCCTTTTTGCCGAAACGATACATTAGAGTCTCTGTGTGTCCTTCACTTTTTCTCCCTCCATGCAGAGCAGATACGACGTTTCAGCTGTTTTTTTTTTTTTTTGTTTTTTTTTTTTAAACGTAACGAGATAATGGCACATTACACATGGATGACATTTTGCTGTTTCCAGCTGTATGTGAAAATTAGATTTTTGTAATTTTCATTGAATGAGACATTTTCAGGCTGCAGTAAATCTGAGGCTCTCTCTCTCTCTCTCGGTGAATCTGGCTTTGGGCACGAACATCACTGCGCAGCCTAATTAGCTGCCCTAAGCTCGATTATGTGCCTGTCATTAGAAAAAAGGTCAGGAACGATGCGTCTCAACAGGTGGAAGAGTGTAAGCATGGATGGATGTGATAAAAGTCTTTCCAGGCAGCTCTGTCCATGAAAGAAACGCTCCGACCAAACTTTAGTCACGAGTCGATGGAGAAGAGCTGTGAAGTATTTCAATATCGTAGTCTTGTGCGATATCGTTGTTTTGGTTTTTTTTTTTTTGTTTTTTTTTTACATTTTAAACCAGATTTTCTTCTGAGGGAACCAATGTCTTGAAGAGGAACTGGACAAACATCTGGGAGAGATTTTCATTTCTTTATTTTAAAAAAAAAAAAAAAAAAGTTTATGCTGCAAAACTTGTCTCCTCATCAGAATAAAATACGCAGTCAGTAATTGCTTCTTCTTTTTTTTTTTTTTTTTTTTTTTTTTTTTTTTTTTTCCCCCCCATTCTGTGTTTGACTCAAAAATCTCTTCCTATGAGAATCTATTAGCCAAAAAGTTAGTTGGCTAACTTTTAGTTCGTACCACAGCCAAAAGGGAAATGAGCCGCTGTAACTAAACGTCTTTAGCGGCGTGAGACTAAGTGCTCGTTTCCACTCCACCGCGTTCAGCTCGCGAGGCAGCGTGCGGGGAAAAGCCTCTGATTGTGATCCGTGCTGCTGCGCTGCGTTGGAACAACAAGCAGCACGACCTTTGATGCGTCGCTTTCGTTTAACGCCAAAAAAAGCACATGGACGCGTGAGCGCAGGCAGTCAGCGTGACCTGTAGAGGGGGAGAGAAAGATCTCCTCTCTTCACTTCGGTTTCTCTTTACACGCCTGCTCTGAGAACCGGGTTTTCCAAACGTCGTATCAGAGTGCAATGAACTGGAAATGGATTATTAAAAGATGAATCAAATTGATGGATCAGTAATTCAGCGAATCACACAAAAGCATTTCTTTATAGAGCTTGATCAGTAAATCCACCATTTTTTTCTCAATCCACAGATTCCTTTGCGTGGAATTATTATTTGGGTTCGTTCTTCCTTGCTCAGAGACGAAATAAGAACCTACATTAACCTCACGATGCTGGACTATGGACCGTTAATTGATTCAGTATCTAAGAAACAGCATCAGCGTTTATTATTCAGAATAAATATATATAACTTAACAAATATTAAGATCAACACACAATGAGACATTTTGGACTTCACTTTTTTTTTTTTTTTTTTTTTTTTTTTTTTAAATACACATCATATTACTCCGCTTTCTCATCTGTTGTTCCGGAGCAGACAGATCACAAGTTCATCATCTAGCCAAGCTTCAGTGTCCTGCCCAGTCCCGTGTTTTGGTTTCCCAGGAACATAACTGAAGAAAAGAAAAGAGTAGCTAACGTGAGGAATAACACACGACAGACTGTGCTGTTCTACGAAAATAATCCTATGAAGGGGTGGTGTGATTTTTGTATAACGGCCGGGACTGGAGTGTGTTATTCCGCTTATACCGCAGCAATTTACTGACGATTACAATGTTTATTTCATTAATGAGCGCCGTGACGCACATTTTAACAGTTTATAGTTAATGCTGTGGAACGTCCAAGAGACAAGTTAGTTCCTGTTATCACTTGTGTTATAGCAGTTGTTGCTTCCCTAGCACCCCTACCCCCCACCTCTCTCTCTCTCTCTCTCTCTCTCTCTCTCTCTCTCTCTGTCTGTGTCTGTCTGTCTGTCTGTCTGTCTCTTTCTCTCGCTCGCTCTCTCTCTCTCTCTCTCTGTCTCTCTCTGTCTGTCTGTCTTTCCCTCGCTCTCTCTCTCTCTCTCTCTGTCTTTCCCTCGCTCTCTCTCTCTCTCTCTCTGTCTGTCTGTCTGTGTCTGTCTCTCTCTCTCGCTCGCTCTCTTTCTCTCTGTCTGTCTGTCTGTCTGTCTGTCTCTTGCTCTCGCTCTCTCTCTCTGTCTGTCTGTGTCTGTCTCTTGCTCTCGCTCTCTCTCTCTCTCTGTCTGTCTGTCTTTCTCTTGCTCTCTCTCTCTCTCTCTCTCTCTCTCTCTCTCTGTCTGTGTCTTTCTCTCGCTCTCTCGCTCTCTCTCTCTCTCTCTCTCTCTCTCTGTCTGTCTGTTTCTTTCTCTCGCTCGCTCTCTCGCTCTCTCTCTCTCTCTCGCTCTCTCTCTCTCTCGCGCGCTCTCTCTCTCTCTCTCTCTCTCTCTTTCAAAAGCGTAAACTCCTCTTTGCTAAACACTTGGACTGTTACAAAGTGCTGACACTGGAGACTCCTTCCTTAAATGTTGCATAAACATAAAGACACAAGAATCTATTTTTATTTTGTTATGATTAATTTGTATTATATTTAGAATTGTTATATTTGCAATGTAAATGGTTTCTGAAGTTGTGTTTTTAGCATGTGTGTATTCCTTCAGTTTAAAAAAAAAAACATTTTAAACATTTTAAAGCTTAGTAGTTTAAAAAAATATATATATATTAGATGTGCAGTTTGTAACAAAAGGCTAATTCTGGGTGGGAAAAAACTCGTCACTAACGAACGTAATTCTCGGTCCTGCGTATCAACGATGTTTTATCCGTATCTCTCTCTCACGCTCGTGCGCGGCGTGAATTGAAAGCGCAGTCATAAATTTCACAAACATTCGTAAACATGTAAATGTAGTGTTCAGCGTATTAGATGACAGATATTTAGTCATTAAACTATTTTTCTGTTCGTTAATGCAGTCATGATGCGACATTGAGAATGGGGTCAGGTTTTATCTGTGCTGTGTGTTAATGTGTATCCTGTGGTGTTGCACTTAACTCAATTAGCATCACAATAAAAAAACACACATATCCACACACACACACACACACACACACACACACACACACACACACAGAGAGAGAGAGAGAGAGAGATAGTCTGGCTCTCTCTGAGTGCTGAAATGTCGTTTCCTGGATGTAGACGGATCTTAGACGCTCTTCTTCATTCCACGCGTGATTGTTTTCTGCTCCGGATTGTGATAAGTGCAGTTCAGTGTGTTCTTTCTGTCACAAGCCGTAGCGCTGTTGACCCTCAACCTGCGTGTCTGTGCCTATTGACACTGTTACGCAAAAAAAAAAAAAAAAAAAAAAAAGCCCAAAGACCTTTATCACAGATTTTTTTTTTCTTTCCTCCCTCAGTTCAAGGACGTTGTCTCGCACGTCTCGTTTCTGTTAGATGTGCTGCCATTTTAAAGAGAGGAAAAAGTCCAGCGACGGATTCCCAAAATGTAAAATGTTCGGCGTTTGGTGGGGGGGTGGGGGGTGGGGGGGGTGTGGAGAGAGAAAAGATTACATCTCCAGATCTGGCACTTGATGGTAGTAATGGACATAACGAGTGGTGAAATAAGTGTGTTATGGACCAGTTATCCTGTCTGGGACAGATTTTCTCCATAAAGAGCACTTAAAGTAACTGTCTTTTGAGGATACGTCGACCCAGGATCCGTTTCACAGAAATACCTCAAGACCTGAAAAACAAAAAGTAGCTCGTCATTTTTTATTTATTTATTTTATTTTTTTTTTATTTCTTTTGCGCTGAGATGACGGCGCTCGTGTGTCATTACCATTTCTGCAGAAAAAGGCAGCATGTAATTTATTTATTTCACTTTTTTTTTTTTTATTTATTTATTTTTTTATCAGTCTCTCCTACTCAAGAAAGAATTTGGGGACAAGGGGAATCTTTACACAACGTCTGCCTTACTGTCGATGAGACGTCTGCTGTCTGGATTCTGCTTCTTCTTCTTCTTCTTCTTCAGTTTTTGGACTGGAGATATAAGGCTAACGTTTTTTTTTTTTTTTTCCAATTTATTTATTTTTTCCCCCGTTTCTTTTGCCTTGTCGTTTAAATTATTCTGAATCGTCTATTCAAGTCGCCCCAGCATTCAGTCTAGAGGGTCATACTTGGATTTTTTTTTTTTTTTTTTTTTTTTGTAGGGAAATAAAAGCTGCTTCAGCTCATTTACACACCGTGTCTCCTCGACCCTGTTAACAGTTCGTCCTGAATATCAGGTTTATATCAGGATATGGATTATCGACCTGAAAATGGAAGCTTAAAGGCACACGAGACTCGTCTGAGTGCACATTAAATTTAAATATTAAATTTCAGACCACGCCTTAAGAGGGCTGAGGTGCATTTTAGCCAAGCACAAGTGCGTTCTGTTTCTCCAAGACACGTTTTTTTTTTTTTTTTTTTTTTAAATAAACACTTGTTCCTTTAGTCTGATGGACCCTGATATGATAGAATATCTGAAACAAATTACAAAAAAACCCTGCTCCAGCATGACGACACCCCTGTGCACAAAGCGAGCTCCATGAAGACGTGGTGTGTGAAGGTTGGAGTGGAAGAACTCGAGTGTCCTGCACAGAGCCCTGACCTCAACCCCACTGAACACCTTTGGGATGAACTGGAACTGGAGACTCCTTACCCAACATCAGCGCCTGATCTCACTAATGCTCTTGTAGCTGAATGAACACAAATCCCCCACAGCCGCGCTCCAACATCTAGTGGAAAGCCTTCCATGTTTACTGTATGTTCTCCTCTGTATTGCTTGCAGAGACTTCTATCTGTCAGGTCTACACCATGTTCCTGAGGGTTTGCCTTGGTTTCTAGTTCCTAGTTAGAAGTTTCCTAGGTTCCTTGGTTCCTTTTCTCCCTTAGTTTCTAGTTATGACTTGTTTTGATCCTTGGTGTGTGTGTGTGTGTGTGTGTGTGTGTGTGTGTGTGTGTGTGTGTGTGTGTGTGGGTGGCGGAGTGATGACAGATTTGGATGAGCCCTAATAAAAATGCCCCGTGGACTCAGGCTTCTGTTTGTTACACTCTGTTCTAAACACTTAACATTGTCATGAAGATTTAAAACAGATGAAGTAAAAAAAATAAATAAATAAAAAAAAGGAGCGAACTTTGGACACACAAGCATGTCTTGGCTGATCGAATACATCTGTTTCGACTTGCATGTGGTTGTTTTCTATTTCTGTTTTACTTTTTACCCTGTGATCTGTTTCAGGTCATTAATTTTAATTTAATTTGGACCAGGCAAATAAGTCTATGAAGGCATCTGTTGCATAAAAATGAATTATAATGAATTTCTTTTTTTTAAATTTATTTCCAGCTTCATGATGGTTATAGGCTCTTAAGCCAGGACCTCGTCTGAATTCTCCGCCCCACGATGATGTCGTCGTCGTCGTCGTCCCCGACCCTGCAGCTAGCAAAGGGCATGGATCAGGAGGAGGCATCGCCACTCTTTCCTTCCCTCTATCCTACGTCTCTAGCGGTGGACCGAGGAACTGTGTGCATCCCTTCTCCGTATGCAGATAACGGCCACGCCGAGATGTCCTTTTACGGTCCGTCTGTGCCCGAGAACCCGGCCATGGCACCTCCGCTCAGCCCGTCGCTCTTCTGGCCCTCGCACAACGCCCACCCCGTGCCCTCTCTGGCCCTGCACTGCCCACCCGCCCTGCCGTACGGCGAGCCACAGATACACGCCGCCTGGGTCGACACCAAGCCACACGCGGCAGGTCGAAACAGGTGAAGGGGGAGGGGCTTAACCAGTCTCCGTCTCAAAACGTTTAACGAAGCCGTTCCTTACGTCACGCGATTTCTCATCGGTGCAAAACGTTTACTGTTTGAATTTACACCACAGTACTGTTGAGTTCTCAAATCTGATTGGTCAGGAGGTGTTGATTATTGTTCTACAGCGATAGTACGGCCCGCACGCAGTTCAGAGCACAGGTTTATATTAACGCGCTCATCCTAATACGCTGTCGTTTCTATAGTAACGGCTCATTCGCAGGGAAGCATACGGCGGACGCTCCGCATAATCTGCGGGTAATCTTTGATATGGTGACGTTTTCTCTAAGGAGACCTTTATGGAAGGAGTCTCCAGTGTCAGCGCGCAGAGGTAAAGCCGTAACTACAAAGTTTTTTTTTTTGATGGACAGAAAAGTTTACGCTTTTTGAGGTAAACGGATAAAAGTGCGACGTGTAATCGATCCGTAAACTAAAAATTGTAATCGTTGATGAATTGCTGTGGTATAAGGAGAATAAAACACTTACGGTCCTGCCATTAGAGGAAAATAATGAACAGTAGGGTGGTAACAGTGACTCTGCTTCATTGTTGATTATTTTCCTATAACAGCACAGCTCTAAGTGTTTTATTCCTGACTTAACAAACCTCTCTCTCTCGTTGCTCATTTGAGACAAGGCTGCTGTTTCTAGTCTTCTGAATTCTGTTCATTTGTTTTGCGATTCATGCGACTCGCTCTTTCTTTTCTCTCCACAGCTCTTTTCTGTCTCATTCGAAGCTGTTCGGGAAGGGGCCGGAGGACGGCGACGGAGCTCCAAACTCCTCTTCCTCGTCGTCGGGTGCCGTGGCCAAAAGCGACATGCACTTCTGCGTCGTGTGTCACGACTACGCGTCCGGCTACCACTACGGCGTCTGGTCCTGCGAGGGCTGCAAGGCTTTCTTCAAGAGGAGCATTCAAGGTACCAAGACCAAAACTTTTTGTACCCGTCTTTTCCAGCGGTGTGCATCTCACCCGTTTAATCACCCTGCTTTGTTTTGAATCCTCATGCCATGTACGTTACAGAGGAAAACATTTATGAAATTCAGCAACAGTTCATGATTTTCGCTTGCAGTGGCCCGTGCAGGACAGAAACACTGAAACATAACGACAGCACACCAGCGCTGATGGATGCCAGAACGTCCTCAGCCCGAGTGTCACACCTGGGTCAGCCTGGGTGTGGCTAAAGAGGGTGTCATTTACTGCCAGTCTTAATGATGTGTTCAGCAGAGACGCCTCATTCAGAGAGAAACTGAAAGCAGGAGTTGAGTCAGACAGAAAAAAAAAAAAAAAAGCTGTAGACATTCATGTATGAGTGAAGGTGAGTAGTTTGCCCTGCTGAATTTAGACTGGAAGTGCAGAGGAGGATGAAATTTGGCTTTGCTGTTTTCTTGAATACACACACACACACACACACACACACACGCAGGTCCTCATGGAGTGCACGTTGTTCTCTTCTGAGTTTACAGCCCGCCTGTGACGTGTTGTGACTCCTCTGTTCTACCCAACTGAGCGAAACGACAATAAACGACTCACCTTGGGCGCTTATTTTGCCTAATACAAATCCGTTAACAGCGAAATCCTACCGAACCACCACGTCAAAGTTTATACACTTGGAATAATATCTCATTGTATCAAGGGGCCCCCAACGTTTTTGTGCGAACGACCCCCAAAATAGACAATATGACTTTTCTGTGATCCTAGGTCTAGTATAGGATTACTGTACTGTACTGTTCAACACGCCGTTAACGTACATACGTGCAGCAGAAGTGAATTAAAACCAAAGCTGTATTCATCGCACCGACCTCCCAGTCTATTAGAGAGGTGTTCGCTAGATGGCGCGTCAGAGCCAGAACGTCCCTGCTTGTTAAGTCGAGCTTTAAAATGTTTAGCGATTTTATGTTAAACACGCCGATGAGCCGTGTCTGCATTTAAAACTTTCCGCAGTCGTCGTGATTGCTGTCATGGGCTGCGTCTCAAACTGAAACCTCTGACTTCACGTTCAAAACTATTTACTACTCTAGAAAATTCAGCAGACTCGGATGCAAAACGGAGCTTTCGGTAGGTCTGAAGGTGACACGAGAGTTTTTTTAAAACATTCAAACACTAACCCGGTTAGCGTTGGTGCTCAATAACTAGAAATGTGCAGTTTGAGACACAGCGCTAGTTTTGAAATTTGTCCGTTTATTGTTGCCGAACGGCGCCAGTGCAGCGTGTCCGGTTTAGCGAAACTGATGTGTCGCTCTGTTTCCGCTTCAGGACACAACGACTACATCTGTCCAGCCACCAACCAGTGCACGATCGACAAGAACCGCCGCAAGAGCTGCCAAGCCTGCCGTCTGCGCAAGTGCTACGAAGTCGGCATGATGAAGTGCGGTAGGCTGCCATGCTGAACCTCTGTTCGCTTTTCACCAGGCTCAGAATCGATCCTGGCCGGATGCCCCGCCCCCTTCCGCTTATGTCACACTTGTAATGTTCTGGCTCGTGTTTATGAAAGCGTTTGTTTATCTGTTTATTTATTTTTAAATCGCAGGTGCACGACGTGAGCGGTGTGGTTATCGAGGCTCCCGCCACCGCCGGACCGCCCAGATCAGAGACGGCTCGGCCAGGCTCGTGGGGGTCGGAGGTCAAGCCCAGAGACATCCTCACGCCCCTCTCCACCTCTCGCTTTCTCTCCCGGACCCCAGGGTGCCAACGGAGAGCGGGTTGTCTGGCTTGTCCCCCGAGCAGCTGGTGCACTGCATCCTGGAGGCGGAGCCGCCGCAGATCTTCCTGAGGCAGCAGATGAAGAAACCGTACACGGAGAGCACCGTGATGATGTCGCTCACGCAGCTCGCCGACAAGGAGCTCGTCTTCATGATCAGCTGGGCCAAGAAGATCCCAGGTCTGTGTGTGAGTGTGGGGGAAAAAAAAAATTACAGAATGCATGCACTAAAAGTGATATTCTGTGTAACTGTGGATGGAAACCTGCTGTGTGTGTGTGTGTGTGTGTGTGTGTGTGTGTGTGTGTGTGCGCGTGCTGGCGGTTCTTCTGTTCTCATCAGGTTTCGTGGAGCTGAGCTTGGCCCATCAGGTGCACCTGTTAGAGTGCTGCTGGTTGGAGGTGCTCATGCTGGGCCTGATGTGGAGGTCTATCGATCATCCTGGAAAACTCATCTTCTGTCCGGACCTCAAACTCAACAGGTAGAAGTTCTCCTTACAGAAGACGTCACCGTATCAGCGGTTACACACCTCCCTTTAACCCGGTCACGTGCAGCAAGTTCCTGTGATTCGCAGCTGTACTACTGTTAATTAACACCTTCTGACCAATCAGAATCCAGAATACAATGTTGTATAATAATAATAATAATAATAATAATAATAATAATATAAAGCTCACAGATCTTGTAATGTTGGAAGAAAAAAAGAAAGAAGGAAGAAACCACAGTATCACCGTTTAACGGTACTGATTCTGGTCTAACCACATTTTCTGCAGGTGTGTGTGTGTGTGTGTGTGTGTGTGTGTGTATGTGTGTTTTAACCTTGAGAATTGCATCTCTTTATGCAATTATGTCTTGTTTATGGTACACTTTGTGTGTGTGTGTGTGTGTGTGTGTGTGTGTGTGTGTGTGTGTGTGTGTGTAATTTAATTCCGCACTTCCACGGTGATTATCGCTAAGGTCTTAACTAACCTTGGAATGTTCCCATAACACCGGCTTATTTGCCAACGCCACTCTTACATAGTTAATGTAACTCCTATCAATACGCGTGTTTGTGGTTTTTTAAAATTTTTTTATTTTTTTTTTTATTTTGAGGATTTTCAATGCCACAATGGAAATAGAGAAGTTTTATATAGAAACCTGTGGACCTTCTGCGTAACTGTTGCAGTGCGTTTCAGCCTTGAAGCGTTCATTCTTGCCCTCTCTGATCCGCCCGTTGGTGTGCGTCAGTGACACTCAAGCACATAATAAAAAAAAAAAGATTAATTGGTTTCTTGATATTTCTTTAAAAATAAAGTCTGGTGCACATACTGGAAATTATTCTTGCTTAACTTTACAGCCAGTTTATTAACAAAGACATAACATTCCTTATTTCCCCACTTTCTCTCTCTCTCTCTTTTTTTTTATTCTGTCTTTCTATCTCTCTCTCTTGTCCATCTCTCCTTCTATATATTTTGCTGTCTTTCTGTCTCTCTTTTACTGTCTCTCCTTCTGTCTCTCTCTCCATCTCTATTTTATATATATATATCTGTATCTGTCTGTTTCTCCATCTTTTTTATCTCTCTCATCTGTTTCTCTCTCTGTCTCTCTCTATCTCTTTATCTGTCTCTTGTCTCTCAATTTCTTTCTCTCTTTCCTCTCTATCTCTATAATTCTGCCCCCCCTCCCCCTCTTTCTCTCTCTCTCTCTCTCTCTCAGGGAGGAGGGAAGCTGTGTTGAGGGGATCATGGAGATCTTTGACATGCTCCTGGCCGGTTCCTCCAGGTTCAGAGAGCTGAAGCTGCAGAAGGAGGAGTACGTCTGCCTCAAAGCGCTCATCCTGCTCAACTCTAGTATGTGTGAGTGTGTCTGTTAACTGTGTGTTTGGTGTTTGGGGTGTGTGTCCTGACGCCGTGGGCATTGATTGATTGATCGATTGATCGATCCTGGTGCCAACTCGGGTTAGTTCCGATTTCCCAGTGGACCGAGAGATGTCAATCAAGCATGCTCATTAGAATATTAGGCCACACCCACCAGATCAGTCTCAATTAAACTTTGTTGGACTTTTAATGCAACACTCAAGCAGCTATGAAACATTAAAAACATAGTCATTGCTGCCTCAAGCTGTGCGAGCCGCGTATTTCTTGCAGAAGATATTTTGCCAACTTTATTGAAAGTTGTGATTTTAAGTCTGATTCTCCTGCTCTCTGCTGCGTCATCATCATGTCTTGGACACATCCAGTCTGATTTTGTGTAAATCTGGGAGCTTTCCTGAACCGAAGTTCTGAGATGCCTCCGTGTAGCTGTACTTTTGCGTGATTTGTTTGGTATTTTTCACAACCATCACCTCAGCGTTCACTTCAAGAAGCTTACCAGCACTGTTCTTTGGTCTCTGTATTAAGATGTTTTAAAATAAAAGTTAAAAGCAGCTTTAAAATTAATGAATCAAGTAGAAATTTAAAAAAAAAAAAAATTGTAAAAAAAACCCGCTTGAAAAAGTTACCTGCTTAGAATCAGATAATGATACGAAGCCGTTACGTGTCATCACTGGCGAGCTAATTAAGATTAGACCAGAGTGCAGTTTAATTCTCAAATCTGATTGGTCAGAAGCTGTGCATTATTTTCTGTATAACAGTAACAGCACGGCTCGGACAGTGGTTCTGACTGTAACATGAACGACAGGATAACGTTAATGCGCGCGATCGTTTCTATAGTCGCAGCTAATACACAGGGACTTAGACGGCTGATGCTCCACATAACCTGAGACTAATAATCAACAGATTTAGGGAGGGAGAGAGATGGAGGGAGAGAGAGTGAGTGAGGGAGGGAGGGAGGGATGGAGGGAGGGGGAGAGAGAGGGGGGGAGAGGGAGGGAGGGGGAGAGAGAGGGGGGGAGGGATGGAGGGAGAGAGATGGAGGGAGAGGGAGAGAGATGGAGGGAGAGAGATGGAGGGAGAGAGATGGAGGGAGAGGGAGAGGCCGGTGAAGGAATGACTGTTCATCGCAGCTATAACGTAACTGAGAACAGGAAGTAACTTGTGTCTCGGATGTTCGAAAACGTCAGTATAAAATCACATGCCCTTCATTTACCCTGTGGTGAAATGTGTGTGTGTGTGTGTGTGTGTGTGTGTGTGTGTGTGTTCCTCAGACGTGACGTCGTCGGAGTGTGAGAAGGATCTGGAGAGCAGGACGAAGTTGCTGCGGCTGCTGGACGCCGTGACGGACGCGCTGGTGTGGGCCATCTCACGGACGGGTTTATCCACGCAGCAGCAGTCGGCCCGCCTCGCGCACCTGCTCATGCTGCTCTCACATATCCGACATCTCAGGTACTGCAAACCTCCTTTACCTAATCAGATGCGTGACCCGTGAAGGGCTTCACAAGTTGTAGGTGAAATACCATCCCATGCTATATCCTTCATTCGGCCCGTCAGTGTGCGTTACCCATAATCCCCCTCTCTCCTGTCCTTTCCCGTCGCTCATCAGTAACAAAGGCATGGAGCACCTTTCCAGTATGAAGCGGAAGAACGTCGTGCTGCTGTATGACCTGCTGCTGGAGATGCTCGACGCCAACACGGCTCACAGCAGGCGCGTGCACGGCGGCGCGCGCCCGGACCCCGTCGCCCGAGAGACCGCGCCGAACACGCACGGGGTCGCGACCCCAGTGACCTCGCCGAACACACCCACGCCCCCTCAGATCCACAGTCCCGTCGCTCATCAACTCGCACAGGTGAACGAGTCACAGTGCAGCCAGGAGTGAGTGCTATCCCAGTCTCTCACACACACACACACACACACACACACACACACACACACACACACGTCCCTCTGGCTACCAAATTCTTTCCCATTTCACATTTAAGATATTGAAGTATAGTTTGCTCGGTCAGGTGTCCCAGAATGCACTGCAGCTCGTTTCCTTTCCAGACTAAAAGATGTAGCATTTGAAGGCATGCTAGTTTGCCCTCTTGTTATAGTCTTATAGCTCAAACCTAACAATAAACGGCTATACCGTAGCCGTGTTACCGGGAATTAGCGCTAGTGTCTGAGCAATAACCCGAAAAGAAACAAAAAGATAACGTTTAAGCAGTAATGTGTGCTGGTGACTTATCACCTTATAAGTGCGGCCAATAATAATAATAATAATAATAATATTAATAATAATAATGAACACTTGAAGACTTTGATTCAATATGTCCGTCCGGAGAAATTAATTCTAAATTAAAAGTATTTCGTGTTCTTTAAAAAGACATCAAAGCACAGGTATGTGTAAGGACACACACACACACACACACTGCTTACGCCGTGTTACAGAAATTAATTTCCTGTTTATCTTCAAAACATCAGGACCATCACAAGCAGCAGAATCCTATTGGAGTCATTTTAAAGTTAATCTGAAATCTTAAAAAAAAAAAAAAGTTGCCCATAAATAAACAGTAACTTTATCCAAATAATCCGGTTATATACAAAGTAGTGAACAGTTTAAACGTGCGTGCTGATAACGGTCTCCGTGACGTAGATCGAGAACCTCACGATCGTCTTAAAGCTCGGGAAGCAATACAGCGATGAACTTAACGCAACACTAACGAGACAAAAGCTAAACTAGGACAGAACAGACTACAGACTGCAGCAGTTATAGTGTGAAATGTTTATCTGGGCGAGTTTGGTAGTCCAGAAAATACAGTACAATCCAAGTCTGGGTTTTTTTTTTTTTTTTTTAAATTTGCACTACTCATCCCTCCATCCCTCCATCCCTCCTCCTCCTGCTCTGTGGTGCTACGTACATCTGAACTGAGAGGAGATGGGTTTTTTTTAAAGCGCTAACTATGAGCGGATTCTCTAACTGTTCCCTTTCTGTGCGTGAGGATCAGGAGTGTGTGACGTGAACTTACGGAACGGATCCGCACAAGCGCCTTCGGGTTTGGAAACCTCCGGAACGCCCTGGAACGCCCCTCGGACTTTATACGGACATTACCACTGAGGTAACGCACGATTGTTCCACGCGGCTCCATCAGTGTGACTCTTTTTTTTTTTCTTTTTCTTTTTCTTTAAGGTTTCACTCAATAGATCACGACCAAAATCTCAAAAACAAAAAAAAAGTGACTTTTTTTTCCCGGTTAATTTCTAAAGCCAAGGTACAGAAATCTCAACATCAGATCAACAGTGTTTGTGTTTGTGTCGCCGTCTCAGCCGCTGTAAATAACCACATCGCACAATTCGGTGATGCAACAACTCGCTGCAAAAAAAAAAAAAAAAATGAATGCAATGAAGACGTGTCTAGTTTTCACAGCTTTGCTGTTTCTTAAATGGTTGGTTTTGTTTTTTATTTTTGTTTTTTTTGCAAACTTGCACAGGAGACTGTAAAACGTTTAAGGCCTGGATACTCGATCCTGATTTAGCTTCAGCAACGTAGCTGCGTTTACACGCCGACTGATGGCTCAATGAAGAAAAATCGAATAAACCGATTTAAAAATTTGTTTAATAATAATTTAAAGTTTTTTTTTTGTTTGTTTTCATGACCAATATGGCAGCTACAAAAAAAAAGTGCATCTTAAAATGGAAAGATGGAGTAAGTTAATGTAGCACATTAAAAAAAAAAAAAAAAATACCCGAGAACTTGGATTCTTTGTTAAAACGAACAATAACTAACTAAATTTACCCTCGGCTTGTCGGGTTAAAATGATACGCAGCTGCGGGTGTGTTTAAACAACGTTATTCGCGCTGCGTAGAATTTAATAAAAGAAAATTAATTTCAGGTACGCTCGTTCCGTTTGAGCTTGAAATGAAGAAACTAGCTAAATCTGTAGCATGGCAATATTGTGAATCGTTTAATTTTCTTTCTTTTTTTTTTCTTTTTTTTTAACTTGTTGCAGACAAACCCTCTTTAGGGTCCAGATATTTTATTTTATGCAATGCATATAGTACATGAAATGTGATCTGGTTTATTAGAAACAGTCGTCTCTAATTTATATGATTTAAGCAGCGCAATATTTGCACGTAGTATAAAGATGTCATTTCTGAGGCTTACATTTTGCACTGTTTAACTACAGGCGATGGGGGGGGGGCGGCGTGTGTATTCAGGTCTTAAATGTCGAAGTGTGTGTCTGTGATTTATATTCATGTAAATTCTGTCTCAGCAGTGTGTAAATCGTAAGGAACGGCGACGTGTGTCGATACGTGATTGATCGTGTCGTAAAATCACTGTACTTGTCGGTGGCGTACTTCAATCTCACCAGACTGTTAAGACAAAATAATAATAATAATAATAATAATAATAAATAAAAAAAAATATACCAGTTCTTCAACACACTCTGGCTAAACAGCTTTATTTGTCAAGAAATACAAATTGACTTTAAACTATACATCATAACCATAAATAGTTAAAACTGTACACACGCTCATTCTCGGTCAAGTCCGTGCTATGGCTTACGTTAGGTGCGAGAAATAAATAAAATATTTTTATTATCGTTAAATAACTATATAACAAGCAGACGGTTTTTAGTAGTCCGGCAGTTTAACGACGACCCTCGTGCATGGATTAGTCTAAAGAAGTACAACGTATATATATATATATATACACACAGTGATGCTCTTTTTTTCCTCTCTTTCTGTATGTAAATATATTCTTTCAGCTTCTTTATCAATCATCGTCCTCAGCGGCTGAAAAACTAAAAGTGAACACGAAAATTCTTTGTTCAAGATGAAAAATGCAAATTACAACCAGTGATGCATTAATACTTCATGATGAGTAAGTACTTTTTATAGGATTTTTAAAAATATCTTTACGTGTGTGAAACTCGGTATTTCCTCACTTTCATGGCTTTGAGTTTTCTGCGATAAAGAAAGAATACGACGATGGAGCGTCCGGCGCCAAGACGCTGTTTTTTTTTTTTTTTTTTTTACAGGTATCACGTGTAAATGTGAAATATTTCATTTATTGTAAAACTGATTTTCAGTAATGCTTTGTTTTTAATGGTTGCTTCCAAAAATAGGATTTTTTTTTTTTTTTTTACTCTTGACAGTCATAAAATTACTGAGTGGTGTAAGTATGTATGTTGAATGTTACGAGGGTCGGTCGCTCATGTAGGAGGAGGGCCGTTGGTGTAACGCAGCATGGGGTAGAAGGAGCGGGCGAAGTTGTTGGACAGGGCACAGCTGTAATCGTCCTCCGACGCTGGCACCAGGCAGGCCAGCACTAGCAGCAGCAGGAAGAGCAGGTGAAGGGGAAACGCAGCTCGCAGAACGCGGTAGAGGAACGGCCTGCCGCGGGGAACGTCCCTGCAAGGCCAAAAAAAAAAGTGTGATGTGCTTGAATTGTTCATACATAAGATTGATTTGTCAAATGTTGTCAAACACCAGACGTGTTTCAGTCATTTTTACCCATCATTACATACTTCGCACTGGCAGAAGGTCTCCTCTCGACAGCCCTCGACTCCTACGAGTGAAAGAGGTAAGGGAGTAAAACGTCAGCACTTTCTTCCCTAAGCAGCTCTTGATTGATCAGCGTTGTGTGTGTGTTCATGCTCTGTGGCGTTACCTTGTCCATTAGCGCTGCGTCGCTCGCGTGTTCGCCGTCCGCTGATGAGCCTTCGCTCTTCTGTAACGCAGATTGAAAATTCAGCAGCTGAGTTATTGGGTGATTAAAAGTACGTTATTGTTTCCCTGCCCTACCACACACACACCAGTCCTTGAGTCCGGGTGGTGTGTGTGTGTGTGGTAGAGCAGGGAAAACGCTCATGTCTATAGTACGGAAGCTGTGTCTCAGTCCCTTGAATAAAGAATGTTTACCCTCTGGAGGTTTTTTTTTTTTTTTTTTAAACTAGCCTGTAGGTAAGTTGTTCCTCTTGGAGCAGTTTTTACGCCAGATGCTCTTCCTGACGCAACCCGGGAGCAGGAATTGAACCCAGGCCACAGCGGTGAGGGCGCTGTAGCCTAACCACTAGTCCACCAGGGACCGGCACTAGCCGGGAGGTAAGTAAGGGCATTGTGTTTTTTCTTCCCAGTGGGTGGGAGGTGATGCATATGTCCGAAAGTGTCTAAAATACAGCCAAATCCTTCACATCCCACCCGTCCAGTGGGTGGGAAGCATCCTGTTTCGCCAAGTGTGTAAAAGTACAGTCAAAAAGACCTCTTTCCCACCCACAGGACGGGTGGGAAAGAGATCTTTTTGACTGTACTTTTACACACTTAACGACACGCGCGCCGCCTCCCACCCGTCCCAGGGCCAGGAAACGAAGCATATACCCCCTTACTTTTACATACACACCCAGGTGTGTGTGTGAGCACACATGTGCACCCTACACAACAGTGTCTTGTACTTACCAGTCTGGTCTTCAGGGTGTTGAGGTCATGGCTGATCTGTCTGAGGAGGAGGCGTAGCTTGTTGTTAATGACGTGCACCTTCTCCTTGGCCTCCATGCTCTCCTCACCCTGTTCCACATGCAGGATGTGGGAGGAGATCTGCTGCAGCGTCTGCACTTCCTGCTCCCGGCCCAGGAGCTCGCGCTGCACCGCCTGTACACAAACACGCAGATGCTTACAGTCCACTTCATCACACCAATTCTATAAAAGAAACGGCGCGCATACACACACACACACACCTGGAGTGTATCCCTGTGCTCCTGCAGCACATCGACATCCACATTGGGGTCATGAATGTTCACCATGTAGCGCTGACTCTCGGCTCGAGCCAGCCACAGCAGGAGAGAGTGCAGCGTCTCGTGGAACTCCTGAGGGTTAAGGATCAGAAACAAAGCTGTTTGTTTAAAGCTTAAAAAAAAAAAAACCCCTTCTCTGTATTGACCCTTAACTGAAAGTTACAAAACGTTAGTGATGAGTTTCCCCCCACCTGACACTGCAAGAGCTCGAGGTGCAGTTGGTTCTCCCAGGCGTCGAGAGCAGCACACGCCTGTGTCCACTTCTGATTGGCTGCCTGCAGCTCTGACTTCAGCTCTTGCACCTCTGCACCTTCTCCTCGCAGGAGGAGGCGCCGCCCACTCAGGTTCACGCCAATCATCAGAGCCTTGTAGCTGCCGAACATCCTCTGGCTCTCCTTGGAGGTAAAGAATGAAAGAAAAATATTTAAATCATCCTCTTTTTTTCTACATCTGGTTTGAAAAAGTAAAATTGTACCTTGAGCTTGCAGATGCTGCTCTCCATGTCTCGGATGCTCGGGTGTTCCTTCCCTCTCTGAAGCCTCTCCAGTTCGGGAAGCGCGCGGTCCAGCCAGGTCGTGATCTCTCCAAGGTCAGAGTTCAACTTAGGATTTTGCTGAGCGCCGAGATCCTCGCCGTTAGCCTGCGTCCGAGCCTGGAGGATCTCCCATCTCTCAATCACTCCTAACAGGAAAAAAAAAAAAAAAACGTGTTGTGTTTATAAATACAACTCTTGGCAGAGTACGTGGACGTGTGCACAAGAGAGAGACTCACACACCTCTCTGTTTGTCTGCAGGCGCCAGGATGGTCAGACCCTGACCCTCGAGCGGCTCGTCGTCGTTCAGGATGTGTTTGACTCGCTTCACGTTGTCTATGCTCTCGGAGCACTCGGACATCAGCTTAGCCTGCACACGCAAAAGACGTGAATAAAACATCACGCACACATCTAAGATGCCTGCACGTTCCTCACTGATGAGAGTGGATTGTGTGTGTGTGTGTGTGTGTGTGTGTGTGTGTGTTCTAAGCCCTCAGCGAAGTACCGCATACTTTAGATGGTGTGGGCGTGGCTTCAAGCCCATATATAGTATCATGATAACACTAGATGATGGAAGATCTTCTCAAATATTCTCTCAGGTTAGCTTGACATCATCTCATAAACATTCTTAGTTAGCATTCATGATAAGAAATGATGCCTCGTGTGATGATCCTATCTTCCTGGTGAATCTGGATAAAGGAATAATAAAGGAAGCAAGACTTACAAACTGTGCTGTTAGCTTTTTATACTTAAAAACGTATATGGAATCAAAGACACGCCCACATCTGAGACACCCTGCTGTTTCTGTGTGGAATATGATGATGATGCAAGTCTAACAGACTAAGATTTACAAGTGTGTGTGTGTGTGTGTATATATACACACGTACATATCCCTCAGGATGATAAGAAGCACCGATGTGTGTAGGGGTCGAGGTCAGGCTGTGGATGATGCGTTTCCTGTCCTGCCAGCTGGGCTCCGTCACTGAGAGAGGCGAGATACGTTACTGTTATTAATGTCACACACAGTAATAATGGTTGCATGCGGAAAAGTAACGGAGGCACTAAATACACACAGCCAGGAGGAGGATGGGAAATGTTTAGTCGATCAGCCAAGAGGTTCAGTGGTTTTCGACAATGTGTGACGTAAAAATTACATCATAATACTTACAGTTTGTGTTAAATCAGAACTTCTGCTGTGATATAAAATGATTTCTGTTGTATTGCTTAGCCAAATAAAGTCATCTGACAATTTCAGTGCAGCTTGATGCCAACTGGTGGTCATAAGGTTTCTTACTTGTTAGCCACCAAACACGCCTTGGTCGATCGACTTTATTAAAAACAAACAAGGACTTAAACAGGATTCTCGCACACGCAGTCCAGGATACACTGAGGGGGTGGGTTATAAATCATACGTGATTCACGCCCAACACTCAGAAGCACACGTGTGTGTGTGTAGCATGCAGCAGGCTGGAGCCTACCAGACGCAGCACTCAGAGCTCGAGCTGTGGCTTTAATAAAGGACTCAGAGCTCTCAGTGACCTCTACATCTGTAACAGAGGAGCGGCACAGATACGGTCCGGTCACAAAGAACTCTAAACCTTTACACTACTGTAAAACAGCCACTGAGGAGCATAATTCAGAAGATACGATCAGGACGCCTGCTGCTTTATAACAAAACGTAATGATGCACTCAGCAGAAGCGTGGAGGAGGAGAAGCAGAGGACCTGATTAGACTACTGAGATTAATGCTTTTAAAATGCATCTTTCTTGTCACAAATTATTAATATATATATAAAACTGTATTTCATGATCTTTGTTGCACTTGTTATGTCTATTCTATTTTTTCTATGAATAAACAATCTTGATAAATACAGTGTTGGGGGAAAATATTTACAGACATGTATTTTAAACATATAGTTTGAGAGCAGTCACTATACCCGAGAGCGCGCTGTAGTACGTGGCCTCATCTTCGTCCTCGGGTGAGGAAGATCCGCCCACGTCCACCGTGTGGTCCCACTCGAGCGGTATGGAGTCCACGCTGACCGGCGTCTCTCGGCCCGACGGCGGGAAGAGGACGCACGCCGAGGGCTGGACGGACACCGGCGTCACCGCGTCCTCCATGTCGACGTCTCTCTCCCACACGCCGGTCAGCTCCGATGAGTCCTCCATATCCGGGTCCCTGTCTGAGAAATCGCGCTCGTCATCTACGACCTGACGGAGAAATACTGACGGTTAAAACACAGAAAACTTCTTCACTGTACAATAATAATAATAATAATCCCTACTGTGCGCGTGAGAGACGCACCGGTCGTGTGTTGACGAGGCGATGGTGGAAGCGCGCGACGCGGCTGAACACCTCCTGGCAGTAAGAGTGCAGCTCCTCCAGCTCGTCCTCGATCAGCACGGCGTCCAGCGGGGAGCTCTTCTGGATCAGCTTCTCCCCGAACACGATCAGAGAATCGATCTTATTCGTGTTCAGAGTGATCTCCTGCTGGAACGCCTGCATCGCCGTAAACACAGAAGTGTCCACGTAAAATCACACCAATTCCATTTCCTCATTATAACAACGCTAACAGACATGAGACACACAAAAGCCTTTGTCATGCTTAAAAGTCTTAAACTGTTCTTCTAAACATAATTTTATATATTCAGCTAAGAAGGTCAAGTTTGAGTGTAAAACTCGCACTGACTTTGAGTTGTCTCATCTTGTCGTGGACGTCACTTTCGGAGAAGTGTTCGACGTTGGTGAGCTGCAGGTCCATCTCAGTGAGCCACACCAGAACGGCGTCCCTCGTTCCCTCAAACTCCTCCCTCTGAGATGTGAAGTGCTGCAGAGGGCAAGAACAGAGATCTGTCTACGATCGATTCTGTTTTCCAACGTCACATTCATAAAGTTTAAAGACTCGTGTTACAACTGTAAAAAGTTACATAAATTTTAACCCTACATTCAAAAAGTTAAAATTCAGCGTAACAATCCAAAAGTTGAACCTTTGGAACTAACTGGTGCTAGTTAACGGGTTGCATTACTTTAACAGACATCTGACGAGACACAAACCTCCACATTATTGTTTATCATAACAGAGCGATGTGTGTGATGAGATGTTACGCGTTGAACGTCACTGAATATCGACACGTGCGCCTTGTGGGCGAAAGCGTAAAACCCGAGTGTGAAATTCGCACCTTGAGTCTGCGGATGATGGCGCTGACTCTCCTGTGCAGCTCGTCCCAGCGCCGGTTCCCTTCGTTCACCATCGTCTTCAGTTTGCAGGCCGCGTCCGTGCGGTTCTCGCGGGCCAGGCGGCGGTACTGTTTATTCACCAGCTCAAGCTGCGTCAGGCGCTCGTGGACCTGCCGCTGGAACGCCTGTGTGTGTGTGTTTGAGACAAGAACTGTGATTTACTGATCTACAACACTGCACTTCTAAACAGTAAATATTAAAAAATATTTTATTATTTTGTGAAAGAACTCCGTGATGTGATGATCTCTTTCGGTTTTCTCATCGCATTGTATCATCAGACTGATACGTCGTTCCTCCTGTAGTGTAAAATAACGCTCGTAAAGAGTCTAACGCTCACCTCAAACTTCTTGAGCTCCTCCTTGGCGCATGTGTAGAGGACGTCTGTGCTGGCCGGGTTGGCGGCCGTGCGCTCTGCCGCGCTCAGCCAGTCCTCGAAACGCGAGTAATCTTCCAGAAACTTACACCAGAGACGCCACGTCTCCTCGATCCTGCAGGGGGCAACACACACACACACACACACACACACACACACACACACACAGCATGGAGATCATTAATACTTAGTAAAGTAACTGATGGGAGAAAAGCAGTTTCAGACCTCGCTGTGTGTGTGTGTGTGTGAGAGAGAGAGACACTTCCTCACCTCATCCGCCTCTCCATGGACAAGGCGCAGATGTTTCTCCAGCGGCGGTCCAGGCTGTGTGTGGTCTGCTGGATGGAGTCGTTCTCGACGTCGCTGCTGCAGGCGTCGGCGTCGTGCAGTAACATGTCACACAGCGTGAGCACCGACGCCACGCCCTCCGTGTGCTGCTCGATGTCCTTCTGCAACTCCTGGACAATCAGAAATTAATCCGAGAAGGTGACGGTCCTGCATCGTACACCTGTTGTTCTCTCTCCAAACTCCGTTTGTGACGTTTTCTCTTCAAGTTTTTTTTTTTTTTTTTTTATTTTAATAGGTAGACTTTGCAACCCTGTTTATGAAATCAGGATGATAGGTGTGTGTGTGTGTACCTGTTGTTCAGCGAGTTTGCACTGGATTTCATCGCTGTGACACACACCGAACACGATGGGTTTGGTCAGGTCCCCCTCGATACGTGAGAGCCACGTGCGCAGGTTGCTCATTTTCTTATCCAGCTGCTGCACCATCACCAGAGTCTCCTTCAGCTTCCTCACCCTGACGCACCAATCAAATCATCCTTCAGTTATATCATTATTATTATTATTATAATAAATATTTTCTAGTTTCATGATCCACTTGATTATCTAAATGTTTATCAAATACTGAAATATTTACGGTTAAAAATATGGACCAAGTTTAAACTGAGTATTTATTTCAACACATGGATTTTTTTTTTTTCAAAATCTCTCTCCTTTTATATTAATGACATGAAAGAAAACATAACACTAGCTGTTTAATTAGGAAAACGTATATAATTAGGCGCTCTATAACAGGAGGGAGAGTTAGTGTGTGTCTGTGGTAGCCGACACGCCGCAGTATCTGAGCTGCATTACTGGAAGCGCGTTCGGTGTTTAGTGACCCGCACGTGTGTACGAGCAAAATCTAAATCTAACATTTTTAAAACTGGAAATAATTTTTAAAAGTCGGTTTGGCCTGTGAAAATATTGACATACAACCGGAAATGGAATGATAGCCTTTTTTTTTTAACTAAAGCACTTCACAAAAATTATTTACACTGTAAATATAATTACAATAGAAAAACCAATCATGTCTCTTTATATGTAAACATTGCCACTTCCAAAAATAAAATCCTTTTACAAACTCAATTCCAGTATCAGATCTTTTTCTGATAGGTGCCATTTCTGCATACAACGTTGCTAAAAGGTTGACGAACAAGTCTCGATGTGTGTTTACACAAAGTTCAGACCAACATTTTCCTACATTTTACACCACAGACCTACAGAGTGTCAGATCACTGACTCATCACAGGTGTAAAAGATAACAGGTATGTCAGAAACAGAAGAATGCTGTTCATTCTGTACCAACACCTGCTTTAGAGGGCGTGTAAACACACAAGTCATGACACAACCACTGTGTGTGTGTGTGTGTGTGTGTGTTTTGGGATATCATGGAGATGCTTCTCAATCCATGTCCAGACACCTGATTCAAAACTTACTGGCTGATTCTCAAGCCCTTAATGAGCTGAAGCAGGAGGACATTAAGCTGCGACAATGCAACAAAAGCCTCTCACTGCTCACATCACGAGTCCATTCAGCCCTAAGGAACACGGTCCATTCACAGCTCAAAGCACTAAAAGTGTCCAAACGCCAGTCGGGACACGAGTGACCCACTTTCAGAGCATCTGCTCGGTGACGTCGACGTTCCGTCGCAACCGTCACGTGACGAGGAACCAAAACAACCCAGTGTTTACGTGGCAGCGTGGACATGCTGCAGTGACGTTCGCTGCATTCACTCTGATGCCGTTTGCGTGCATGTGCGCTGGAAAAAATACACCAGTAATGCAGGAAACCTTGAGCAACAGAATCAGCTGAAATACGAGAGCGAACATGATGAACTACAGGGACGCGTACGCAGTGCGGTGCACCGAGCTCTTTTATAGGTTTCCTGATGCACAGCAGCATCCTGTGTGCATCCCTTTGCCTCAGGCATGCAAGCCAGTGCACCACTAGGCTCCAGCATTAGCATTAGCCAGCCTGTTGAGTGTGTGTGTGTGTGTGTGGCTGCTTCTAAAAAACAAACAAAAAAGAGCACCCTGCTGACGTGCATGTATAAGTGTGTCCATTGTGATGGCAAGCAGGTGGTACGTACTCACAGACCGGTGAGGCTACTTCATGGCTCTCTCTCGTGAGCGTTAGCATTTTCTGGATAAGCTGCTGCGGATGGTCTGTCACTTTCCCTCCCTCTCCCTCTCTCTCTCTCTCCCTCCCTTCCTCTGTCTCTCCCTCTCCCTCTCTCTCTGTGTGAGCAGTGTGGTCAAGAATGCGTAAGGAAGTATGAAGCATACGTCATCTTTTCACAGCATACACAGATTCACACACACTCAGCTCTCTATGGATTAAGCCACTGAAAAGACTTAATATGCGCACGTGCGCACACACACACACACACTGACCGAACAGTTTAGCCAGCACCATAAAAATGATTATTTCATATTTTTCATACAATTTAATGCCACAACAACCTTTCAAAGTTGCAAAATCTGAATAAATTTATTCGGGTCGGTGAGAGAAAAATAATCACCTTGCACGGCCGTCCCTGAATGAAGCTACATAGTGAGTTGCTGTCTGCTGAAATCATAAAAAATAAATAAATAAATATTAAAAAAAAAAAAACAAGGCCACCGAATGTGCACTGTGAATAACCGACGCTACATGGTGCCAGGACGACGTGCCTGAAACACACAGAACTCGTAGTGTTGATGCGTCAATCCTGTTCCACACGCTGTCTCCATGCTGGAGCTACAGAGAGCTGGATTAGAGACGATGTGGTTTAGGACGCTTATCCAACCCAATGCATGTAAAAAAAACACTTCTGCTTGGACACATCTGTATATTTGTATATGTGCACACACACACACACACACACACACACACACACACACACACACACACACACACTCTTCTAAATAATTCATCTTGCCCTAAAATAGTAGTAAGACATCACGAAACTATGTAGTGCAATAAAAAAAATGTAGGTCTAAAAGGGTTAAACAACAATAAATCCAAGCCAAAGTGGACTTTTGTTTAGTGTGTGTGTGTGTGTGTGTGTGTGTGTGAGAGAGAGAGAGAGAGACAGTGGGAAGCAGATGGCCTTAACACAACATCTGCCTCACTCCAGTAATAATGAATAAAGTGCACTGGACTCCCCGGGTTCCGGTCCACAATGGCTGCTCCATTTCAGCCAATAGGAGGACTGTTTTATACAGAACAATGAATCTGATTGGCTCAGAGACACAATAGCGTTAGACAGAGGACTTACGGGACAGAGGGTGGACACAAAGGCCTGAGGCAGCTGCCCGGCGTGTGGTGTGTGTGCGCGCGCGTGAATGTCATGCCACAAAAGAAGCCTGAGTCAAGTCGTCTAACCCAAACACACACACACACACACACACACACACACACACACACACAGAGCAGTCTGCTGGTCACATATGCCCCGTCTGTATACACAACCATGCGCAGCTATGCAGAGACAAGTCCAGCTGTGCCAGAGCTGTGCTTCAAAGTGACTTGAAAACCAATTTTATGTAAAATAGGTTAAATGACCTAAATGACCTACTTTCACACACACTACCCTTCTTACATTAGATTACAGTGCTGCAGAGGATGATGGGAAAGGACGAGCGTTGACCCGCAGTGCGAGGGAGGCGCTCAGGTCGCGTGTCGTTTCGCCCACTGATCCACAAAGCTACTTTCAACTTCTCTCTGCACCAGTAAAGCCTGTGTTACGTTTCTACGACTAAAACTTCGAACGTGACCAGATTTGTCTGTCTGCACGTCTTGGGGTTAGAGGATCAGCAGGTCACACGTTCAGTGCTCCGTCTGTCACACGGTCTCAGACTGGACGCAGTTCTTCCAGCTGATCGGCTTACAGTAAAGTCTTTCCTTCTCGTGCGTTTCGGTTCCTCCAGGAACACACTGCAAGCTCTTAAGAATTATTACTGCTCTGAGATACTTTCCTGACATACCCTTTTCCCTTTCTTTGTCCTACTTTTTGTTTTAATGCGTGTGTACTGCGACCCTGAGTGTTAGAAAGGCACAATGTAAACGGAAGACTTTTTTGGTACTACTTCCTGTGATAGGACTGGACCCTTCTGTCAGCTTTTTAACACTTGTTACACCACTAACATGTAACCTGTTACGTTTAATGGTTGTTAAATTTCGAGCTTAAACAATTTCACTACGTATTTTGGTACTTAGTGCGGAAGTAGCGTACACCAGTTATACAGGATTTACGGTGCATTATGGATAACAATACAGTGAACTAATCAAATAAACTTTTCTCTGTGAAAATGGGGATTTGTTTCAATAAACCATGAACAGTGTTTAACTTCATGTCTCCATATAATACTGTATAACTTTAGCTACATAACCGCATAATTACAACTGTATAACGATTTAGAATCATTATTCATTTTTAGCTTTAAAAGCACAAAACTCTACAAACCCACTACAGCTTCAGACATTTTCTGTCGTGTTGTTACACAAACGAAACCCTCCAACAGAATTAAGTTGTACTGACATGACAAACCCCAGCTCTGGGAGCCCAAGTGTTATAAATAAACAGGATGAAGAAAGAAAGATGTGTGATGGATAAATGGAGAGGACGAGTGGAGGGGTGAGGTCTGTTGAGACAGACTTCTACACGGAGCCAAGACACACACAAAAAAAAAAAAGGGAGCAAAGGTAAAGCTGAGGAAACAATTCAGATCAGATCAGCCTCTGGATTTTTAAAGTTAATTAAAATTATAAGAAATCGTCATACTGATTTTAATTGATTGGTTATTGATTGATTTTGCAGTTTCAATTTCAGTTTTGGTACTTTCTAGTCCAGGGGAGGAGAAAAAAAAAAAAAAAAAAAAAAAAAACACATTACATGCAGCACCCTAGAAGTTTTTGTTCGTCCCTCTGGATTCTCCAAAGAACCTTTAACTTACAACTTTTATTTATTTTTATTTTTGTAGAAAATCAGAACAATTAACCATCCAAAGAATCGCTGAGGAACCCCAGTTCTAAGAGTGTAGTTTTTATTTTTAGAGATTTTATTAATTAGATATTTTTATTTTATTTATGTTTTGTAGTTCTAGGGCCAGACGGACAGTTGTGGAGTTGTTTTGTGTCTGCAGGGTGCCGTGTCGGAGAAAAGGATTCCTCAAGGGTTCTACGTAGAACATTTACAAACCAAAGAACCTTATTATTATTATTATTATTATTATTATTATTATTATTATTATCAGTAGTAGCAGTAGTAGTTATAGTAGCATACTAGTAGTAGTAACCATAGTAATAGCAGCAGTAGTGATAGATTAGCTGATGATATTCAGTCACAGTTGGTCACAGCTCCACACATTTCTCTTGGCAAGCCAATGAGGACGTCTACATTGTTCACATCGCGGGTAATTTTTAAAACAGTCAGTTACGGAGTTATTTCAGCTTTAAATCATGCTATCAGAATTCCGGTTGGTCAAACTTTACATACACCAACAGTCTTTAAACAGTCTGGAAGATTACAGAAATTGATATAATGGTTTTAGAAGCTTCTGATTGGCCAATTGTCATAATTAGAAGTTAACGGGTTCCTTCTTAGGCGCAATTTCCAAACAACTGAAGGTACCAAGAACATCTGTACAAACAATTGTATGACTGCGCAGAGACTGCATCAAATGCACTCTGGTCCTAAAGGTTCAAAGGAACGGAGTGAAGGAGTTGGAGGCACTGGGTACCAGAGTGTGCACATCCACCATTTCATGCAAGGAAGAAGCCCCTAGTCCAAGACCGCCAGAAAAAAGCCGGACTGAAGTTTGCAGCTGATCACCAGCCTTTTGGAAGAGTCTTCTCTGATCAGATGAAACAAAAAACTGAACTGTTCCTGGGGGATTATCTAGAAATACTGAAACAAAACCTCAAGACGTCAGCTAGAAAGTTACAGCTGTGTCACAACTGAGTCTTTCAGCAGGACAATGATCATAAACACACAATTAAAGATATAAAAAAAAAGGCTTAAAGGCAACAAAGTGAAAGTATTGGAGAGGCCATCACGAATCCCTGACCTGAATCCCATAGCAAATTTGTGGACTGAGCTTAAAAAATAGTAATAGCAGTAGTAATAGTGCAGTAGTAGTATACTAGTAATACCACCTGCGGTATACTAGTAATACCACCTGCGGTATACTAGTAATAGCAGCAGTAGTATGCTAGTAATGGCAGCAGTGGTATACTAGTAATACCACCTGCGGTATACTAGTAATAGCAGCAGTAGTATGCTAGTAATGGCAGCAGTGGTATACTAGTAATACCACCTGCGGTATACTAGTAATAGCAGCAGTAGTATGCTAGTAATGGCAGCAGTGGTATACTAGTAATACCACCTGCGGTATACTAGTAATAGCAGCAGTAGTATGCTAGTAATGGCAGCAGTGGTATACT
>CM074918.1:30004866-30015849 GCA_037576815.1 Pangasius larnaudii | reverse complement strand
TTCCTAATCCTGTCCAACCTTGTCACTCCCAAAGAGAACCTCAACATCTTCAGCTCTGCTCCCTCCAGCTCTGACTCCTGTCTCTTCCTCTGGAATTATAAGGTTCTAGCTGACAATTTAAAGTGATTTTAAGATCCTGAGCCTTAGAGACTTCGTTTTTTTAAACCTCGATGAGGTCAAAGCTTTATTTTTTTATACTTTAACTCAGTATTTTGCTGTAAAACCTCCACAGCTTCCGTGGCAGGTAAATAACACATTTATAACCAACGCATCTCAAAGTTCTTTTCAAGTATCATGATGATCTTGTCATATCGCCCAGCCCTAATCTTCATACGGTATTTACACTGTGTGTGTGTGTGTGTGTGGCTGTGTGTGTGTGGCTGTGTAATGCTATATCTGACACTGACCTCAATCCTGAGCTAATACAAGTTCACACTTTTGCTCCAGATACACTTTCAAGTCTCAGTGCTCATAGTAGTTTAAAATTTGGACTAAATTCTATCATTCTGATATTTTGTTGTTGTTGTGTGTGTGTGTGTATGTGTGTATGTGTGTGTGTGTGTGTGTGTGTGTGAGAGACCCAGAGCATCTCTGCCCACCTACTCAAGTGTCTCTTCAAATTTAATTGCTTATCTGTACACTTCATAAAATTAACATTAAAAACATTTTGTCTTTACAGTAAAATGTGGAATAAACTGTTGCAACTTTTCTAACAGTTAACTTTAAGCCCCGTCGTAACTTAAACTTCAGTTAATTAAAAAAAAAAAAATCGCCTCTTTCAGTTTATCTTCTAGCGAAACATCTCCGTGTCATGTATTTATTCCTGTCGTTGTAAGTTTCGGCAACACTGCTGAAGCTGGTAATGAGCGAGCGTTCACTCTAAAGCGCTACATCAATACACAACGCGCCAAGCTTTAATCAAAACAGCTGCCATTTTCAAACTTGGAAGTTGCCTAGCAACCCACACACACACACACGCGCGCGCGCACACACTCCGGCGTGCGGCAGCGACTCAGTGTGTGTGATTTCCTACACAAAAGGGCCGTGAACTCCTGCTCCTATTCATCCCTTTCTCCTGCTTCATGATTCGTTCTCACTCTTTCGGTACCATCTGTCCGTCCATTGCGATGCTAATGACTCCTCCCCTTCGGCGTCGGCCCCAAACACACAACCTGCCGTGTCTCACGCACAAGTCAGCAAAGCAAGGCACGACAAAAAGTCTCCGAATCTGTCACACAACACAACGACCAGAATTAATTTGTAGAGAGAAACTAGTCAGAACATTAACTCTACTCTCCTTAGTAACCTCTCATAAAAATCAAGTTGTGTAAATTATTACGAATCTGCGTCTGAATTTTGTGCCTTTTTTTTTTTGTGCTCCTGAGAAAATTTAGTCGTGTTTAGATGGCAGGAAATATAAAGAACATGGAAAAATCATGTCTTTTAAAGAAAAAGTTTACGGGACATGGTAGAAAGGAAGCAATTATAGTGATACTGTAAGGTAATTTCAGCGTAGCTTTCATACACTGCACGCGATACATTTCTGAGTAAAAAGTTTGTGTGTACGTTTTTTCCCCCAGTTGTGTGTGTGTGTGTGTGTGTAGGGTGACATACTTTAAATTCCTTCATTCAAGTTGCGTGTTTTTGAACCGTCCAACCAGCAATCACTTTAAAAATTGCAGTAATGGCGAAACCACACTCTAACAGTAGTGTGTACGCACCGTAACTATGCCTCAGCAACGACAAACGCCGTCCAGAACTAAAGACGCACAGACAACAACCGAATATTCCAATACATACAAAAACGGTACATGGACTAAAAAAAGTGATTTATTTAATCGTGGAATTATGTTTTGGATGTGTATAATAAAAATAGAGGATCCTCCGCACAGCTGTAATGAGTTGAGGCTTTAAGCGTGCACACACACACACACACACACACACACACAAACGTATCATCAAAAAGTTATCTAACATGCATTCCAGTGCATCTAAAGCCAAAGACAATCATGGCCTGCATCTCATGTTCTCTGTAACATCTATCATCTTCCTCATGCAGTCACACACACACACACACACACACACACACACACACACACACACAGTAAGAACAAGTCTCGTCATGTCGTAGCCCTGTGTATGAGAGAAATGAGTGAGACGTATATATATATATATAGCGAGAGAGAGACGTATGTAAATTTTACTGTGCTGACAGCCACACAAAAACAGGTCTCTCTCTCTCTCTCTCTCTCTCTGTGTGTGTGTGTGTGTGTGTGTGTGTGTGTGTGTGTGTGTGTGTGTGTGTGTGTCACCTTAAGGCACAGTTCCTCCCACTGGCCGTGCAGATGCTCCTCTTGCTCCTGCAGCATCAGCACGTCCTCCGTGATGATGTACTGAGACACGTCCGTCTTCATGCTGCTCGCTTCACACAGACTCACGGCCCAGTCCTCCAGAGAGTCCTGCAGCTCCTGCATAACATCACACACCAAAACTCTGACGCACCACTCAGCTCGGGCAGCAGCTCGCGTCCACGCGCTCTCACTCTCTCTCTCTCTCTCACACTCACACTCACTCTCTCAGTCTTTCTGACTGACTCACTGCTGCCGGCCCTCTCTCGCTAATCCCCTCCTCCACCTCTCTCTCTCTCTCTCTCTCTCTCTCTCTCTCTCTCTCTCTCTCTCTGAGGATTAAAGGTTCCTGGCAGTTGGGGGAGGAGAACAGTACAAAAAAGGAGCAAGAGATTAGGGCTATAATGGGGCTGACGGGATGACGACTGTACAGCTGATCTCAGACCAGTTTTACATTTCTGCTCACTCTGGTTAAAGCCTGTGACACTTCATGAAAATGATCCTGAATCAGAAACCTGTGAGAATTCAATTTTTTTTTTAAAATATATTTCTAAGCCATCGAATTAATCTGAAGCCTTATTCAGCTATAGAACAAACTATAGCTTTGCCTCACCTGCTAATATTTATCCACTGTTTAACGTTTTTGAAGCGCGTTACTGCTAGTTACTAAACCCGCTTCTGCTTTAGATACAAAGCGCCACAGCGAGACAGGAGGAAGTGTCAGATTTTATCAGTTGCTCAACCAGCCGGCCTGGTTTTAACAACCTGACTCACTAACCACGCACAGATTAAACTCATCAATCGCCTGAGCTTCGCAGGGCCACGTTCCCCTTTATCCTCATACGACTTCTCAGTGGGTAAATCAAATTCACACAGTTTGACCCCTTTACCCCAAATACCGTCCATCAGCCAAGGTGTCTTTGCTTTTGCACTGAAGCTATGATGCTAAAGTAGCTAACAATTTTATAAATAACATCTTTTCGGTCAATACAAACCCACATCTTCTCAAATGCAAATAAAATTCAACGAGAGAAGTCGTCGACAGGCTCGAATAGAAAAGGGTGTGGGATATGAAAAGCAGATAATCTCACATGAACACTGTAGATCTGTACATGAAAATTCCTGTTGGAATCATAAAGACTGCCTTGTGCTCATCCCAGGACTCCTAATCACAATCTGCTCATACTGATGTATAATCCCACTATCCGCCGTCACCCAGAAGAGTCGAGTCTGTTGAGACTGGTTTCTTCCTCATGCTGTGTCTCAGGAAGTTTTTCCTAGTCACCGTCACCTCTGACTTGCTCACTGGGGATCTAAATCTACATCTAGATTTCTGTAAACCTGCTTTGCATGACACAAAAAAAAAAAAAAAGAACATTTAATTAAATTTCATTCACTAAGCGAACTTCAAACCCAAGAAGCAGTTACACCTGACTCGTGCTCATTAAAATCTTAATGTCATCTGTCACTCATAGTGACTCATTAAGACTTAGATTCACTTTAAAAACACGCCATTATACTACATCTGTCAGTTTTAAACGAGTGGTTTTGTTACAAAATGAACAAGAAAAGTCCCTTTTTACAATTTTAAGTTTAAAAGTATGACTTTTTCCCCCATCCAGCTTTGGTAGGCGGAGCCTGAGGAGCAAACAATGCGCTTAAAGATAATTATTTGACAAAATTTTGGTTCATTAGTTAACAACTTGCTGGATAATGTACATCACCTGGTTGATTTTTCGTCTCCTGTATGTATGAAGAAATGTCTTGATTGGTGGGGGGAAAAAAAAAAAAAAAGTATAATATGGAGAAAAGTGTCCAAGATGGCCGCCTCCATAACATTCCAACATCCTCATAGCTCCAGCGTAAGAACCAAATAAGCTAACTTCAGATGCCGAACGTGTCTTGTCCGAGCGAATGCATTTGGAGTTAAATTTACTTTTTATGTACCATTTCATTACCTTAATCAGCTCTTTCTCCATCGGCTGCTCTTTCAGTCTGACCTTGAGCTCCTCCAGACGCTGAGCCAGATCGGCTAGCCGGCTCGTACAGCTCTCCCACGTCTGAAACAGACCCAGGAGTCGGTACGAATCATTATCAGAGTGTACAGAAAGGGTCAAAGCACAGGCCCGAGACAGTGTGTGTGTGTGTGGGCAAATCCATAATCCAAGGTCTAAACTCAGGGTCAACATCACAGCAAACACCATAAACACAGCTAAGAAAAAAGGGATGAAAGTTTGGACTGAAGCAAAAAAAAAAAAAAAAAAAAAAGAAAAACCATAGAGTACGTATCCACAGGCTAACGAGGATTATACCGCATTCCTGTCGAATCCTTATTACTTTAATTATGCGACATGTGACGACAAAATTAAAACCTAAACACAGGCCAGACCTAAACTCGCTCTCTATGACTGTGCCGTGGTCACACAGGACGGCATTTATCTGAAAAATTGCAACTGAAATTTTTTATCTAACTGCAAAAGAAAAAAAAAAAAAAGATTGTTGCACGTGAACTATCTTTAGAATTTACAATGAGAAGATTATTATAAAACAAATCGAATATTAAGCGTTTTTTTTTTTTCCTAGACATTTTTACTAATAATTTGAAGCTTTAAAATGGCCTTTCGTCATCTATAAACAAGATTAATATTCTTAGATTCGTTGCATTATAATATAATAATGACGAAATATTAGCTAAAAGTGACTTGGACACCCGTCAGCCAATCAGAGAGAAGGATTTTCCGTCGCTGTGGTTTATAAAAGTCGCACTGATAATACAAATGCATTACGGGAAACGTAACAGTCTAGTTTACAGGAACACTTTAATTTACTTGTTCGGATATTTGTACATGTAACGCCTTCTACCATAACTACATCTTTTCACTAGAGGAGGCTGATAATGTAGTGAGCTACGCTGCTGTAGGATGCTGGAGTGAGAAGCTCCATGTCTGAGGTCGGTTAAAACGGCAGGGCAGATTAAACGTAATCTGGCGATCTGATTTCTCAGAAATCTGTTTTCTGTAAGCAGTTGAAGAGAAATGCGTGTCCATGTTTGACATGTAGCTACTAGAGCGATGGACAGAGAGACTCGAGTTACTTAAAGTGCTTTTTAAAAGAAATCAGGACAGTGATAGCTCACTTCCTGTCGAGTCCACGGCACGAGCCGTTTTTAAATGGTGCCTTATTTCCTCACTTTATTGATTTCCTTTACCATCTTTGAGCCTTAAGCTTTCACAGAGATGAAAAAGGAGTATCTATAAGTCTTTAGTGATAGCTCATAAATTGTGTGTCATTTATCTATTTACTGAGCACCAGTTACTTCTAAGTAATAGATTAAGGTGTTAATCAATGAGTCATTGAGTTCACTGACAGTTTTGTTTAGCAAAAATAAATATAGTCCAAGATTAAACATTATTCTCAGAAAAAAAAAAGTGCAAAAACACATGCAGTTGTTCCACCCTTTATATTTAAAATGTAGTTAAAGGATGCATAAGCACTTCATACACTTTCCCCCAGTACTAATACGTCCTACTTATAAGTTTGATTAAAGACTATTAAGTTTAATAAACTATCACTTAACAGTGTATAAACGAAATCATCTGTTACTTCCTGACGACATCTGGCCTCATTTATTACACTGGATATGAATAAACTTAATTGTAAATGGTTTGCAGGAGCATTTAGACTAAAAAATAAAGTGGTAGTCATGAAAAGTTCGGAAAAACATTCGTATCCTACGTTTCGCTCCTGAGTTTGCGTAAATCCTACGAGAACCTCAATTGACTGGCTTCAGGTTATTAACTGATGACGACTTGCTCTGATTTACAAGTTTAAATTGCTTATTTATTTCAGTTACACGCACGAATTCGATGACGGTTTTGTGAAACTCTTTGTGAAACGTTTTTCCTGAAAGAACACTTAGGAGGAGCTCTTTCACCGTTTAGCCGCCAGTTTGTCGTTTTCAGCTCTCCGACACTGCCTTTTATGGAGTTTTGTGGGCGTGGCTAAGTCTAAAATCAGCTGTGGTGTGAATATGCTTAGTGGTTTGCGGTCGACTGACATTGAACACATGAGGTCAAAGGAAATCAGCGAAACTTTCATGAATCAGGTGGGAATTTTTAGTTCGGTTTGGTCTGTCAGTGAGCAGTAACGCAATATTTGGCAACACTTCTTGTGAAGGACACCTACACTGGGTCTTCATAACACACTGCTGAGTATTGGATAAATATTTAATAACACAATAGCGGAGAATTTATGAAAGGATTACGTCAAACCCTGTGTAACAAGCTTTTATGAAGTATGTTGCTTTGTAGGAACAATCAGCATAAAGACTGTTTCTGACTGTTGCTTCTGTACTTATCCTAAAGTTATTAATTTGTCTTTATGAGCATCACATTCGTAAAGTATTGAGGAACCTCTGACCTTTCAGCAGCTGTATTTACTGCATTTACGTCCTACAGTGAAGGTTGTGAAGCGAAGGCTTTTCAGCTCAAGTGCTGCGTTAATTTTACCCACCTTGATGACGTTGGCAGTGAGAGTTCTCCTCTTTCCCAGCATGCACTGGGAGCGCTCCCAGTCCTCCTGCAGGGTGGCGAGGTCCGTCTGTAACCTCGTCTGCGTTTCCTCATCGCTGACGGAGAAGAGCTGGCGACCCACGTCCAACAGGAGCAGGTAGGAAGAGAGGGACCTTTGGAAGAGAAGCTCAGTGCGCTGGGGAGAGAGAGAGAGAGAGAGAGACAGATAGAGAGAGGGCGACCCAGACACACACACATACAGGGGGAGAGAGACAGATAGACAGACAGAGATAGAGAGAGACAGACAGACAGAAAGAGAGAGAGAGAGAGAGAGAGAGAGAGACCCAGACACACACACACATACACGGGCGAGAGAGAGGGAAAGAGAGAAACAGACAGACAGAGAAAAACAAAGATGCATTGTTAGAGAGAGAGAGAGAGAGAGAGAGAGAGAGAGAGAGACCAAAGAAGAAAGGTGGAACATGAAGGGAGAAGAAAGGTGGAACATGAAGGGAGAAGAAAACACAGAAAGAAAGACAAAAAGAAAGAGTGTAGAGAGAGAAAAACCAATAAGTGGAGAAAGTCAGAGAGAGAAAAACCAAAGATGACGGATAAGATGCAGAGTGAAGTACACGTTCATGAGGGAAAAATAGAAAACAAAAAAGAAAGAAACATGGAGAGAGGGAGAGAGAAGAAGAGAGAGATCAGGGAGGGAAAGTCAATGTGAGCTCAGCACAGATGTGGTTATAGATATTGTACTCATTCAGAGCTCAAACACACACACACACACACACAAAATTACCTTGATCTGACTGAGCGAGCGGCGGAGCTGCGTCACGCTGCAGTGTGTGACGCCGGCTGGAGCCAGGAGTGTGTGCGTGAGTGTGAGCAGTGTGTTGAGTTTGCGTAGCGTGTGTGTGTAAAGGTGCCAGTGGCGTATCAACCCGTCCACCAGGGTGCGCCGCTGAGACGCTCGCTGTACAGCGCCCTGCCAGTGCTCTCTGAGCTGAGCCAGCTTCAACAGGAAATCACTCCTGAACACACACACACACACACACACACACACACACACAAGATTTATAAACAAAGCAGAACAATTCCTCTTCATCGTTGCCTTATTATTATTATTATTATTATTATTATTATTATTATTATTATTATTACCTGTCCTCCACCTCTCCCCTGTGTAGCAGCTGCAGAGCCTCTGTGATCACCGAGTGTAGGATCTGATGGCCGAGAGAAAGCTCAGCCTGGAACCTCTGAGAGACCGAGAGATAGCGTTAGGGTTAGGAGTGTGTCTGATCCACCGCTCCGGTTTGTGATTAACTCAACTAAGCTTAACGTGTGTGTGGTGTTTCATTCGAAATCGACTTCGATATTCGCTAGTAGTTATCTAAAACCTATTTTTAACCTCCTGTACCGGTCCGATTGTAACCTACGAAACTAAATTGTGGAATTTTTAGGCTGAAGTGTATTGATTAGGGGGTCGATGTCGGAAAATTGTGGGTCGAATCAAGTTACACTCCAGTTAAATACTCGTATGGGAAAGTCGCTGCTGTAGGCATAGCATTATAATACTGTATAAAACAGATTTGTGTGTGTGTGTGTGTGTGTGTGTGTGTGTGTGTGTGTGTGTGTGTGTGTGTGTGTGGTACCTGATGTGTGCGTAGCTGCTCTCGGAGCCCGGGGTAAGTGGATGCGATCTCTCCCGCTAGACTGTCCTCCATCCTCTGCAGGAACGACATCCAGGTCTCACACCTCTCCTCAAACACCTGCTGCTGGAGAGAGACGGCCTGCAGCTCACTACACACACACACACACACACACACACAGAAATTAGACACGGTAGTACACACGCGTGTGTCGAGACAAACAGAAGACTCTAACCTGCACCTCTCCTGAGCGTGTGCAGACGCCTGAGCCCACGTCCTGCTCAGGATCTGGAGTCTCCGGGTCACGGCGTCACTCAGGGTCAGTCTGTAACTGAGCTCATTCAGCATCTCCACATCAGCCGAGCGACGGCTCAACGCCAGTAGGTCACACTGCGGACACACACACACACACACACCCAACACCACTTACTCACTCACATCAAACATTAACAATTAAACAGAACAATAAATAACAATTACATAGAATTAAGATTTTTAAAAAATTTCCTAATCAAGACATGAGAAAAACAACAACTACTAGGGACAAAAATATGCCTCGTAAAAACTTTATTCATTATATTTTTAAGGTCTTTTTAAAAGTGCAATTAAAAAAAAAATCAGGGAACTGAAAAAATGTGTATTACTGTAGTATTTTATTTAAATTATACTTTTTAAAAAGGTACAGAAATCTTAAAATCTAATCTTATTAATTGATTTAATATCTAATATCAGTCCATATTTTTTAAACAAAAAAATGTCATTAAATATAACGAGAACGATAAAAAATAAATCTTACTTGGAAAAAAATTTTAATTCAAAAATCAAAATAATGAAAATGAAATAAAATTAAATAAATATATATATATATATATATATATATATATATATTTCATTTTCATTATTTTAATTTGAAGAAGAATTATTTACAATATTTTTTCTTTATTTTTTTGTTTTTATATATGCAAGCAATAAATAAAAAATATTGTAAATGATTCTTCTTATTAATATTTCTTTTATTAATAATCTTCTTAGTGTGTGTGTGTGTGTGTGTGTGTGTGTGTCTCTCTAACCGTTGATATGTCTGTGTCTTGAGTGTCTGTGTCTCTTTGGCGGCTCGTCCACTCCTTTAAGTGCGTCTCTAGTGATTCCAGGAGCTGCTCAAACTCCTGAAGCTGCTTGATGTCCTCCTACACACACACACACACACACACACACACACACACACACACTTCAGTCCCCTACACTGCTGCATTTAACCCCATCTCACACACACACACACATTTACTTCACATATCGTACCTGCATCTCTCCCAGCTTCCTCTTCACGGCCTCCTCGTGCTGATGAATCCCGCGGGACAGCATCCGACACTCTGATTGGACGAAGGCGGGTGCCGTCGAGTCCATCCGTCCAATCAGCTCTTTTGAAGCCTCGAGCGCTCGGTCCGAGTCCGTCCGGAGAGTGTGTGTGTTCTCCAGCAGGTCCTGAACATCAGATTGAGAGTCATGATCATCAGTGTGATAACTACGGGAATACAACCGGGCGACATGACAAAATAACACTGATGTTGTGATTAATTATGTGCAACATGAATATAGTAGATGTACTGAATCTTTGAATCCTTTGCTTATGTGTTTCAAATATATTTTTGTAAAAATATTCAAGAAAGAACAGGAGCAACATCACTGCTCCTCTTATTATTATTATTATTATTATTATTATTATTATTTAACTTCTACTAGAATTTTACTAATGAATTCATTCTGAGTGCACAATTATAATGGACTGTTTATAATATTTACCATAAACATGGCAAAAACATGTTTAAAATGTACATTTACACCAAAGCTACATGTACACTACTAGCGCCGAGTGTCAGTGTTGCCATGACAACAAGAGTACATCAGCTTTTAGCATGTTAGCGGACTTTCCAGGCGACTTACTCGTCTTACACACTTGCCGTTTTTGCCTCATCAGCCAGCGCATGTTTTATATGTAGAACTAAGATGAAAACGCTGCGTTTTAATTCGTTTTTTTGGCCCCTTTTTTTTTTTTAGAAAAGAAACTTCCACAATGAAACTGTTCAGAAGCACGCGCATGGAGGCGGGAAAATTCAAAATGGAGGACAGAGAGTCGGTAGAGAAATTAGTTTCATTAGAGAGTGAAAACACGGAGATTCACGAAATGTCGAAGATATTTCAACACGGAACACAAACCTTCCTCGACACAGTCACGACAAATACTAAGAAACGAATTTAAAGTTTATTTTTCTACTAAAGTTTGATAGATATGCTTGTTAATTAACCAACACGGCGTTGTTCCGGTAACGAAGGGGGGGGGGGGGGGGGGGGTGTCACGTGACCACAAAAAAAAAAAAAAAAAAAAAAAAAAAAAATTATAATTAAAAAAAAAAAAAAAAAAAAAAAAAAAAAAAAAAAAAAAAAAAAAAAAAAAAAAAAAAAAAAAAAAAAAAA
>CM074918.1:29989821-30001126 GCA_037576815.1 Pangasius larnaudii | reverse complement strand
GATCCGTGGAGAGTTATAGAAAGATAGAGAGAGACGAGAGAGGAATACAGTTTCGATATGATTTAATACAGTTTGATTTAATTCAACTACAAAGTGTCATTTCAAAATTCTAATAAAGGTATTAAAGTTTAGATTTGTACATTTTAAATCCAGGGTGTAGTGGCACGTTGTGGAAAACGAAAAGGGTCAGAATCGGAGCAGGGTGGAAGTGTATGATATTTTGAGAAATGGGATTAATAAATAAAACCATATTCTGATGTTTGGAAGAAGGTATATGGCAGACAATGTTGGTGTTGTTGTGATCTGAGTAAAACAGTGTCTTTTTTTTTTTTTTTTTTTACCTGATGCAGCTTCTGTTGTACTGCAGTGATGTCGGCGTGCAGCTCCACCCAGTTATGCTCCACCTCAGACAGGTGATCTTTCAGACAGAGCAGAACAGGAGACAGCGCAATCACCTGGACCACATCGGTGCTGCCACTGGTCGTGGCATCTTCTGACATCTTCGTGGAAGCATTTCCATCCGGAGGAACATCGGAGGAGCTGCTGGCTTCAAACAGTGACCTTTCGACAAGAGACTCATCCTGGACATTAGCGTCTCCTCTATTACATACATTGTCTGAGTGAGTGCTTTCAGGAGTGAGTGCTTTATCGCTTGAGGAATCTTCTTCCTTATCTTCGACGCTGGGATCATCCTTAACTGAAGAAATATCTTTGCAGGTGGCGTCCTCTTCTGACTGCGAGTTACGATGAGTGGAACTGGTTGATGGTGTGTGTGTGTTTGTGTGTTCTCTCTCGTTGATATGCAGGATCTCAGAGCCAGCGCTGATCACTGAAGCCTTCAGTGCTGATTTTACCTCCAGCTCTTTGCACAGCTCCTGAAAACGACAAGAACAAGATCAATTGGTGAGTGTTTTCATATTAAGTAAGGGGTGATTAAAGGCCCCTACCGTGAAAGGCTTGCAAAAAGTATTAATGGAGTTAGTACCACTGGAATACCTTACCTGTATTTCTCCCTCCAAAACTGATTATTTTTATAAAGTATGGGAGCCACTTTTAAGCTACGTGGATTCTGATATCTCAGATATTATGTTGCATGGATTTAAGTGATTGGTTGATTGTGTGAACTCACTGTAAACTCATTGAAGTTGGAGATGGCTTGTCTAGAGGAGGTCATGTGACCTTTCCAGCTGTTCAGACGTTCTCTGGCTTGGTTCATCCACTCCGTCATCGCTGTGGAGTCACGACGATACCTGTGGGGAAAAAAAAAACAGTCTCTCACTCATTCTCTTCATCCACTCTTTCAACATTTAAGACATTTGTCCATTTTTACCTCTTCCAGAGTTTTATCAGGTGCTGTGCGGAGCCTTGTCCGTTTTCCATTTTCCTTTGAAGAGCAGATAAACGCTGTTTTAGCCTCAGAGTAGCCACGCCCACTCTGCCCACAAGACCATCCATCGAGCGACTGGACACGCCCACTTTCCGCAGTCTGCTGGCCTGATCTAAAACCAGACCGATCTGTGCACCATTCGCCTCCAGAGTCGCCTGCAATGTCTGATAGAGGAAATGTTTTTAAAAATGGGACTATTTTTATACATCATATATAATTTGCATTTTAAAATTACAAATAAACACTATAATAATAAAGACTATATAAATAATAATAAAGAATGTGTATCATATGAGGCTGTTACTCCGTTGATATTGTGACGCACATCATTGCATAATAAATACAATGTGAGTTATTATATTTATGTAACACAATTAAGTGTTCATGTTACACTTTTAAACTCGTCATACTTCATAGGTCGAGACACTCCTCTGTAGCGCCTCCTCTGTTCGCTCCTCCGAGTGCGTGCTGGGAAGCCGATGCTCCAGACCTTGGAGCAGTTTCTCCAACCAGGACTGACTCTCCTCCCACTGAGTCCACACCTTAAACATACACATCGTTAACTTTTACACCACGGCACGGTTGAATTCTCGATCCTGACTGATAAGAAGGTGTTGATTCATTTTCTTTAAGTGCATCTCCGCACTCGGACAGTAATGCAGCTGCAAATCACAGGTTTATATTAAAGCACTCATCCCAATACTTTATCCTATTTTATAGTATCAAATGCTATAAATGTTACACATTTTCAACATGTATATATGTGTTAATTGAGTTTTCCGACACAGTAAAGAAGTTTAAGAGTAAAAAAATACAGAGGCTAGTGAGGGAATGCTGCTTTAATGGAAGTGAGAACAGGTACTAACTTGTTTCGTGGGCACTTAGCAACATTAAATATAACTATAAACTAGGGATAGAGCGATATGGGGAAAAAAAATCATATCACGATTCTCCAAGCTATTTCTACAATACACTGTATGTTTCACAATGTGTTGCATTAAAAAAAAATTGATGATACTTACTTAACATCTGCAAAAATCTATTTATTTTTATTTTGTTATATATTAAAATATCATTTTTTAAAAAATAGAAAACAAATGTATTTATCACTGAATAGCCATAAAAAATGAAAATATATTTTACCGTTTTTAAAGATTAAGTACAAAATATTCACTACATTAAAATTTAATAAAAAAAAAGATATCACGATATCCACAATATCACAGAAAATATTGTTGTGATGTAATTTATCACAGTATCGATATAAAATATCGGCATATTGCCCAGCTTTACTATAAAGAAAGTATGATTATGTTGTTCTTTAATAGATAAAAATTTGTAATCATTGGCAGATCACTGCAGTATAAGAGGAATAAAGAACGTCGGGAAATGATGTTACAGATGTATTTTGATAAAACAATTCAGTAACGTGCAGTTTTCACTTGCATCGAGTCGGTGCTCTGCACTGAGTTCCTACCTGCAGTGTCATCTGCAAGGCAGTTCCAGTCTTCCGAGCCTGACGCTGAAGTTCATCCACCTGATCTTCTACCTCTGCCACCGCCGTGTCCCACCTACAGAGAGTGCCTCCGGGCATCCGGGCACTCAGACGCTGCAGAGCGTGCACGTGAGAGCCCAGAGACAGGAAGAACTTCTGCAAAAAATGATTATTATTATAATAATAATAATAATCATATCCACTCTGACCCTGTCCTACTGAACATTATATAATACACACCATCTGTCCTGTCCTTTACTTCCCTTATATGTTCAGTGTTTCCTGTTTTGGCTTTTGTAATAACTGCTCTGCACACCTGTCTGTCCGTCTGTCTATGTCATCAGTTGCCTCACCGTGTGTGTGCTGAGAAGTGTGCGTAGCTGTTCCGTGGTGTGTGGCTCCAGTTGTGTGGTGTATGTGAGTCTCTGTTTTCCGAGCTCCAGCAGGTCCTGCAGGCCTTTCAGTACGCGCTCACACTGCTGCTGCTGCTCCACACTGCACTGCAGATCAGCAGCATGCTGATACACACCGCTGTACACACTGTCCAACACACTCTACACACACACACACACACACACACACACACACAGATAGTTACACACACATCACCCTACACACTGTCCAACACACTCTACACTCACACAGAGATAACGACACACACACCGCCGTACACCCTGTCCAACACACTCTACACTCACACACACACACACCGCCGTACACACTGTCCATCACACTCTATACAGACACCACCATATACAGTCTCCAATGCACTCTACACACACACACACACACACACCACATACACAGTCTTCAACACACTCTACACACACACACACACACACCTCCAGCGTGGTGATGTCCAGCGTTAACCCTGTTACTCGTCCCTGTCTCTCCGTTTCGTCTCTCAGCTCGGCCAGTTCTCTCTCTCGCTGCTGAAGCTCCTGCTGTAACCCGGCAACAGCCTACCCAAGAAACCATGGAGACAAAAAGGGTCAGAGGTCAGATATCGCAAGTCAAAAGTCATGATGAGTCCTAACTTCAGACCTTTATTGTACAGTGTAAGGTGTACATGTGTGTAGGTATTTTAACTCCCTAAAATTAATAATTTTTTTGTATATTCATAGAATATGGATTTTTTTTGATGAGCAAACAACAACAACAACTGCAACAGCAACTCGTTATGAGCATACCACGTGGACGATATAAACGTCATCACAACAATTACAACAAAAAAAAGAAAAGAAAGAAAAAGAAGGAGGACTGGATATTCGGGATATTGTGTAAGTGTTTACCTGTAGCTGTACATGAGGATCACAGCGTGATTCATCATTAGTCAGTGTTTTCAGGGTTGAGGTGTTAGCAAGCAAGGCAACATGCATGTGTTTAATCCTGCTCTGTGAGAAACACACACAGAAAGATTATAAGAGAAATCATCAACATGTAAAAACGTAGCGTAATAGCTGATGTACTGTGTTTTGACGTTGTGCAAAAACTGCAAAGCGTGTTTGACACTTGAGAGAGAGTGAGATGTTTGAGGTCTCGGCTGAGGATGACAAAATGCTGACACATTCCCGCTGTCTTCATTTAGCGCGAAGCAAACGAGTGCTAAACATGTTTATACCACAGCGCTACTGAGTGCTCAAATCTGATTGGTCAGAACGTTCAGTAACAGTAGTGCAGCCTCAGAGCTCAGGTTTATATTAATGCGCTTGTTCTAATATGTTATCGTGTCTAAAGTAACTATTGTTTCTATAGTAACAAACAGATTTTTAAAAAATCGTTGATATGGTGAAGCTTTCAGTAAGGAGATGTTTATTTAACATTTGTGGAAGGAGTCTCCAGTGTCAGAGGTAAAAGTTGTAACTCTTCAACAGTTTTTCTTTGCGGTTTCTCTGTAACACGTCAAGTTTTTTCGTCTTCTTAACTTCAGAAAACAGAAAGTAAGAAATACCAAGAAATACTAACTTATTTCACAGACGTTCCACAACATTAAATGTTATTGGTAAATTGCTGCGGTTTAAGGGGAATAAAACATTTAAGGACGTGTTGTTATGGGAGAATAATCAACTTAGGTTCATGACACCACCCTGTCATTGGTTATTTTTCCACATCACCATGATACAGAGTGTTTTATTCCTTACATATATTAATATCACTCGTTAGTGTCAAAAGGAAAAGACAATTGACTGAGATTATGCAGTTTTGTATAAATATGGTGTGTGTGTGTGTGTGTGTGTGTGTGTGTGTGTGTGTGTGTGTGAGTGAATAAATGTACACAGTGCTGTGTGTTGTCTCTCTGACCTGTTTCTGCAGAGCGTGATCCAGCTGTTTCTGCAGCTGCTTCTGTTTCTCTGAGAGAACGTTCTGGAGCTCACAAACACGATCCTGCAGCAGATCCACACACACACCGGCTACAGGAGCCACAGAGACTAATGACCTGATGACCTCTGACCCCTGAGAGGTTAACTCAGCACCCAAAGAGCTGAGCTCTGCAGACAGACTCTACGGATCACACACAGACAGGAAGTGAGGAAAGGGTTAATCTACTGGACTTAGTGGGTGGATGGATCAATCAATAGAAATGAGAGATGGATGGAGGTATGGATGGATGGATCAAAATGGGTGATGGATGGATACATCAATAGGAATGATAAATGGATTGTTAGATGGTTTGTGATGGATGAATAAGTGGATGGACACATCAGTATTGATGGATGGATGGATGGATGGATGGATAGCTACTCTAAATCTGACATGAATGCAATAGGAATTAATGGATGAATGAATAGATGGATTGATGGTAGATGGATGGATAGATGGAGGGAGGCTGGAGGGATGGATCGATCAATATGAATGATGGATGCATGGATGGATGGATCACAAGGGATGATGGATGGATGGATAGATGAATGGATCAATCACCAGGGATGATGGATAGATGGATAGATGAATGGATGGATCAACAGGGATGATGGATGGATAGACGGATGTTACTGTTAATCTGATATGAATCTGACATGAACGAATGGATGGATGGAAGAAACAATAGGAACGATAGCTCGATGAGTTGATGGATGGATGAGTTGATTAATGGATGAATGGATGGATGGATGGATGTGTACCTGCAGCTGCAGCAGCTGGGTGTGTGTGTCGGTATGTGCGGCTCCTGACTGAGAGACAAGTGTGTGAGAGAGAGAGGAGAGAGAGAGTGTGATTCCACTCAGCACCTCAAACAAACCCTCGTCCACCGCCTGCACGTCCTGCAAAGGAGGGAGAGAGAGAGAGAGAGAGAGAGAGAGAGAGAGAGAGAGAGAGCGAGAGCACGAGAGAGAGAGTTAGCATGAGTGTGTGAGATCGTGTGATCATGTGATCAGGAGTGTAAGATACTTACAGGTTCTGACGTTGCTGTGTGTCCCAGCTCTCGCAGATGTATGATGTGGGACTGGAGCTGCTGTAGGCATGCAGCTCCATCAGCACTCCTCCATACACACACAGGTGGATGACATACCTGCAAACACCCACACACACACACACACCCACACACACACACTTACTTACAATCTGACAATCAAGTAAAGCATAAATTTGCTATTAATATAAGTTTAGTTGTGCAGGAACCTCCTCTTCCTGCTGCTCTTCTGCTTTTTGGCTGAGTCTCCTGTGGAGGTGAGTCCACTTCCTGTGCACTGACTCCGCCCCTTCCTGTCTCTGCTCCTCCACTGTCACCTCTGCTGCAGGTACAAGGAGCCTGAAGAAAATGTTCAGAAATGTTCAAAAACTCATAAACCAAAGGCATGTATTCACCAGATGAACCAGGGCTGATTTTCCTTCGTGGTTCATCATGGGAGGAACCGTCACAGGAACCTTTTTTTTCTGGATCTCAGGAACATTAGGTGCATTAGACCCAGGGTTGACTTATTTCCTGAACTGTAGTTACAGGAAAGCTTCTAGCTCCTGCTCCAAAGAAGATACTTTTCTGTGCAGGAGGAACTACTGAGGAAAGAACTTGCTGTACTGTGCATCAAAAATGTTGCAGAATGTTACACTTTTCATTTTAACACCTTCCATGTTTCATTTCACTTCCACAACACACCAAAATGTCATATTTACTTTTAAATAACAGAAACTTGTTATCAACTCATTCCTGATAGTTGTAGAACTCTTTAGTTCCTCGAAAGGTTCTGGAAACTCGGTGAAATTGTTCCTCGTTGGTGTGTATATGTGTGTGTGTGCGCGCATGTGTGGAAGAGGATGTGTAACTACAGAAGGGGAAGTGTGTGTGTGTGTGTGTGTGTGTGTGTGTGTGTTACCTCGTGTGTTCCTCTGCAGTTTGACTTTGCAGTCTGACTCTGCTTCCCCGTGCTGCAATGACCTTCATCAGATCTCTCTGCTCGATTAGACCCTGCTCTAACTCCTAAAATAAACACACACACACACACACACACACACACACACACACACACACACACACACACACACAGATAGATAGCTAAATCTAAAACTCTAAAGGGTTCTCTTTATTTTGCACCTTTTGGTGTTCTACGTAAGAGCAGATGTAATGACAGATTATTTCACAAACATTTCTTCTTTAGATCATTAACCAGAACTCTTAAAGAAGGTAAAACATATTTTTGAATATTATAATTTCGATGTATTTGAAAAGTAGTTCCCTTCTGATGTCCCTGATTTTGTATAAGTATATCCTTCTCGATGTAGACAATCCTAGAAGTAAACCCAAACTATCCTAACTAGCCAACGTTTACTTTTAGTATTGCTTTTAAAAAAAGGATTCCTCAAGATTATCGAGGAGAATAAAGGTTTGAGCCTTCTAATGGAGTTCGACATGGAGTCTTTTCCAAAAAGGAAATTCTCTTTTTCAACACGACATTAAAAAAAAAACCTTAAGGGACAAATTCAGGAACGCACTAGGATAATAGATGAAACCTTAACAAATCTCACAGCTTATGTAGTTTGCTTATGCGACCATCCTGATATTTAGCCTAAATAATATAGCTAGTTTCATAAGCTGAGAGGTTGTGTTGTGAGCTAGCTATATTATTCAGCAAACATCACTAGTTCACGATTTCTGGATCCATCATCGGGTAAACCAGGAAATAAATCAGTGATGATAAATAAACAGAAGCCACGTATATGGTTCACTACAAGCTGTGACGTGGTGAAAGCTATATTTGACGATGTTCAAGGGGGGTCACAAACCTTTGTCTATCAAAAGTTTCTTTTTACATTTACATTTGTAGCTTATCAGAGTGACTCACAGAGAGTCTTTTCATTTCCATTATAAAATGCTGCCCAATGGCAGAGTGGATGCAACTTCAGAGCTATTGTATCCTGCCAACTGCACACAAGGCTATGCTTAGAGAAAGTGTGTGTGTGTGTGTGTGCGTGTGTGTGTTACCCTCTGCTGTTGCAGGCTGCTCTGTCTGAAGAGTTTGGCCCTCTTTGGGCTCAGCATCTCTTGCACACTGGTGCTGCGCTTTAGCCGAGCCTGCAGGGGGCGCTCTCTCTCAGCACACGCCTGCAATCCACAGGTATAACCTTAAAACGCATTACTGCATAACGCTGCTGAACTCTAAATTCTGGCAGGTCAGATATTTTTGCCGTTTTAATTTTCTATAACAGCAGCTCCGATAGCGTTATAAGAATACACTCATTCTAATATGTTATCGTTTGTATAGTAACAACTAACACAGGCACTTGTACAGTGAATGATCCACATCAATAAACAGATACGGCTCTTATTTTACAAAGAAAAATGTATCATCTTTATAAGTTTTCTGTGAGGAGGTGTTTATTTAACATTTACGGAAGGAGCCTCCAGCGTCAGTGCTTTGTAACAGTCAGAGGTAAAGCTGTAACTTTAAGTTTTCCGACATCTTCAGGACAGAGGAGTTTACACTTTTTGCAGGTTTCTCCGTAATATGATAAGCTGCATTTTTATGTCTTATTACATTATTACATTGTCTTATTAAATTCAAGACAGAGGAAAAAAGAGAGGCCGATGAGAGAGTGACTGTTTGTAGCAGCTGCAACGTAAGTGAGAACAGGAACTACTTGTTTGTGGATGTTTCACCACAATAAATGCAACTATTAATGGAGAAAAATGACACATAATTACTAGAAAATTTTAACTGGTGCCAAATTGCTGTGGTATAAGAGAGATAAAACACTTGGGGACACGCTATTATAGGAAAATAGTCAACTTCGTGGTTGTAACAGTAACTTCGCTTCATCACACCATGCTGTAGCTGATTACTTTCCTGTAACAGCATGCCCCCAAGTGCTTCAGGCCCTATATGTATAATACATACTGCTTAGACCACCATATATTATTATTATGCATAATTAACAGATAGGGTCATGAAGGGATGAGCTAAATCACACACACACACACACACACACACACACACACACACACACACACACTCAATAGTTTTCTAATGGACAGCTGTTGATGTAGTAAAGTGAGAGACATTTAGCCTGCTAATGATCTGTCATAACAATCTGCTGTGTGTTTTAGTAGAATGTGAGTGTGTGTGTGTGTGTGTGTGTGTCTGAGTGTGTGTGTGTGTCTGCGTGTGTGTGTGTGTCTGCGTGTGTGTGCACACCTTCTCCTCGCTGTGTCTCTCCTGCAACAAGAGCTGGAAGGTCACTAGCTTGTTTTTCAGGAGCTGCAGTTTGGCACTGAGCGCTTTCTGTTCCTCTTCATCGTGGCCTGGTGATGACACACTGGCCACCTTCTGCTCAATCTCCATAAACATCTCCTGGACACACACACACACACACACACACTCACAGATAAATGGAAGGTTTACCTCAGTTCACCTCATTTGCATATGCAAATTTAGTCTGCATTCTAACATGAGCTGCTTTACATTCACTTTCTGTGAGCACACACATAACATATTCTACCATAAAATAAAGGTAAAATCAACCTTTTTTACACCTGAGTTATGTCTCATAGCGCAGCTTTAAGGCAACTAAGTTAAGTTTAACAGATCAAATATTTAAAAAATTACAGTTAAAGAAAAAAAAGCACTTAGCTTTTTAGTTATAGCTGAACAGAAAGGAGGGAAAGGTCAGAGTCCATTCTGAGGACCGAGATGATTTATACAGAGTCACGTATGGCACTCACCTTTTGTGTGTGCGTGTGCGTGTGTGTGTGTGTGTGTGTGTGTGTGTGTGTGAATGTGAGTGTGAAATGTCAGCAAAGTCTCACTTTCTTACTTAGTGAACTGAATGTATAAAAGCATTCTCAGTGCACTCTGTAGGCTTTTAGGTCATCACAACCCAGGCCACCTGGATCTTTATCCCCAATCTAAAACTTTAATGCAGGTGTCGGATTACACACACACACACACACACACAAAACTCATTTTTCTATCTTCCACTGACTAATTAGCTTATTGGAGCTAATTAACACTATACCTAAACCTACTCCAAGCTCTAACCTCAGTAAATGTAAATGTAATGTTTCTAATAAAAGTTCCAAGATTTAGTTTATGAGGACCGGGTGACTGTGACAGTCCGCTATCATTATGAGGACTTTTATGTCCTTACAAAAGGCTAAATACATGGTCACACATACACACAGAATGTCTATAGTGTAATAGACAAGGACACACACATATACATACACACACACACACACACACACACACACACACACACACACACACACACACGGAGGTGAAGCTGCAGTAGATGCTCTCTCATACTCTGAACGTGCATATAGTGTACTATGCAAAGGCAAACACACACAAAGAAGTGAAGGTGAAGCCATAATAGTGCTGTAAGTGAATGTCTGTAGTGTAATATACAAGGACACACACACACACACACACACACAATGTCTATGGACTAATATACAAGACACAATGTCTATAGAGTGTATAGAGTAATACACAAAGATACATACATGCACACACACACACACACACGCACACACACACACGCACACACAAGTAAAGGTGACTCTACAGTAGATGCTGTCTGGAGCTGTAAGTGAATATCTGTAGTGTAATATACAAGGACATGCATGCACACACACACACACGCGCACACACACACACACACACACACACACACGCACATGGAAGTCATGAACATGGAAGTCTATCAAAGGTCTCTTTTTACATTTACATTTATGACTTATCTTATAATGAGAGTGGATGCAACTTCACAGCTATTGAATCCTAAACAGGAGGCTATGCTTAGCGAAAGTGTGTATGTGTGCTGCACACACACACACACACACACACACACACACACGCAATGACTATATAGTACATAGTGTAATACACATATACATATAGTGTACTTTTTAATTGATAAAATGACCCACGGTAACATATACTATTTACACTTCATTTGTGATAATAATAGGTAACTAATTTCTGTAAAAA
>CM074918.1:29972120-29988447 GCA_037576815.1 Pangasius larnaudii | reverse complement strand
ACTGAATTAACACCTACAGTGCTGAATTAACCCTTACAGTACTGAATTAACCCTTACAGTACTGAATTAACCCTTACTGCATTGAATTAACTCTTACATTATGAAACAATAACAGAAACGATAATGAATTATAAAGAGCTTGCTAACATAAACCTGTGTTTTGACTTGCAGCTGGAAAACTAGAAAATTAATCAACATCTTCTGACCAGTCAGAATGGAGACTTAAACATATTAAAACCTGCAGGACCAAAGCCGAATCTATTTACCGACTGTGCATTAATGAAACTCTCGCTGTTTGCACTAATAACTCTGTGTCCACACATCCGAATCTGATCAAACAGCCATCACACACACACCTGTTTACAGAATGTGAGCTCATACTTCCACATTATGACTACTTCAGATTTTATTGGTAAGCACTATGATGATTTTCTGAGCTTTTTGACATTAGACTCAATATGAATTCTATTACTAATATGATTTCAGGTCGCTTTATGAAGAAAAAATTAAAATCAGCCAGGAAGAAACACATCTTGTCGCCAGGGATATAAATAAACCCTCAAAGGAGCAATAGAAGGTCTTGTAACACAAGGAATAAAAGACACCCTCTTGAGAGCACAACCCCAGAGACAAACATTTGCTTTTGTGCACTTTCTTACTACCAAGTAAGTATAGAAACATATTTACATCGCTTTTTTGTCCTCTAGTCAATGGATCGCGGCTCTGAAACGCTAAAATGCTCAGCCCCAATTTAATTATCAAGCTGAAAGCTGCTGGATAATATATATATATATATATATGTACAGCATGCAAGCAACAAAAGTAATACATTTTACATGAATAAATAAATCACTAAAACAAAACACAAACTAATAAATAAAAAGATAAATAAAAAGTCTAAATAAGTAACTAAATCACTAAAATAAATCAAATAAATACAAACGGTAAAATGTTTAAATGAATGAAAGAAAGATAAATTAAATTGATTATATGATAATGATTATAAAAAAAGTACATAAATTATTAAACAAGATAAATAAATAAGAATAAAAATAGACAACTACTTTGTAAACTATTTATATGCACCTAATAATTTTCATAAAAACTGAGAAGAAAAAATGAGCAATACAGTTATAATGTTTCTTATTAGTATGTATATTGGGATTTTAAACAAAATTTAAAAAAAACTTGCAATATGTTCTTTTCTTTGACATTATCTCTAAAATCTGCAGGATTTAGACGTGTGTCTATATTTCATATATTCAAAAACCTAAACCCACCCAGACACACACACACACACACACACACACACACACACACACACGCACTGTGTAATGCAGTTACAGTGTATGAGTGAAATGTGTAAGAAGCTGGCCCGAGGCACTAGTGTTAACAAGTTGAAGTTTTCCGAAAACCTGTATGCGCTATATACCCGTGTGTGTGTGTGTGTGTCTGTGTACGGGCGTGACGGTGCTCACCTGGCAGGTGTGCAGCTGTTCCTCTACACACTGCTGCACGTCGCTGTGCAGACTCAGCTGGGCCTTTTCCAGCCAGAGCTCCATCTGTGTGGCTCGCTCATGGCAGGAATGGAGCGATCCGTCCAGGGGAGGAGTTTTACCCAAGTGCCAGGGTTCACCTGCAGCCTAGAGAGAGAAACACGACAGGTAATGAGCAGAAAGAGGTAGAGAGGACATGAGGAACGAGCAGAAAGATAGACAGAGGCGAGGCAAGACAAGACACACAAGTAGCTGACGTGTGTGTATTTATGTCTAAACCACTGGGTGTGTCTATTGACCCTAAGAGGTCCAGAAATACTGCTTCATTCTTGCTCCTAGAGTTTGAACTAAGTTTAACACACACACACACACGGTATCTCTAGGCTAGCCTAGTCTCTCTCTCTCTCTCTCTCTCTCTCTCTCTCTCTCTCTCTCTCTCTGGTCCTCACAGTCAATGGCGGTCTTCCTAATCGGTCCTCATTGACTGACATATAAACACACACACACACACACACACACACACACACACTGTCCTTACAGCTCTCTCGTTCTCCCTCTCTCTCATGTTTTCACTCTTTCACTCATGCTATCTCTCTTTTTCCCCTCAGCTTGCCCCGCCCACCTGTGGCTAAAATTACTTCCTGAAAGCGCAGGTCGGTTTCACAGTCAGCCAGCTCGACTGACAAGGAAGAGAAAAAAATGACACACACACACACACACACACACACACACACACACACACACACATAACCCTGGGCAAATAAAAATTTGTGTGAGAGACGTTTTCACTTCTCCAGTTTGCCAACATCCTCATAGAATTTTACAACAACCCAGAATTACACCATGGCACTCCATACTTTCATACTACATACATTTTTCACAGCATATACAGTTTTATCATATGTTATATGAATTAGATCCATTAGGGTGTGTGTTGATTCAGAAACTAAGGCTCTAATGTTTTGACTTGATGAGTCTATAGGATTAGTTCCAAAACCAACCCAGCAGGGTAATAACAGTTAATAATTAATAAAATTATTGGTCATTCACTGGGGCACAAATGACATTCCCGGTCATGAGTCTATACTTAAATACACTCCAGAGAAATACATTTGAAAAGGGTTCATGCTCAGGGTGGAAAATGTGGTTAGGTAAACTGCTTAAGTACTCCATCAGACAGACTATAACTATAAATGTAAAGCTAATTTGTTTGCCTGCCTGATTTTGATTCTGTAAAAATTAAGCTAAAAACATAGATAGTAAAATCTACATGACGATAGCATGATGTTAATGGAAGGTATATTTTGAATGTCTTTATCGTGTTATAATAAAAAGAGATGATACTCTTAGCATTGGTTCAGGCTTGTAAAAAAATCATCCCGATACACACAAGGTTTCTCTTTTTACTCCTTTGTACCTTCTCAGAAGCTCCCGGGTGTTTAGATATCTAAAATAGAAGACACTTTTCATCCATAACGATGAAAAGGTTACTGACGTTTACAATGGTGCCGCTATGAGATATTTCAGACACAACGGCATACCTGACGCCTCACCCCAATAAAGTGGCGCCTGTGCTGCATCAGGAGCTTATGAAGATGCCTGAGAGGTCATGCCCATGTTGTATCATGATCCTGAGGAGGTGATCCTGGTTTGAGCCCACCTAAAATATTTCATAATGCTTCCAAATGTTTATTCATGGGTATAGCGCATGTAATTATTAGTGTGTCAAATAACATGTTTTGCGCAGTAACTGTACTATAATGATGCTCAGTGAAGGTAAATCAAGTCATTAACATGATTCCTTTGTATTTAACCACCACAAACATCACATTTTATTGGTCTTGGTCTTAAACTGCGCGTTCAAAAATAATGCTTGTTTTGTCTTTTCTTTTTGCAGGAAGTATGTCGTTGTTTTAGAAAGCAGCCTAATTGCTGGTAAAATGCACAAATAAAGCCAACTAACTGAAGTTAAAGCTTGGCCTCGAAAAGGATTTGATGGTTTTCAGTCTCGAGCTTGACTCATTTGGACCCCTTTTTGACTCCTTAAAACTCGGTCTTGACTTGATCTCTTGCAGTCCAGGTCCTGGACATGACAGTGGCGGTCCTTCATAAGATGTCATGAAGTTAACGTCATTAATACGTCAGGATTAATTGTTTGTACAGTAGAGAGACAGGCAAATTCTGAATACCGTCGCCACTCCTCCTGCTGTAAAATGCACGAGTGCATTGCATTTGCCAACATAATTGAACAGATCATAAATGATTATACCTCCTCATCCTGCCTTGAAATTGTGCTCCTCACGGTCAGCAGCGGCGGCTCAAGACAAGACCATCGGTTTTTGGCGCTGCAGGACAACACTAATAGCGACATAGCCTCAATCAACCTGAAGCTGAGAGGCTATCACACTTGACTTAAGCCACAGACAATTATCTAGTTGAAAGCTGACAAAATACAGTCATCCAGCGAACAGTCTAGCAGCTTCAGATGTATCTTTGTTCAAATGTGTTCGAGATAATAGCAATAACCAGGGTTGCCAGGTTTCAGCAAAACATCTCAAAAATCACTCTGAAACCTGGCTACAAATTTAGGCATTGAAAAAGGGAGACTTTTTTTTTTTTTTTTTTTAGGTCTCAGCCTTTTAAATATTTGTTTCCCACATATTTATGGTGTACAGACATTCTTCACTCCATAATCCCCCTTTCCCTTTACCAATCTTTGTTATATATCTTACAACGGAAATGGTTCCGTATATCATACACACACCGTCTACTCTTACACTCTGCCTGTTTGCTTAAATTTATTCGATTTGATTATTTTTAAACATCGTCTGTCCTGTCCGCTGCTCCTCCCCCGAGCATGGGGCATCATGATTCCTGCCCCAGTGGGCTTCTATCAGCGCTTGTTGTAGTTTGACCACTGGGTAAAAAAAAAAAACAAAGTCAATGGAAGGTAAGCGGGGCAGTGAGCGCGCTGCACACGATTGGGCAAGAAAAAAAAAAGGTGATGAAATCAACAGAACATTGGCTCATATCTTTCAAACAGCGACGTTTTTTAATACCTGCCCCTATAAATGGTCCGCTACTGCTCACTCTGTTAAATAAATTAGTTTCACTGTAGTAATTTCTAGTATTAACTGATGATTATCATATGCTATAAGATGAATAATATGTTGTGATTTTAAGGAGTTAACTGATCTGAAGGTTTATCCTAGATGGATCTTTGTTTTTTTTTTTTTTTTTCCTGCATGGGGTTTAGAATTTAGTTGTGGTCAGTACTGAACTGAATCAAGGAAGCATAATGAAAGTGAAAGTGTGTAAGATTCACTTTCCTGGGTAATTAAGGGTGATAGTGTTTTCACTAGTTGAGTAGTTCACACTCTGACCTCATACAGGGGTGTAAAGTGTTAGCGTGTGAGTTGAAGATGAGTACGGTAGGTTCTGGAGGAGATACACGGGTGAGATTCTGGGGACTACACATTGAGAACGAAGACATTTTAACACCTGCTTACCAGCCCGTCCGCTGTCCTCTCGTGACGGCGTGTGAATGTCGGCTCTAACGACGGTGCAGAAAGGACCGGTGTGTGTGGCCCCTGATCTGAATTTATAACACCGTGTGTATCTTTGGAGCCTGAGACCGGAGACGTTAAATCCTCTCGCCTTAACGCCTCCTCGGCTGAATTGTGCATGACTCGGAGTGGGGTTACGGTTTCCTGAGAGTCTGTGGTCTCTACATGTGTGTGTGTGACCTCTCTAAACATGGATGGTGTGCTGCTGGTGTGTGTCTTCAGCCTCTCTGACCCGATTTGCTTCCCCTTCCATGCATCACGCTCCTGACACACAAAAAGAGAAAAAGAGAGACGACGTAGAGGTAGATTTTAAGGGGGTTTGTTTATTTTGTTTAAAAATTATGTTTCATTTATTTATTTATTTTTTTCAAATCAGACAAAATCGTTCACAAAAGGTGGAAGACGGGATGAAGAAAGAGAGAGCATGCGCAGTGTTAAGAGCTACATCGGTGCATTTACATGGAAACGTGACGAGAATAAAAAGCATAAGTAATTAATTAATTAAAAAAAAAAAACAACACGTTATTCTCCGGATTGCATTTCAGAACTCCGATTTCAGAAAAATGAGAATGTGTAATTGTACACTAGGCACACTGAAGTAGTTCGTTATGTAAACACGTTCTAGGAAGAAAAAAAAAAATCAATAATTTTTAATTCTCATCAGCATCAGGAGACGCGAGTCAATTTTTAACCCGAGCTTACAGAAATTCTCATTCATCAAGGCACCTCATAACACACACTGTTGTATTATACTTTATATAATACAATCTGTAACTCTAGTCATGGTCTTAGTAAGTCTTAGGTGAAACACATGCTATAAAATGGATTTAGGAGAGCACTGATATTTTTGTATTTAGTAAACTAAAGACGATGCTCAAAGTAGCATGCAATTGTTAGCTATATAAAGTGCTTAGGAAGCTAAGAATTATCCATAATTTTCAAGAGGCACTGATATTTCCAAAATTCGTTTGAATGTTTTCTCAGGTACAGTATAACTTAGGAAGTTTAACATAAGTGTTAAATATTAATTAAACATTTTAAATTTCAAAAGTCAGTCCTTTGGATACTGTGCATACTATTAAAAAAAATTAGCAGATCAATATTTTATTGAAAAAAAATCCTATTTTGGAAGTTAAATATTTTTATACCACAGCGCTGGTGATTGCTCTGTTCTGATTGGTCAGAAGGTGTTGATTAATTTTCGATTACAGCAGCTCTGACAATGACACATTATTGTTTATTTAGTTTTTATGAAAGGAGTCTCCAGTGCCAGAGCTCTGAAACAGTCAGAGGGGAGCTGTATCTTAAGGTTTTCCGTCAAATTCCACCATATTTCTCGACAATACAGTACAATCTGCATTTTTTTTGTCTTATTACTTTCAAGAAAGGGGGAAAAAAAAGAAAGGCTGGCGAGGGAACGACTGTTTTGTTGTTGCTATAACGTTAGCTTGGTTCATAGATGTTCCACAATGTAACTTTAAATGGATAAAAATGTACAATACGTCATTCATTAATTAAAAAAAAAAAAAAAATGCAATCACCAGCAAATTGCTGTGGCATAAGAGGAATAAAACACTCTGACAAAAAGATTATGAGAATGTCCAGGATGTAAACATGTCAGAAAGACATCTTTGGCTCTGTTCACTTTTCATAAGCGTCATTAACAATCCTGCCGATAAAAAAAAAAAAAAAAAAACTGCCAAAGGCTCCATGTAAATGCACTGCACTTAAAAGCCATAAGGGTCCTAATTCTAGAATGCGTCAGATGTACAGGTTCTAGAAGACGGAGTCTAGTTCTAGAATGCTTCAGATGTACAGGTTCTAGAAGGAGAGTCTATTTCTAGAAGACCGAGAAGTTCCGTAAAAAAGGGAGCTCTAGCACTAGGAGACCACACACGTCTGCTGGCCTCTGGGAGGAGACTTGGAGAGTTCTCTAACGAATGGGGTTTTGGTTACCAGCTCTGTGGGGGGAGATTGCGTTCTCACAGCAGCCTCTGGCTCAGACGCAGCGTCGGGATCGCTCGGCTCCGAGGCGACACGCTCGCCTCCACCTGCCTGGAGACAGCAACAGGAAAAGGCTTAGCCAGGTCCGTGTACAGAATGAATTCTGTTTTTGACCCCCATGAAATGCATTACTTCCGTGACGACCATGAACACCACTCAGCCGTCACATGGTGCTAAAATTGCCCAAATTGTCCATGTGCTGGTTTTGATGATCACAACGTTAATAGCAGTGACTCCCACAAATGATTCAGTGACACAAAATTATGTTGTGTGGTGAAAATAAGGACAGACTTGATGAACCTTTTTTTTTTTTTTTTTTTTTTATTAATTAGGTAACGATTTTCCCAAGGACACCTACACAAGCGCTTCATGAGACAAAAAACCCACATAACCATGCAAAAACACCTATAAAGGCCTATTACACATATACGTCAGGTGTTATAATGACTGTATACATGACGTACACTGCTTTTTTCATGTCTAATCTCAAGCTACATAATACGTACATAAGCCCCTGAGATCAGAAACCCATATAAACCTACACAAACACTCAAAAAGGGCTTATTACACTCACATCAGCTATATGTATGATGGTAAGCTACATAACAGTGGAGTCAAGTGACATAGATTAGAACTGAAATTGTTTTTTTCAGGTTTTATGAGACTTTTTTTTTTTTTATCAGCTGTTATTAAGGGCCAATGTGCATGTTCACAGAGCTACCTACTTAAGCCCTTCATAATATAAAGCCATATAAATGGACATAAACCTACATAATCACTTATAAAGATTTATTACATACATCAGCTATTATAAAGACTGTGATTGATGTTTGATGGGAAGTTACATAACACTTCAGTCTAGTAACATAGATTCGAAAAAACTCCAGGCTGACCTTATGTCAACTGTTATTAAGGGTTCATTGTAGGTGCCATGTTGCATTATGTACTTAAGTAAAGTTTTGCCTGTAAATCTGTAACCTGGCTCATGGGTAATGTCAACAAACTACAGATCTTTTTACGCATGTTTATGAACTCTCTGTTAGGTGTCATGAAAGGCTTATGTAGGCATCATGTAGCCTTACAAACAAGTGACTTAGATTAGAATACGTTATGTCTGCTGTTAATAAGGGTTTATGTTGTTTATGTATGCTTAAGTTAAGTGTCATGAAAGGCTTATGTAGGTGTCATGTTGCCTTATGAACAGATTACAAATCACCTCAGACAGGTGATTACGTGATCCGTTTTTTCAGGCTGAGTTTATGTCAGCTGTTATTAAGGGGTTTATGTAGGTGTCATGTTGCCTTATGAATACTGCACGTGCACGGTTACCCAAAAATCTGACACCTGCAATGTCGAATTGACATCAAAATAAAAACAAGTCATCTGGAAACTGTTGGGATGTGACTTCATAAGTGTTGATATACATTTATGTTATGTGTTATGAAAGGCTTATGTAGGTGTAATGTATGGTATATCTATATACAACATCCTTAAATAATCATAAATCGATTTTTCATGTTAATTATTGAAATTTTTAATAATGTTTGCTCCTGTCGCTTCTGCAGTACATTGGCTAAAAATCGTTTTTTTTCAATGCACAGGCACATTGTTATGCTGGGACATGTTTGGGCTCGACCCCTTAGTTCCAGTGAAGGGAAATCTTAATGCTACAGCATATAAACGCATCTAGATATAAACGCATTATGTGCTTCCAACTTTGTGGCAACAGTTTGGGGAAAGCCTACATGACAGCTGTGACGGTCAGGTGTCCACATACTTTTGGCCGTATAGTGTAAATCCAAGTGAATACTTTTAGGCTTAGGTTTTAAAGAGTTACCTCTGTGTCTGATTCTTCCCTCTGCTGCTCTGCCGAATCAGCAGCAGCAGCAGCAGCAGCCGTGTCTCCACTCTCTGTGTCCTGCGCAATAAAACACGAGTCAGTATGAAGCCTGGCTTTCTAATTTAGTGAAGTGTAAAACTCAGCAGGGTCGGTGAGTAAATAATCACGAGCTTTATTTGCATACGCATTTCAAAGCTCTCGAGTACACACACTGCAACCGTGAGGGGAAAAGTGAGTAGTGACGAAGACCAAGGATGACGCTGAAAGTGTGACTTCGGTGCCACCTACAGGCGGGAAAGAGAATGCATGCACACGGGTAGTGTGTAAAACCAAAATATCTCCAATCTGGGCTTCCAAAAGTGACAGGACATATAAAAAAAAAGAGGCAGTTCTGTTAAGAAAGCTGGCATGAAGTGAGCAAACATTAAACAAAACCAATGAACAGATCCAGGCAAAGGAGAGACAGGAAGACGTGATGAAGCGTGAGAAAGAAGAGATGAACTCCAGTGAATAAAGCAGAACAGAAAAAGATGGACTGAAGTAAACAGAGACAAATCTTTTTTAAAAAACATGACCGATGTCCAGCTCGTGACCCCTTAAAGATGGGCAGATAAATATAATTTTACCCTCAGACATTAAAAACATCCACAGAATCAGTGCGTGCATGACAAGCCTGCACTTCTTCTTCTTTTTTTTTTTTTTAATCATCTTGATTAAATGCTAGTTAAATATCACGCTAGCAACTGTGTAACACAGCTAGCTAACTTGAGCAGCATCACACAAAAGAAACGTAGCCTGTTGTTTACGCAAAACTCAAAGTCACCAAGCAATAATAAAGTAGAAAATTCATTAAGGACAAACTGAAAGAATTCAGAGACGTTTGGTTTAATTGTCTGAATTTTTTTTTTTTTTAAATGAAGAATGTTCACTTGGATGATTTATAAATCAATTTCCTTCCAGTAAATATTTAAAGATATGGGGAGATATTATATCTTTCTTGTTAAAGGATAATCTGCCTTTATATTCATGGCTTTGGATCCTGTCATTATTATCTTTCAAATAAGTGTTCAATTGTTTTAAAACAAATCCCTCAAAAAAACTCTAACTCTACCACTGCATTAAGGTCTCGTTACGAAAGAACAATTTCACAATTTCGGAACTCTACATGGTAAACAACTTACCGAGATTTTGATCTAACTCCGTAATTTTAACTAACTTTCTCAGTTAATCCGTAGGAAATCGGTTAGTTCACACGCAGCGTTGGTCTTTATTGGCGACAACAGCAATAAAGATAGAAGAAAGGAAGCCGTCTAGAGAGAGATACGGTGCTCTGGGTGGAGAAATGTGTGATGAGGAACATGGGATAAAGAATCGCAAAACAATGAAGAAGCAGCACTGAGAGGAGACACGGAAGAAGAACGAACTGGTAACGAGAAACGGAAGACACAAGAGACAAGGAAACGGAAGAGGATTATTTTCTTTCCTCCAGGAGCATCCATGTTTTACCTCCATGTTACAACTCATCACTCTCTCACAGCCTGCAGCACTAGGAGATCCTCTCATCCCTTCATTTTCTTCTCTTGCATCTTCATAGCAATCATCATCATCATCATCATCATCATCAGTGTCTTCTCTTACGTCGACATATATTTCCTCTTCCTCCTCCTCTTCCTCATGCCCTAGCTGCTGTCAGGTTGAACACATACACACACACACACACACAGGTATATCACCATCTACACTACACCTAATCCTACCCTTCACCTCAGCAAAGGAACATCTCGTGCTTTTTTTATGTAGTTTTTTTTTTAAATTAAAAAATATGAAACCGAACACAAACCGACTGAGGCGCTCCTTTACATCATATTAGGACATCAGTCTTTCGTCTAATTATTTTCAGGAGAAAATCCTCATGAGATTCTCACATGTTTCACTTTTATCCCAAAGTACTTCCTGTTTGAAGACAGTTGATTAGTCTCCAGAGGTATGAGGCATCAAAAAGATGTGAGAGGAGGAATATCTTGAATACGGATTAAAAATGCTTCTATGATATGATCTAACACCAAATCAGAATCAGTAAATACGGAGTAAAGTTGACTTTTTAATATAAACGGCCTTAAAAACAGGACAGGTGCTGTGTTCATCTGAAATATAAGTGCTGGATGTGTTAGATTTCTAGAGAAATTAAATATCACGCTCGCTGTAGTTAATACGATTAACCTCAACATTGGAAAATTACCATCCAATATGAACACACCCACCTGTAGACGCACAATACACACACATTTACGCATAAAAGCAGACACTTAACAATTTATCACATACAATGCAACATCATATATGAAAGTGTGCTTGTGTGTGTGTGTGTGTGTGTGTGTGTGTGTGTGTGTTCTAACCTGTGTGTGAGCTGATGATTCGAGTCTCTGCTCGAGTGTCGTTTCCTTTACGGTCATCAGCACGGCTCCAGATCGTGTCAACACATCCTCAGTCATGCGGACAATTTCCACCTGCCCCTGCTCCAAAATACTGTCCTAAACACACACATACACACACACACACACACACACACACACACACACAGCCACGAACCCACTGTAAATTTTTTTCAGTCAGTGATTAACCATTAAGCCATGATATCTCAAAAACTGTTTTATTAAAGTTCTTCAAATACAAATATATATATATATTTATATATATATTTTTTTATTATAACTTTTTTTTAAAAATCATTTTATTATTTACTGAATAATTTTTCAGTTCTTTAAATAAATTATTAGTTATTTTTCATTCTGTACTTACTCTATTCTATACTTTATACATTATATAGACATTATACGTACATTAATTCATTTAATTTAATAATAAACAGTTATAATAGATATACAATAAATAGCTCTTTAAATAAAAATAACAAGGCCAAAAAAAAATTTAAAAGCTTCCCTCATGTATTAATTTTAATGATCAAAAATCTTTAATTATTAGAACATTGTTCTGTTTCATTTATTTATTCAAATAATGTGTTCTTTGAATAATAAATAAATAATTCAATAAAAGAAAAAGTAATTAAAAAATTAACTCAAAGAGATATTTCCTGAATTCATTTTTTTTAAACGCTCAAAGAACCTTGAATTTTTATATCACTGCTCAGTTACGTTTTATTCATCATCTGCTCTGCACTTGGTACCTGAGGTTCTTCTTCCGCGATGGTGGGAGGAACGCGGAGTGTGGTGGACATCTCACATGGCTCTGGTACCACAACAGTGTGCTCCAGCGCCAGCTAAGAGGAGAATTTGATCATGTGGCATCACAGAGAGCTTTTATTTTTTCTTTTTCATTTCTTCACCTCAAAGTGAAGCTTAGCATAAAATAATGGTTTTAACTACACAATGTAGGCTTTTAGCAGCACCGTGATAATGTATTTAGCTTATTAACATTAACGGTACCTCTCTGGGTGTTGCTCTCTGTAGTTATATAGCTAGTCAGCTAGCTAGTTAACAGCAGTTAAATTATTTAATAAATGTAAGTAAAACCAGCAAATGAGTTCACTAGCAAGCTGGCTAATACTTGGTTAATTAACTTTGCTTAATTAAATCCAGTTTAATTAGAGTTAACTAAAGTTAATGTTTTGTACACTTTTCTGGCCACAAGCTTCAGAATCTTGAACTCGTTGATGTCAGTCAAATTAGACCTTTCTGTGAAAGTAGGCAGGTTTTTGGAACATGAAAATTTGTGAAACATACCATACTCTTTAGGCCACACCCATGCTGACCCACAGAACGCCCATCACTAACTCAGGATGTGTGTGTAAGTGTGTGTGTTTACCTGCTCTAGCTCCAACAGTTTATTCAGTAGTAAGTCGGCACTACTGAACACAGTGAGTGTGTTTTCTGCTCCTTCTGGCAAACGCAGTCCGGTCTTGCAACTCTTCAGCTCTGCTACTGTCCTCTTCATCAACTCGATCCTGTTTTCAGCAGCCTGATAAAAAAAAAAATTACAGATACTGAAATGATTGTGCACTTTTCATATAAAGAGAAAAGCCTTCTATAATAACAAACTTAAAACACACACACACACACACACACACACCCTGAATTTGTCCTGGCTGATGCCTTGCTTTGAGGTGAGCGCTGATCTGAGCTCAGTCACGTCCTTCTCCATGATCCTCAGCTCAGACTCCATGGCGTCCACTTCCTGCGGAGGAAGTACAGAATATTGCAGGTACCAAATTAAAGGAACACTTTGGCCAAAAGTGAAATCAAACAAAACTGCTTAGTATAAGGCTAATATACAGGGAGTCCCATAAGTACAGCATCATACAAGAAGAAAAAAAATTTTAAAAAAAAAGGCAAAACAATAAAAAACAAATACATTTACCATTTTTCTCAGTGCAAAATATACCCATGGTCAGGACATATTTTGTTATATGTCTCAATAATGTGCAGAAGCAAATGGTCAACATTCCTAATTTTCCCTGTCTATACCTGCACTCTTTTAAATCCACTTTGATTTTCTACCAGTAGAATTATTTGGATTCATTCTTTCTTGCTCAGACACATTATGCTCTGGAAACATCTATAAATATACATTAACCCTATGACACTCGACATATGGGTCACCCTGTAGACAGCAAGCAAGGGAAGCTTATAGTTCAGTTTAGCATAAACAATATGTGTATTTTATGACATTGTGGGTAAGTTATGCTTATGTCATGCGTTTGGAATGCAAATTGCACAATGCTGAACTGGTAGCTATTAGCTTCCCTGTATAAGACTCTCTGTTGCTCTGAGGAGTGAAGATAGAGTTAAGATATTAAAACTCACAGCTGCCGCATGCTCTAAAGTTTTTAGAGGCTCCAGCAGGCTGCTCTGCATGTCCGCTACACGCCGGTCTGCCTCACACAGCTCCTGCTGAAGCCCACTCACATCACACACACTCGCCATCTCCTTCAACACACTCTCAAATCCCTGTAAAGTCCGGCGAATCTGCGCCGAGTCATCAAGAACCATCTGCAAAAGAACGTTACGCTAAATGACAAATAAAATGGAAGCCTGGCATACTATAACTGTGTGTGTGTGTGTGTGTGTGTGTGTGTGTGTGTGTGTGTGTGTGTGTGTGTGCACGCGCATGTGTGAGGCTGCTAGACTTTTAACAGTCATGGTACAGCTGTGTAGCACTGACAGTTATGAAATCCTAACAATTCAGAGACAAGTTGAAAAGTTACATCAGTATTTATGCCGGGAAAGATAGATAAGATATCTATTATTAAGATATTTATTGATCCCCTGTATTCAACAAAGTTACGTGTACTCATAACTGTGTTATGTGGGATACAAATTGCGGACTGAAGAAGGAAATTTTATTTCCTATCATTGTTATATGATGTAACATAAAAGCAAGAGGCAATTTATAAATTAAAAATTAAGACTAATATGATGATAAATGAGTCAGAAGACAGCGAGCATTGAAATAAACATTTAACAGGAGTCTAGTATATCACCTATATATTCCTATATGAATAGTCCTAGTTGTAATTATCACATTAATCATTTGGTTTAATACTCTCATTATTAAGCAGCCTATAAAATAGCACTTGATGCAGCACATCTTATCATTTGTTTTATTTTAATATAATTATAATGCTTTGACAGTTACTTGTGTGGTTAATGGAATTATGAGATACTACATGGTAAAATGGTAACGTGGGATATGTGAGCTTTCCCAGTCATTAGTGTCTTCTTTAATTTTTCAGCCTCCCAGTAATCTACATAAATAGGCGGTAAAATGCGGAAGTGCAGAAGACCCAGTCCTTTCACAGTCGGTTAGGATTTCCAAAGTACAGTGGTGTTTCCAATGCTTCACCTGTAGAGCGTTAACATGGCTGTCCAGACATTTCGCAGTAGTGTAGGTATACGGTGCGGTCAACCATGACTGAGATTCAGTAATCCAGCTCTGAGATCCTTTCACCATCTCCTTATGCTCCTGCAGCCAACCACGTATCTACACACACACACACACACACACACACACACACACACACACACACACACACACACACAGAGGAAAACAAACCAAGATCAGATTAAAAACCAGTTTGCATTATATGCATTTAAAATGTGTACATTTTCTGGCTGATTAAATTATATTGCATTTAAAATTTAAATTAATATGGAATATTGTGTTAGAATATTTTCCATTTTTAATGAATACATGGGAGTTTTATGAAATGAAACAGACCGCTCCTCATTCACTCCCCCACCTACGATCCCTGCCGGACCTGAGACTCGAACCCATGACCTTCAGGTTCACCTTCAGGTTATGAGTCCGACTCTCTGACCATTAGGCCACTGCTGCCCCCCAAATAACGTAAAGGTAAACTACCGCTTCAGTCAATAAAAACAGACTTCTATTAGCCGTGCCTTGTTGAGGAAGGCCGTTCTGTCCTCGGCTTGTTTGGAAAGGCATGTGTGCAGCTGCTGGGTCTGAGACAGTTTCTCCATCAGGGCTTGCATCTCCTCCGGTTTCTCCTCACTGAGGTCTTGAAGCTCCACCTCAACCTCTGCGAGGCGCGAGTGTAAGCCGTCCAGCTCGTCCCAGACATGCTACAGGAGAAGACACACATATTCAACCGTAGGTAATTTACAGAAATAAAGATAATAAAAGATATTAATCTACTTGACTTGGATTCATTCTGAGTGCAGAACCTCCTCTATATGATATGATTAAAAACAAGAAAAGATTTCAGTGCTCTTTATGCTAGAACTGTATGATAACAGTTAAAATAATAACTGCTCAAGGTTTACTCAATTCTGAACTCATAATAATAATCATAATAATCACAAATATTTTGGTATTTTTAGAAATAATATACTTTGCACTTTAAAATAAACTCTTTCATATTATGTTTTATATTCCTCTGTGTCAAAATGACATATATTTAGACTTAAATAATTAGGGCACAAAGTTGTGATTTAATGAGTAAATAAGCATTTATATCTCATCTCAATCTTATTGCGATTAAAATATGATGAATTTTGACGTGTGAGTGTGTAAGTCTGTGTCTGAAATCTCAGTGCGTGTCCAGTGAGTGAATCGAACCTTCTGTGCGCTTTCAGCTTCAGGGACGTTAGGACGCTTGTTCTTCAGTCTGCTCTGCACGGCATCCAGGCCTGTGTTAATCTCTGAGAGTTTAGCATCTAGCCTGTGTAACGGGCCACTCTTCTGCACAGCCACCTCCACCTGAAAACGAGAGAGAGCGGTGGGGGTTAATGATAGAAATACTGTATGTAGGGAAAAGATAAAAAATATTTAATGCATCATTTTTCATCACATAGTCTCCTCAAAGCCAGATGTGAAATGAACCCCTTTTCCTCCCGTCTTATTATTTTTTATTAATGATTCATCTAACATAAATAATTCAATAA
>CM074918.1:29948475-29972020 GCA_037576815.1 Pangasius larnaudii | reverse complement strand
AGGATTAAAATTCTGAACCGAACTCAGGCAATGCTGGAGTTAAAAGCTTCAAAGTTTCCCCGGTGACCCATTTTCTACAAAATTAGTATGACAACAGGTCAAAACAGCAGGTGGTGGCAATGCAGTTATAGGAAGTAACAGAAACACACAGATACACACTCACTCTCACACACACACAAAGTGCTACTAGCAGCATGAACCACAGGAGGTCCAAGCTGTAATGAGCAGGATGGAGAGCACAAGCCGCAGGTGGCTTATCTAACACAGCTAGTGTGTGTGTGTGTGTGTGTGTGTGTGTGTGTGTGTGTGTGTGTGACAGCAGGTACAAGGACCTGTCTGTTTATGAGTGAGAAGTTCCTGCCTCTAATTCAGCAGTCATGAAAAACAACATTAGAGAACTTCAGTAACCTTTGAAAGTTTTTAAGGCTTATCAAGTTTTGTATCTTGTTATTCGATAGTTTTATAATGTAAAGTAAAAAAAATGTAAAGTAATAGTGTAAAGAAATAATGTAAAATAATCCAAAAATTAAATTAACTTCACTCCAAGCAGACAGCTCAGCCTCAGATGGGATGTGGACACACCAAAATGAAAACCAAAAAAAAAAAAAAAAAACAAGATCAAAGTTTGTAATGACTCTTTACCTGCTTTACCACTTCCTGTAGTGAGTGAGAGACTTCCTGTAGTGGGCTGTCTATCTCCATGGGAACCAGAGTGTACATATCTGAATATTTCATCCTAAGACCCTCCATGATGCACTTCAGCACTGCCTTCTGGGTACACAGCTCCGAGTGAAGCTCCTACAGAGACAAGGAGAGGATTTTCTTGGTCATTCAATTCATTTAATGATCTACGAGACGACACATGCATTTGAAAGTTTAGAAAGTTTAATATTTGGAAGCTGATCTGTTTGAGCAGAGTGTATTGTTGAAAGAACTGGACAAACTGAAGGACTAAAGCGTCGCTGCATCACTCTCGTTAGAATCAAAGGTTAAATCCCACTTCACCACTATCAGCAGGTACCCAAACAGCATTGTGGGTAATGGAGGAAAGTGGAAATAGAGCAACATGCCAATCAAAAGAAGTTTAAACAAAAACACTCAGCATCTCATTACTAAATACATCTTGGATGGAACTGAAGATCATGTCAATTAATATGCAAGACTTTCAGGGTGGATTTTTTTCTCTCTCTTTAAATCAGGCCCTGTTTTCAGTTCTTAAACAGACAATTTTCCTTGAGGATTATACATGATCTCATAATCTAATAAGCAGACAGTATATCTGGGATGTGTTTTCTAAGTTACAATTCAATTAAATTTTATTTGTATATAGCTTTTTTCCCCCCCTTCATTTTCTCCCTAATTTGGTCTTGGCCAATTCCTACCCAATACCTTGGCCGACTTTCCTCTATAATAAACAGCTACCACCTGGGAATAGTGAAGTCTAACACCTGCTTCCTCTGAGTCACGTAAAAACTACACAACTGCATCTTTACGAACTGTTGCTCATGCCGAGTCACAGGGGAATGTAACACACTCGGAGGAAAGCACTAGCTACCCTCTTCCACACACATCAGCTCACAGACGCCTAGATTGGCGTCTCCAATTTCTGTTGCACCACTCAGGAGCACAAAAGAGCTTTACAGAAATCCAGATGTAGCTCTAGACGTAGTGTAGTAGTGTTTATGCCAGATTAAGTAGAGAAACAAACCAAGAAGTACCAGTTCTATCAGTGTAAAAAAAAAAACCCCTGCATGGATGATATCAAGGGAACAAAAGGTTAGGATGATGCAAGCATATTTTGCCAGTCTCTGTCATTAAATAAGTCAAATTAAGTATGAAACAAACAGCACTGCTATTTTTTTTAATTCTTCATTTAACCATTGAATATCATTTAATCACAATCTGTGGCGGCGCATCTTACCGGTTTAGCGGCTACCGTTTACCAGGTTTCTGCCAGACTCTCAGCTCCACATGAATGAATCGCATGCAGTGTACTCTAAACCGCTCTCTCTTTCTCTTTCTCTGTGCTGCTAAGCATCAGCCCTCTTCACCTTTCAGCCCCTGGGCAGCAGATAATACTCGGCTCCCTCTATTCATATTATAATGAGTTATTTGAGCCCGAGTCAGAAATAAAGGATACAAGACACTAAAACAGTTATAACGCTGTATTCCCATGCTGGTTTTGTAGTCGTGAATGATGACAGAGACACCAAGTGTACGTGAGGTCCGTTTGGACATGTGTGTATGAATGATGACTTCACTCTCGACCTTAGGGTCAGGCTTGAAAATCCGTTTGTAAGGCAAAACATAAAGGTGTGGGAGTTTGTGTGTGTGTGTGTGTGTGTGTCTGTGTGTGTATATCGATACCCCTCTTTAATATTTGTAACTGGCTCATTCCTCCTGCACATGAAGGAAGTGATGAGAACATAATGACCAAGCTGTTTGGCCTGTGGGAGTTTACACAATAGGAAGAAACTGTGAGAGAGGGGTGTATTGGGAACGAAACAGTGACATCCAGTGAGACAAAGAGGACCGAGACGTGAGTTTTTACAAGAAACGAAGGGAAAAAAAATTTGGGAATTTCTGCTGCCGGTGAGGATTATCCTGACTGGAGCTGGCATACAGCCTAAGAGTCAGAATAACGTTTACTAGAAAGCAAGCCCTATTCAGACCAAACAACGCCTCAGTCAAGCTGGCGCATTATTTAAACCATGAAACATAAAACTAACTGCCACAGTGGCTACCACGAGCACTTCTCCAAAGAAACTAAATGTCAGTAGCAGTACGAATGTCCAGTTCAATTCGGTTTTATCAGTGCTTTTAACAACAGACGTTGTTACAAAGCAGCTTTACAGAAATCCGGATATAGATTTAGATCCCTGATGAGCAAACCATAGTGAAAGTGGTGAAGAAAAACTTGACATAGCACAAGGAAGAAACCAGACTCAAAATAGTAAGGATGTTCGGTGTGAGCAGACTGTGAATGAGAGTCCTGGGGTGAACACAGCACAGTTCCTATGATTACAGCAGCAGCACTTCGCTACAAATCTACAGTATCCAGGTGAAGGAAGGGTGAGACTTTAAATCTTTAGAGCTGACCTACAACAATGAAAAATAAATTATATTTATGATATTCTAACTCCAACTTCAGGATTCTGGATGCTAGCTTATTTCAGAAACAAACCAAACATCATGCAGATGCGAAACCACTTCAGTGCTCATCAGTAGCGTTATTCAAGGAAACATTGGAAAAGATGGAAGTTGCCAACCTATCAGATGGTTGATGTCAAGATGTCAAATAATTCAAAAGGTTGATGAGATTGTGCTCTTTAATTAAGATGTGTGGAAATTGATTGGTGTATTATAGTTACTATATTTATTTCTTAGTGTCTCATAACAGTGTCTTATAACAACCATGTCAGAACACCTTGTGCTGTTGCTAACGGGGTTTTTTTGTCTATAGCTATTTTAAAATGGTTTTAGATGGAGATAAACCGACCTGCAGCCGTTCTGTGTTGGGCGCTTGCTCTAGCTCTGACAGCACAGTCCCTGCAGCTACGAGCCAATCCCGGATCCCCTGCAACTCCTCACACACCTTCGTCCTCTCCTCCATCTCCGCCTGCACCGCCTTACGACCCTGAGCACTCCGGGACTTTAGACTGCAAAACATAAAGGTCAAAGGTTTTTCAATACCTGGGAATATTCTCTGAGCACTCACCTGTCTAAGCTTGGTGATGTGACAGGAGCTTTGGTGGACTGTAAATTCATTTGTAGATGTGCTGATATTGCCAACAAGAAAAATCCAAGCAGGCAGACAGGGAAAAATAATTTTTTCATTGTGCTAGTGGGCAAAACAGCGAGGCAAATGTCCAGTGTATACTCTTCCATTTTAATTTTTTTTTCCCCAACCAAAGTGAACACAGTCCCACCTACCTGGTTTCTACTAGCACTTGTGAATCTTCCAAATAAATTAAAAAAAAAACTGTCAAAGTTCACGCAGATAATGTCAGCATGAAGAGAAGGAAATGCACATCTTTTTTTTTTTTTTTTTTTTGCTTCCCTCGTCCTTTCCCCTTCAGTGAATCCATTATTTTTCTACCAGGCAACCATTACTGATGTTTGTTCCTACCGGTGCTTTAACTGAAAATCAGAAAAGTGTTTTCGAGTGGATATTTTTCAGGTCTGTGTTAAAAATAGTGGCTATTTTTCAGGTCTCTAGCGTATTGCTGTAGCAATAAATAAATAAAACTTAAATGCTATGACCAAATCACAGGTGTTAACACCTCTGCCTTAGTGTAGTGGTAAAACGCCAAACATCAAAATTCTCATCCTAAAACAGATAATAGAGCATGTAGAGAAAAATAGTATCGTCATTGTGGACAAAAACAGAATTTACTTTGAAATTAAAAACAATAAAAAAAGAATGACACAAACCCATACTTGCACAGCCAAACTAACTGTGTATACTGCAACTGAGCTCTTGTTTGTTCCCTCTGGAATGTAATAATGAGGTCCAAATTTGATCCAATTTATGCCCAGTGTTGCAGTCATTACATTCATTTCCAGGACGTCACAAAATATTTCTACCGCTCTACAATGAGTAAACTAACCTTGCTAAGCTGTAAAGTGAATAAATATAATAATCATAATAATAATAATAATAATAATAATAATAATCTTATTATTACATAAAATGGTGACCTCTGACCTGTGATAGCGCTCTTGCATGGCTTGCAGCTCCTGACACAGTTGAATGGGCGGGGCTTGTTCCAAGTGGGAGGGGACTCTCAGTAACCTAGCAACTCGCAGTTCCAGTGCAGACAGAGCTCGATGCTCGCAGTCCAGTCTGTCCTGGTACGGTGACCAAAACTGCAGCAGCTCCTGAAGCTCCTCAGCAGTAGCCTTCTCTCTGCTGCTCTCAGGCAACTCAGCCTCCATCTGCTCCAGGACAGACGATGCTTTCTCCACCTGTGAAACCAAAATCCAACATACAAGCTCACAGGAAAATACAGGGAAGCCCATTTGTGAAATGTCAAGAGATTTGAGAGCCAGAAAAATCCAATTCCTTGTCACTTTCTTTGTATACTGAGAGGCTAATTCCTTTGTGGACCTAGCTGAGTAGCTCAACAGACTGAACCAAACACTTCATGAAACACTTTCCGTAGTTCAGAAATCCATTCACTGTGTGTGCACTGCCATATTGTCGTGAAGTCCGGTGGGTTTATGTCAGAGAACTCAATGTGGCAAGGTGGATGTTGCCCGAGTTCCTGACTGGCCAGAAGTCCGTCTTTTCCAAGTACAATAGATGGCAGCATAATGTACATTACTTAGCTAAAGACAGCTAATCAAACTAAAGACTAGCTACATGGCTGGTCTGATTAAAAAAAGCAACGAAATGGCTTGTTCAGAGAATTAAACCTGATGGCAAAAACAGTTCTTCCTCTTTAGAGAAGAACAGATATAGAAATATGTGTTTATTCTCACCACCACTTCAAGTCTAAAACTGATGCCTGCTTGTAGTCTGTTGCGCCAAGCAAAAAATTGGTAAACGCTGTTACATAACCATTTCAAATTATTAATATTCACAAATATTAGTTGAACACCCGGTTTGAACCGGTTTATAAGGTTTTTGCCATATATTTTCTAAAATGTCAATAAATATATTGTAATCATAATGTTATAAACTTATATATGATATAATGTATTCAAAAAAATATTAAGGTTAAGGCTTAGGGGAAGGGTTTACATTTGTACCTTTTCTTACAGCTTCTTTCTATCAAATCACATCGTCTTGGATTGGGGGTTTAAACTGTCGTTTAAAGCATTTTATTTTTTAATGTGTAAAATACACCTATCAAGCATAACATTAAAACCACTGACAGGTGACAATTTTAAGTCTTATGAACCCCCTGCAATGTTACCTTAAACCTCTAGGAGTTCACAAACCTCCAAAACATAAAATTCGTATGAAACTTCTCACGACATCAGATCGAGATGTGATGTAACTTACACTCTTTCCGACGCGTATCCATTCCTCTCCCCTCCGCTCCGAGTGCTCGAGCAGATGTCTGGCGCATTGTCGCAGCCTGGCAACCTGACCCCAGAGGGAGTTTACAGCATCGTCCCTGTTGCCACGGCAACCCTGTACTGGACACCACTCTCTTAGCTCATCCAGTTTGCCAGGCAGTGTGTCGATCTCTTTAACCAGCGTCTGAACAACCAAGAGGAGAAAACGATTGCTTTTTAACGCTAAAATAAATCCTTACTTACGGTATGCATGCCATAAACACTTTTCTTACTTTAAGTGTCTCTTGCTGGTCATGGCAGTCCATCTGAGATGTAATTTTTTTAGAGGCGCACTCCGCTAGGGTCGTTTCTGAGTCCCGGACATGTCGGCACAGGTCTTCGTAGCACACACGGGTGCTTCTCTGGCTGTTAACACACCTTACAGGACAAAGGACAATTACAGTATAAACTACTGATCCAGGACAAAAAAAAATAAAATAAACGTTTCAATTATTATGTACCTCTCCAAAGCTTCTAGTCTCAGCTGGGCCTGGGCTTTAAGAGTGGACATTCGAACCAAAAGGCAACCTAGAATCTCAGCTTGTAATTGTTCTACCTTCTGTGCTGAAAATAAGGGACTGAAGGGAGCAAGAGTCTGAATTTCGGTGAGAGGGGATTGGAACTCTTTGTCTAAAGTTAACAAGGCCTGTTGGACATCCTTCAGCCTTTCTGAACAGCTCCTTGGCGAGCAGAGAGACGGGAGGAGAACAGATTCAGTCCTCTGGAGGAACTGAATGGCACTTCTGACTCCTCTAGAATAGTTTTTCAATGATTCCTTTGCTTTGGACAGGTCCACCTGGTAAGAGTATTTCAAATTAATTTACAATTTATAGTTCAAAATCATATAGTTTGGATTCTATATAGTTCTTACTTACCAATCTTTGGTCACAGTTGTCCAGGACACTTTTTGCCAAATCTGCAATGTCTTTGGCATTTTGAGACCCCGGCTGGTGTCCATTTTTGATTTCCAAAACCTCCAGAACCCGCATTCTAGCTTCAATGTTGTTCTTAAGTTTAAGAAACTTTCTGAGTTCATCTTCAACAGCTCCCTGGTTATACTCCACCTCGTAAGTCTTCTCCAACACCTCATTAACCTCTTTGAGGAAATCGCGTACCACTCTTTGCGCTGAGAGATAACTTATTTCTTTCAGAATGTCCCATTCCACAATATGAAGGTTATTTCGGATAGCCATCTCCCAAGTGTTAAGACTGTCAAGGTTTTGTTGGAGCCTCTCTTGTTCGGTAGTTAGCCGAGATGGATAAAGGTCCGGTGAGATGTTTGTAAGTTCATCTGATGCTTCCTTGTACATAAGTTTGATTAGCGGAATCTGGGTAAGAAGAGACTGACAGATCTTATAGCGTTCCTCTTTGGCAATGCTTTCATCTTTTGTCTTCGGGACATAGAGCTCTACATTTTCCCGAAGGTCCTCCACACGCTGCTTGAGGCTGAGGAACCTTTCGTGGATCTGAGATTTAAAATGAAAATCCTTCATTTTATGATGGAGCTCAGAGATCACACATAGCAGTTCTCTTCTCCTGCCTTCTGCAGAAGTGTTTATTTGTTCAATCTGAAACTTGTGCTCTACAAGCATGCGTTTGAAAGGCTCAATGGCAGACAGAGATTCTTTAGTGATGGGAAACGTGTGTCCTTTCATGTCTATCATTATCTGTCTCAGTTTCTGCTCTAAAGAAGCCATTTTCTGTTCTGATGACTCCTGATTCTGTAATATATCTGTTATCTCCAGGATGGAGGATTTCTCATAATTGATGATGCCCTTTATGTCTTCCCGAAGCTTGGTGAGTTTCTCATACAGCCATGCATTCTCAGAGATGCTAAGCTCAGAGGTAATGTCTTTACTCTTCATCAGCAAAGCCTCTGCAATCCCGGAGTGTTTTTCCGCCTCACGGAGCATATCCTGACTATGCCGTAACCTTCGATCAAGATCCGCTGCGCTCAAGCTTTGGAAATCCTCTCGACTCAGAGATTTCTTATGGAGGTGGCACAGAATCCACGAATCCACATCAGCTATCTGCTCTGACATCTTCTCCCGAGTCTGAAGACTTAACTGTATTTCTTCCATAGCACTGGCTAGTTTTTCTGCTGTCGATTTTGACAAACTTGCCAATAGTTCCAAAAAGGAAGTGACCACAGGAACATCGGGTTCATCAAGATCTGGGATCAACTGGGTTACCTCCTCAGTCAGAGTGGTTAACTGTGTCTGCTTAGAGGTCATCTCTGAATGCAGCTTCTTCAAGTCCTTGATTTGTCGATGGACTTCTTCTGGAAGCAGAGAAACCTTCCTTTGCCTATTCTCAATGTCATACTCTGTCTTCTTGGCCCAAGCTAGGGCCTCTGTTATCACTTCGACGATTTTGACCATGATGGGGTTGTTGCTGGTAGGGATTGAAAAAGCCAACTCCTCAGCAATCACATCCATGTGATCTTTGACACTCCATAAGCCATGCTGTATGTTATATGCCTCCATCTTGAAATTGCATCCTTGGGAGAAAGCTTCAAAGCTTTGATGGAGGTCAAAATATCTTTGTTTGGCAGCTGTGAACTCAGCGCCAAGTTCAATCATTGCTTGCGCTCTCTTGCTATCCCAAGCAGCAGATGAAATCCAAGGTGATCCCAATATCTTATGAAAGTTCTCCATATGATCTTTTAAGGTATTGATATCCTCTAGAAGGTCAAAACTCTCTTTGGTGTAAGCGCTGACATTATGCAAGGAGTTCTCGGCAGATTTCTCCAGCTCCTTCCATTCGCACTGCAAGATGCTCTGTTGCGACTGTGCTGCTGCTCTCTCAGGGTGGCTGAGGTGGGGTGATAGCTGGGAATATGTCTGGATCAGTTCTCCAAGAACTGTCCTCTCCTGTTCCATAGTCCTCAGGAAGGAGCGCAGTCTCTGCTCCTCAACAAAGCTGCTTTCGACTGGACACCTTCAGATGTATGGTACAAAAGAGAAGGTTCAGTAATGTTTGGGCCAAAATGAAATGATGTACCGCTATAGTATGTGTCTGTATGTAGAAAGTATATGTGTGGCACACTTAGAAAACACAACAGATGTCATTGCAAGTGAATTCTGGCAAGAAAAAACAGGGTTTATCTGCCTAACACAAGTCGACACCACAACCGGAAATATATTTAACCAAAAGTGAAAATTTGCCTTGGCTATCATCCAGCAAGGATCATGTCAGGTAAAGAGCTGGTTTAACAAACACAGTGGTAAACATATTCAGTCTGCATAAAGATGTCTAAAACATTGCTAACTAAGTGTGATTTCCTCTCACAGTGAATGTCAAACTTTGATCCAGTGTTTGTCTAGTTACATGTTGTAGTAAAATGGACTTAAACGGTTTAGCTCATAATCAGATAACCAGAGCCTCAGTAGCGTTGGAATCTGTAGTTTTAACTACAAATAATAAAAATGTCAAAATTTGACCATGTGAAAGATTTACCAAGTTTTCAATTTGCAAATTAATCTTACAGTTTTAAAATTCATAATGTTTCAGACCATTTTGACAGTCAACAGAATAATAAAAAAAATTGCCACCAAATATAAATAGCACCACATCAATATAATATAAACAATATAAACAATCTAAAGTGCAGCCAAATCTGTTTTCCAAACAAAAAGTGACCAATACTCAAACTGATTTCCAGTAGAGAATGAATCAAAAGAACAGATACAGTAGCTTCATACGTCTTCATTGGTAGCTGTCATTGGACAGAGCTAGCTACTGGATGGGAATAAATACTACTATGTATAAATCAACTAAAACTCTTCTTGAATACTTACATTTTCAAGGACACCAGTTCACCTGCCAGTTTCTCAAGAGTAGCTTTGGCTTTCTGCGTTTGTCTGTCATAGTCAATCACCAGCTGCAACTGCGCCTCCTTGGTGTGTACAGTGCCAGATGCATCCCACAATGCCTCTGTCCACTGGCAACTCAGTCGCTGCATAGCCTCAGGGTCGTGGGCTGAGCCAATGGCAAGAGCGCTAACATCACCGTTGACGTGATCTTGCTTTGAGATTGAGGAAACTTGCTTCTGAGCACTCTGTCTGCAAAACTGATTGACAAAACAATAAAGTTAGAGACCATGGCCCAAGTATCTGAATAAAAAAAAAAAAATGAAACGGCTTTTCATAAAAAGATAAGCTATCCTGCTAACTTACCTCAGCTTCTTCTACTTGTTTGGCCATATCTGTAGGGTTGAGCACTGCAGGGCAATTACGGCAACTCAGTATGCAAAACGCCAATCTGTTCAACTGGGCCTCAAGGTCAGCATCAGAGGTATTGAGAATATCCAGAGGATCTTCATAAGGCCTGCTCTGTAGTTACAAAAAACACAGAGGCAGGGTTAAGTGGTTAAATCTGAAAGTGATAGGACTATATATATATATATATATATCTAATATTAGTTGGGTGGTCTACTCAGATAGCAGCTCTGAGTAATACCTCAATTAGCAGGCTATTTGGTCTTGTCTTAGACATCTTTTCAATTTCAGTGAAAATAGTATTCATCGTAGCACCAAGTGGTTCTTCTTCTTGTTCTTCTTGTTCTTCTTCTTCTTCTAATGCCTCTGACACGTCAATAGTTTTGGCAACTGAGGCATCCTGATTGGGAATTTCTGATTTGTCTGCATCTTGCAATTGTGCCTAAAATTTTAAGATATAATGAGATAATTCAATGCGATATGGTAAAAGTCATGCAGTGATTAGTAAACTTGTTCAGCACCAACAATGTTTAGGCTTAGTTAGTCACTAAACAGAAATCACTCAACACATTCAAATTTTGGATCTTGTGGTGTTCTAGGCCACTTTTGCCAAAGTTGCCCCAAAGTTAGAAAAAATACATTTCTTTTAAAGGAACAAGAGATTAATAGCTAGAAAGGCTGATCCATCTTTGCCAGAGGCTTTCATAAAACCTTTCCCCTATCTGCCCAAACATCTTGAGCAATCTTCATCTATTCATGACCTTGCCCACTTGCTATGACCATCGAACCATATTAAATAGCATTTTAATCTAATTCTTGGACATAAATATCTTATACAAGACTTTGGTGCCCTTCAGGATGGCTCAAGATGGTGGTTAGGCTTTGGTCATTGGGATTCTATAAAAAACTGTCATAAAGGCACTACTGAACCTATTTCAGACCAAAAACATTGCATACATTATAGACAGGAATCACATTTGATTCGAATAAAAATCACATAAAATTATATTAGCATGGTAATCACAAAAATGAGTTAAGTGACTTGCTTTATTTAAAAAAACGCAAGTAAAACAATGAAGACAATGTAGTAGCCTATAACAGACCCAACAAAATGAACACTGCTAATGAATAAAAATATTTTCTGCGTAATTGTTCAATTTCTTTTTTTGTAATTGTGCAAATATATTCACAAATAAATAAATATCCTTCTTTTATCTTTGGTAAAGGATATATTAATGTTACTAAATCTGTGGTAAACATCATGCAGACAATATGCATCATGCAACAAAGACCAGACTCCAATGCCAGGCACATCTTTCGCATACATGCAATTTCCTGTTACCTCAACCAAACCGATGCTTTTAATCTCAGTCAAGCCCTCTGTAGACTCCATGCCCAGAGCAGAGCAGAGCTCTTTCTCAGGCTGCTCATCTTCTTGTTTAATCATTGACTGGATCTCAACACTTTTTTCTATGCTCCTGGTTGGTGAGATTGACTGGATCGGTGGCTCTTCTACTATAATTGGAACCATATCAAGATCAGTTGTAGTTGTATCCTCCTTTTGGTCTATTGGTGTGGTTGGTTTAGGTAGAGCTTCTTCAGGTTCTGTGCTAACAGTTGATACTTTGATACTTTCATGCTCTACTTCGCTATCTTTTTCTCTCAGAGCCGGTTCAATCAGACCATCCTGTACCTCAGATTGTGAAACTTCAGCAACTGTATTACTCTTAATGTTGCTACCTCTCCTTGTTGGAGGCGTGGGCTTCACCAGTGTCTCCTCTGGCTCCTGGGGTTTGGAAACCACTGAAGAAATGTTGCTTTCAGCTTGGCTTGCTTCTTGTCCCACTGGAGGAGTCGGTTTTACAAGATTCTCCACATCAGCACACTCTAGTGTCACAGTCTTGTCCAAATCAACGCTGCTGGATATTTCGCTCTCCATTTGTTTAGGTACAGTTTCATCCACATTTCTGCTATCTCTTCTTCTTGTCAGAGTTGTGGGTTTTACAATTCTCTCCTCTATTTCTTGGGTTTTATCAATGATGGAAATGTCACTTTCAGCTTGGCTCGCTTCTTGTCCCACTAGAGGACTCAGTTTTACAAGAACCTCCATATCAGCTTTCTCTTGTGCTTTGGTTTTGCCCAAGTCAGTGCTACTTGAAAATTCACTCTCTATTTGTTTAGATACGATTTCATCCACATTTTTGCTGTCTCTCCTGCATGTGGGTTTCACCAGTGTTTCCTCTAGTGGAGCTGATTTTACAAGAGCCTCTTCGGCAGCTCTGTCTTCTGTCACCAAGTTTTCCAAATCACTGCTGACGGAAATTTTAGTGGCCACTGTGTCGTTCACATTTGTGCTCTCTCTTCTTTCTGCTGGAGGTGTAGGTTTCACCAGTGTCTCATCTATTTCTTGGGGTTTGAAAACCACTGAAATAACATCCCTTTCAATTTCAATTGTTTTTTGTCTCACTGGTGGAGTTATTTTAATAAGTGGCTCTTCAGGAACTTTCTCCAAATCGTTGCTGCTGGAAATTTTGCCAACTACTGCATCACTCACATTTCTGCTATCTCGTCTTCTTGATGGAGTTATGGGTTTCACCAAAGTCTCCTCCATTTCTTGGGCTTTAGAAACCATGGAATGGTCACTTTCAGCTTGGCTTGTTTTTCGTCTCACTGGTGGAGTTGGTTTAATAATGGGCTCCTCAATAGATTTCTCTTGTGCCACCGAGTTCTCCAAATCAGTGCTGCTGGAAATTTTGATGGCTACTATGTCACTCTCATTTCTGCTAGCTCTCCTTCTTGTTGGAGGCGTGGGTTTCACTAAAGTCTCCTCCATTTCTTTGATTTTATCAACAATGGAAATCTCACTTTCAGTTCGACTTGCTTTTCGTCTCACTGGTGGAGTTGGTTTTACAAGAGGCTCACCAAGAGCTCTTTCTGGCGTCACCAAAGTTGAATTCTCCAAGTCACAGCTGCTGGAAATTCTACTGGCTGCCATGTCAGTCATATTTCCACTATTTCTCCTTCTTATTGGTGGTGTGGGTTTCAACAATGTAGCCTCTATTTCCTGAGCTTTTGACCCAAATGAAATAACATTACTTTCAATTTGACTTGCTTTCCGTCTCACTGGTGGAGTCTGTTTTAGAAGAGCCTCCGCAAGAGCTTTCTCCTTCTCCAAATCAGTGCTGCTGGCTACTATGCCACTCATATTTCCACTATCTCTCCTTCTTATTGGGGGTGTGGGTTTCACTACATTCTCCCCCACTTCTTGGATCTTGGAAAGCACTGAAACAGTGTCAATTTCAACGTGACTTGACACTTTTCGTCTCACTGGTGGAGTCGGTTTAATAAGTGGCTCCTCAGGAGCTCTCTCTTGGGTGAATGTCTTCTCCAAATCAATGCTTCTGGAAATTTTACTGGCCATTTCTTCATAGGCCCTATCACTGAAATTTCTACTACCTCTCCTTCTTGCTGGAGGTGTGGGTTTCACTAATATCTCCTCCATTTCTTGGGTTTGACTTACTTGACTTACTTTTCTCCTTACTGGTGGGGTTGGTTTTACAAGAATTTCCTCAACAGCACTTCCTTGCATCACTGTCTTTTCCAATTCAGTGCTCTTAGAAACTTGACTGGCCATTTCTTTTGATACAATGTCTCTTACACTTCCGCTATCTCTCCTGCTCGTTGGAGGCGTGGGTTTCACCGGTAAATCCTCTGTTCCTTGGGGTTTGGAGACCAGTGGATTGATGAAGTCACATTCCTCTGGGCTTGCTTTTCGTCTCACCGGTGGAGTTGGTTTTTCAAGAGACTCCTCAGCAGCTATCTCTTTTGTCCTTGTTTTGTCCAAATCACTGCTGTCGCACACTGATTCAGTCACATTTCTGCTATCTCTCCTTCTTGTCGGAGGTGTGGGTTTCACCAGTGTCTCCTCCATTTTTTGGGTTTGGGAAACCACTGAGGTGCTTTCACTTGCAGCCCAACTTTCTTTTCGCCTCACTGGCGGAGTTGGATTTACAAGAGGCTCCTCAACAGCTGCGGTTGAACTCTTCTTCTCTTGTTCAAGTTGGTGATGCTCTGCCTTCTCTTTTTGTCTTCTTTCTGGTGGGGTTGTAGAATCGAGATCCAGTGACAGCGTTTCATCTCCTAACTTGTCCTTATGTCTTCTATTTGGTGGAGTTGGAAGAACTTCTGCAGGTGGTAACTGTGTTTCATCCTGTTTGTATTGTTGACTGGTTGGTACAGGAATATTTGCTTCTTCAGACAGGACCTCTGAGCTGACAGACAACCTTTCACTTTCCTTAGATCGTCTGCTTGGTGGCGTTGGTTTAGTCTCACCTTTCACTGTTGTCCTTTTTGTGCTCTCAACTTCCACAATTACCTTATCCACCTCTTCCACTAGCTTGTCTTCAGTACTGAAGGATAACCTCTCTAGTTTCCTTCTAGCGGGTGGAGCTGGTAATGTCCCTATGATCTCTAATGTCTCAGACTGTTTCTTAGCATTCAATGCTACCCTCTCGCTGTCGTCAGTTTCAACTGACTCTTTACCAACTTCTTGTTCAACATTTTCTGTAACTTCGAGTTCGGATACGTCCGTTACTACTCTGCCAGGTTTATTTGTGGTAGCATCCAGTACCGACACGTTTGTCTCAGCAGCTGGTTCTTGACATATCTCTAGTCCCTCTCGTCTTTCCAAAATGATATATCTGCGTTGGACCTCTCGAGGGCCATTATTCACAGTCCAGTGTTCAAGTGGTTCCATCAGTCTCTGGACCTCCTGTGGACCATTGTTTGTTGTCCAGGTTCCTTCTCTCTCAGCATGTGTAGTAGTTGGTTCACTGCTTCCGGTTATGATTTGGGTCTCAGTTGTTTGCCCAGAAAGTAATAGAGGTTGTAAAGTTCTGTCAACGTTTTCCTCAGGAGGTTGACTTGATTTAGTGGAATCAACAACATTCCCAGCACTTTCCAGTTCTTGTTGATCCAGAGATGTATGACTGTCAAATTCTTTTCTCGTTTCATCTGATGTATCCAACCTTTCTATTTGTTGAGACAAAGTGGCATCAAAGCCAGTGTCTGAAGCTGAATCAATTCTCCCTGCATCATGGTCAGTTGAGCCAGGGACCTCAGCAGCATGAATATTTACTATGTCTGTATCAAGAATTAGCGCCACTATTTTCTTCTTTGGCATTTTACCATCCTCACTCACAAGTTCACAGGTATCAGAAGTAAATGACCGCTTCCTATGTGCTTCTTCAAATGCATCAGATTCTTGGTCAAGACTGTGAGCATATGTCGTACTCTTGTCACTTCCAGTTGATTCCTTGGGTTTTCCTTCCACTGTCTCAGCATCATGGAGTTTGTCACACAAGGCAAGTTGTACCTTTTCCATTCCCTTCATCTCAGTTTTTTCTTCAGCTTTTGTTGGACCTATGGCAGATTCATCAACTTCCGGTACTACATCAGACTGCACAGCCAAAGCTGTGGTAGACAAACCATTAGTTTTAAGTTTACTTTGGTCGAAATGTAGTGCTGTCAGTGACCAGTCTGCTGTGGGAAAATCTATCTCTCCTGAAATCTCCTCACTGAGTTCTGTAGGAATTTCAGATCCAGCGACATCAGTGGGTTCTTCTAGTTTAGAGGTTATAGTTGATGTTGTGGTTGGCAGATCATCGGTTTTGAATTCAGCCCGAGACTCATCTAATGCAGATACCAGCAGTGGTTCTGCGGCGTGAGATTCTGGCAACAGTTCTTCATCAACTGTCATGGAAACTTCACTGACTCCTGATTTTTGTTCGGGTGCCAAAGTCAGCGTGTCATCTGACTGATTATTGGCAATAACAACATCTTGCACTACTGTTTCCAGTGGCTGTTCTGTCTTTGCTGGAGGTTCTTCGATAGTTGACATGGCAACATCTCTATGCACCATTTCAAAAGACTCAACCACTGAACTTTTAGCACTGGCCACTGGAGCAGAGGAAATATCTTGAGGCTTTGACCAATCAAGATCAACCTTTGTGGGAGTATCTAGTGTGTGTGTGCTGGGCCATCCACAGGAAACCTGCCATGGTGCCATGACAAAGAAAAAGCTTAAAACACAGACTACAAGTAGTCTAAATAATGACCCTGATCCTGGAAATTAAAGATGTAGAAGCTACAGAAGCAAGACAAGTTAATGACTAGAAAAAAAATGAATGAATATCTAATTGCATAATTTGTTTTGTGAAATTAACATAAATTTCAAAATATAATATTGTACATATATTAGACATATAATACACTTTATAATACCGCTCGTTCTGTTTTACCTCAGAGACTAAAGGACTAGGTTGCGTTTCCAGCGACAATGTAAGAGCTTTATTTTTCATCCTTTCCTCTTGAAGATCCTGAGTCACAAAAAGTAAAATTAGTGAATTATACACACTTCCAAACACACTCATAAAGTTACTATTATAAACTAGCAGGAAAGACTGATAAAACTTCATATGATTTCTGTATCCATGATGTATTATGTTATATAGCACACATTATGCTTTAGGATGCCTAATGTAAGCCAGTATAATACATCTGCTCACAAAAAAATGCCATACACACTAACGTTGTAGTGCACTATATTGTTTCTGTACCCAAAGTTGTAATGCATTATAATGCATCCTAACATGCATATTTACAATACGTTTAAAAAGCTTCACTTCACTTAAATATGTAATGACCTGGCACAATGCACTTTTACGTGATCTAAGTTATAATGACACATAACCTGGGTAACATGTATTATACTTATCTCTGTTATAGAGCATTACAATATTCTTATGAACAGACATTATGAAGTCATATACTTATGCTTAGTAAAATGTTATGCAACTATAATTACATATGAGCATTTATACAAGTGTATGCCAGGAATTATGAGATATTATGCATGCTATATAACATATGATGATGACCTGTGGTGCAGATGCTGTACTAGAGTCTATGTTACAGAATTTGTATATGAAATCACATGCTCATGCTTAATAAAATGTCACACATGTAACTACACCTGAGCATTTATACATGAGTATGACAGGGATTATAAGGTATTATGCATGCTATATAAGACATTATAATGAATTATAACCTGCGGTACAGACACTATAGTTCATGTTATAGTTCATGTAACTATAATCACGTGTGAGCATTTGTACACGTGCATGCCAGGCATTATGGTGTTACCTATAGTATGCAAGACTTTATCATGAATTACAACCTATATTACAGATGCTACACTAGAGCCTCTGTTATAGTGTTTGTAACTATAAACACACATGAGCATTTATACAAGTATATGCCAGGTATTATAAGGTATCATGTATGCTATATAACACGTCATAAATGCACTGATAATGCATCGTGTATAGTAAGAGTTACCTGAAAATTAAACAATCTGAATTCAAATTATCACCTGCAGCCTCTCCTGAAGTTGACTGATGAGCGTATCTGCATCCTTTAATGCATTTGATCCATCTCTCTCCAGCCTGTCGGTGAGTTCTTGGCCCAGACAGTCCCTGAGCAGCTGCTTATGAGACACTGCCTCCTGCAGGTTCTTATGCAGTACTGCACCTTCCTCTATCAACGCCTGAAGAAAAGAAAAATGACACGAAATGTGATGCATCTTTTTAATTCTGAAACATCACAGCTCTGCAGTAGTGGTGTAGTGTCACGTGCACCAATGTGCATACAAACCTGAATGGTGTGAGTTGAGTCGGAAAGAGTTTGTGTGTGTGTTGACTGGGTCCAGGAACGCAGGGCCTGCAGTGTATCTCTCAAACAGTGAACTGCGCTGTCAGCACAGTCGTTCTGTCGTTCGGACAACTTGGACTGCAATCTAAAAATCAAGCAAAACAAATTACACACATTTCTTCACTACTTTTTGCATATGTCAGATGACTGGAAAATGAATTCTGGTACCTGCAGTACTGCTGGGTCACTGTGTCTACGAGAGAAATGACATTAGAAGGAAGATCCTCATCAGGGGGAACCATGCGGATAGCCTGGCCCAGATCACGAACTTTGCCCTCTATTGCCTTGAGCTCCTTCTCACAGGTCTAAAAAAAAAAAAAACGCAATGAAGGGGAGACCGTTGGAAAAAGGGTTTATTTTAATATCAATAAATGCTAAGATATGTTCAGTACCTTCAGGATATTCCAGTTTTCCTGTAGTTGGCTAATATTCCTGTTTCCTTCTACAAATCCTAGACATTCTTGTGCTCTGAGATCATTCAGAATGCATTCAGCCTGTGCTCTAAGACGCTCTGCTCCTTCAGCTATCTTCAATTTGATGTCAGCCAATCTAGTCTCACACACAACAAGCCTCTCCTTTATTTCCCTCTCAGAGGCGGAACAAAGATCATGGAGGTGGCCGGTTTCTAAAGTGAGTGCATCACGACCCCCTGGAGTGCACAAGCTGATCAGGGCGTCTTTAGCCGAGTCAAGCTCTCTCATCTCTCTCTGCTCCCTCTCCACTGTCTGAAGAAGAGCCTGAAGAAACCGAATCGTGATGAAAAAAATAGCAGTTTAGTATTTCAAAGTGTATAATTGAAAAAAAAAAATCCACTCTGAATGACATGTTCATCAACATGTTGGTCTATTTTCATCTGCAATTTGACTGCCAATAGTCGATTATGTTCAACACTTACGTTCACTGAAAAATGTTCTCCTGTTCAATGCAATTGTAACTGCACAAGCAATAACAATAACAATGTCCTTCTGTGACATCAGCAAGACATACAACTGCTAACTTCTCACAGGAAAATCAAAAATACATCTTCAACCAAAAAATTACCACCAGAATCACTAAACGCATCACAAATATTTCAATATAAATGTTTTATTGTTTCAGGGTGGAGTTTTCCTTTAAGTAAATGTTACTATATCAGGCAGCGATACTCTATACTTTACTGTGTATATGATTTATATGAGGTGGATTAGAAACAACAGCATGTAACCGACAACAACAACAACACTTTTGATTACAAGCTTAAACATATTTAAAGATTTTTGGAGAAACCTTTATTTTTCCCTACATCTTTATTTTATTTCAGTTTGTTTATACAAACCTTTAAAGTGTTAATAGATCCCTGTAAACCATGGCGATCACTGGGCAGAGCTCCAAAACCTTTGACTTGCTCTCTCAGCCAGTCCTGCGCCGCACTGTGCTGCTCCACCAGCTGAACGCAGTTTCTTTCTGTGCAAATGCCCTCCTCTAGGCTCTCACACAATTCCTGTACATACAAGAAACCCAAACAACAAATTGTTCTCAGTGGTACAGAAACTGCAAACTAAATGCTTCACGAATCTTACCATTAAGTCTTTGATTAACCCTGGGACGCACTCCTCCATGGCTGCCCAAGACGGATCCGTCCAGCTCGGGTCCCGTGTGAGCTGGCTCATCTCTCGGCCCAGGGCTCTGAGAGCGGACAGGGTAGGGCTCAGAGACCTCGCCTTGCCCAGAAGAGCCACTGCCTGCTCCACTGCATGCCTGCGGTCCCCTAATCCGGGCCAGGGGAAGTGGCAAGGCAGCGCTGCCGCCTGCTGCTTCAGCTGCTCCACACGAGACTGTGTCTGCTGTCTTTGGCACTGACACGAAACCAGACGCTCCACCACACTCCTCAAGAGACTGAAGACGAGAAAATAATAACGTCAATAATAACGTCAAAGTTTTTAAGTTTGCTGTGCAAAGACAGAGTATGCACTATATGAATTATTCCATGATTGAGGTGCCATTCGTGTCCAAAGGTACTGTTTGTATTTTAAAACATTAATAAAACCTCTACAGCACTTAGAAAACAGCACTGTGTCTGTCCCAGGTCATATGTTCAACAGGAACTTGAAGTTGGAAAATCATCTAAACTTCCTGAAGATCATTGGAAGGAGAAATTTAAGTTTCCCATTCTTTTTTTCCCCCAATGATATTGTGATATCGGCTAAAAAGGTCACGTTGAAAGCACTACTGAAAGTAATGACCAATTAGAAAAATACATTTAAAGTAAATCAGCAGCATGTCCTTAATGTCATCATGACATCAGCACAGATGAACCACATTTAGTTTATTTGCTAGTTATGTGCTAAATTGATATTTAAAAGCAAAATGTAGCCATTGTTAATTTTTTTGTCTGAAGCTTGTATTTTGAATGCTTGAATGCATGTTTTCTTAGATTTGATGCAAAAAATAGCATTAAAATAAATTAAATGGCACCCTAGTCATGGAATCATCCACATGTTTAATAGTATTATTAATGTGTGCTTTTGGCTTGTAGACCTATGTAGCTCCTGAGCATTCTGGAGAACTCCTTTCCATTCTTCTTCTAAGGACTTCAGGTTCTGCACAAGAGTCCATTTTGTTTGTTCATCGAGATCTTCTCGACCACGCAGACTCTCTGCTTTTCTCTTTAGGGAGGACATCTTGCAGTTTCCTTCAGGTCGAAGGCTCAGAACAGCCTGAGAGATATTAGAGATATAATATTCATCGATATTACTCTGAGACATAGGCGATAAATCTGCTCATTATTTATTGCGTTTCATCTCCAAGCATTTTTAACTGAGACATATCCAGTTTCTCTGGTACTCACTTGAGATTTGTTGAGCCTTTCCTCTAGTTGCTCTTGGGTGCCATGAGTGCTTTTGCCCAGAGAAACCAAGTCTTGCTTCAACTCTTCAACCCAGGATTGTATCTTCTTTTCCTCCGATTGGAAAGCTTGAATTTCCTTGGAGAGAGAACCCTGGAGCTCAGCCTGATTTCTGTGCTCTTGGGCAATTTCCATCAATACTCTCAGTTTCTCCTCAACATCCCTAAGACTCTGCTGGATTGATTCCTTCCTGCTTTCATCCAGCTTTGCACACAGATTCTCTCCTTTACTCTTCAGAGCAACCATCTTCAAGTCTGCTTCTGGCTGCAAGTTCAGGATGGTCTGACGGTAGCAATAGAGAAATATTAGAGTAATGCTATACATCTTTGACCTCATTCTACTCCCTATAATATCAACTGTACACTACCTGTGATATAACAAGTATCTCCTGTAGAGGAGCGTCTTTGTCCTGTGATTCAAACCACTTCTGATGATCCATGACCCAGGTTCGAAAGATTTCTTCTTGGGAATTAAAATCCCGAAGCTCCTTATCAAGAGAGACCTGGATTTCCGCTTCACTCCTCATGATTTGAGCAAAATCAAGCACTTCTTTCCACTCTTGCTCTAAGGCTCTCTGAGTTTGCTGGATGGACTGCCTAGTGTCTTCTTTAAGCCCTTCACGAGTACACACACACTCACCTGTATGCTTAAGAGCAGCAAGTTTTGAGTCACCCTCTGGACCATGGACCAAAACAGTCTGCGTTTTAGAAAAATAAAAATATTTACAAAAATAAATATAAATATTTATCTCTTTGGAGATTTCACATTTCTGTACACTTCTGTTTCATCCACAAATCATGGATATACACTTTTAAGCATGTAAACAATACACAAAAGTCAAAGATGCAAAATATGGTAAAGAAATATTAAATTCTTTCTGAACCTGAGATTGGATAATTATCTCCTCAGCTGGAGAGGCTTTATCCATGGACTGCAGGGTCACTTTTAGCTTTCTAATCCAAGATTGCGTGCTTTCCAGCTGGTCTTGGAAGCTCTTTAGTTCCTTAGAGAGAGAATCTTCATGCTCAATCTGGTTCTTCATCTCCCGTGCAGTTTGCAGAACCCTTGCCCACTCCTCCTCCAACTCTCTCTGGCTTTGTTCAGTGCTGTCTCTCCTCCACTCCTTATGAGCACATATGCTCTCCCCCTTTTTCCTTAGAGTTATCAATTTTGAGTCGCCTTCATGTTTCAGACTCAGGACCTCCTGAATAAAATACAGAGCAGATATTTTGAATGTCCAGATATCTCTAACACCTTCGATCACCCTATGACCTCAGGCTCTGAACCTACCTGCAGCTTGTTGTGTCTTTCCTGTATTGGAGTGTCTTTGTCCAGGAAGTCCAGCTTTCGCATTTGTTCATCAACCCATGACCGGGTATTCTTCTCCTCATCTTGGAGAGCTTCTAGTTCCTTTAGGAGAGTTTGTTGAAGCTCAGCCTGAGCTTTAATCTGCTGTGCCGAATCCAGAACTCTTCTCCATTCATCGACTATATTACTCAGGGTTTGGATAAGTTCCTGCCGCGTGCTTTCCTCCAACTCTTCACGATCACACAAGCTCTTGCCATCCATCTTCAAACCTGCCATCTTGGAGTCGCCCTCGACACGTAGGTCTAAAACAGCCTAACAACACAATCTGAAATTATCTACATGTTCTACCTGCGATTTCAAAATGATACTGAACCTCAGATATCAAACAATTATGTTTATACCTGAATCTTCAGGAGCTTTTCTTCTGTTGGACCCGCTTTGACTTTGTCCAATGTTTCCAGACTCTGCTTTAAGTTTCTCACCCACGTTCTGGTGTTTTCCTCCTTAATATGGAATATTTCTACCTCCTTCTCCAAGGATTTATAGATTTGCGATTGATTCTCCAAACGAATTCCAAGACTGTGGTACTGGTCCACCAGGGACTCGCTGTCTATCAGCAAGGGGTCTCCTCTTAATCCTTTCAATCTTACAGAAGCTAGCAAGTCACTGAATGCCTCAACACGTCCGCTAAGACAGTAAAGAAATATGTTGTAAGGTGACTAGAAAATCATCAATACAATTTTTTTTAATCAATCAGGAAAATCACAGAATATATTATTTAGCTGTGTATGTTATCTTTCTGAACGCACAGATGTATTAATGCACTTAGGCTTGATGAAGTACTGATGAACTACTCATTCTGGTTTTTATGTTTAAGATATTTTTATTTGATTTTTAAAGATGCTGTAGTTCCTCCATATTTTCAGATGGCACATTTTCCAGTCTGCTTTAAACTGAATGCCATCGTTAATCGTAAAATACGTCCAGATCAGATCGTTGTCATTTCGTGTCAAATGTTCATTAGCACGACAACGTTCACTAGGCTTATGTCACACAGTATCACGTGTGACATATCAAATGTTGGTATCCAAGCATTTTTTTTTTTTTTTAGTCAGTAAATGAGCATGGTATCAAACCAGTATCTGTATCAATGCATCCAAAAAGATGACTAGATACAATTTAATTTGTACAGATAAAAATGAGTGTCTGCGAGTCATAAAAAAAGAAATTCAGTGTAAATTTAATTACCTTTCCTTAAGAAAATCCTCATGGACTTGTCTCAGCTTTTCCCTTT